>CM033626.1:25001472-25350665 GCA_019453435.1 Rhinogobius similis | reverse complement strand
TGTATTTGTTTATGTACAGCTTGGGAGTGCTCTTGCTTTCAAATCCTTGTAATTGAACTTTTTAAAACTGGGACACCAACCTCTTTTGTAGCTTTTTCCTTTACTTGAGCTTCTGGTTTGATACAATTCCTGCAACAAAGCCATCTACACAGGAGCTCTGGCTGAACTTGTGATTGGAGTGCAGTGATTGAAACATTTCCCCACCACAGCTGACACAGAGACAGACACATGATCCCATCCTTCACGGCTCACTACACAGCTTTCTACTTTCTCAGGAGCTATATATTCCCCTGTGACATATTCATCACTCACAAAAAATGGATGACATTATTTTTATGAAACTATGGGACATTTTATGCAAAAAACCTCACAGTGGGATAACCTTTCATTTAACTCTGTACATCTCATAACTTCAAACTGCTCTATGTATTTTGGTGCAGACTTGCAAATAAAATACGCCTCTTTCCAGTGCTCCTACAGATTCTGCAGCAGGTGATTACACAAGTATAAGCAGCAAAGTGCGTTGTGTGCAAACTGCTCAGTGTTTGTGAATACAGAGCGGCGTCTAACTGGAGCATGTCCAAGCTGTAAACTTTATTATCATTTGGCTGAAGTGGATAAATCAAAAATAAGTGCATCAGCCGCTGCTATAGTTTGTGAGATACGTTTTCAATGCAGTGTATACTTTTACAAAAACGCTTAGTTTGACGCATCATAAAGCCTTCAGTGTAAGTCATTTGTATAGCTCCTATTACTTATGCCACAATTGGAAAAATGCATAGCACACAAGAAGGAGGTGTCAAGGCACTGCTCCTAACCTTGCAATCAAGAGCCAGGACTTAAAGGTGTAGGGTATGTAGCCAGCGCCTAATGAATAAGCACAATCCCAACTGAACCAGTGCATGCCTCCCTCAAGCTGCAGATAGAAGACACACCCATAAGTAAGTTTCTCCTTCTCACTTTATGGACAGGCCATGGCTTTTCATGCTCAGCTCAGAACCTACAGAACCCCCAGGCTCACTGAGCTGCAGATGGCTGCACTAGCTTTGATTCATGATTGGTGCAGGTGCAGAGTGTAGTTTCAGAGCAGAGAGAGGGACACACAGGTTTAAACTAATTTTCCGTAGGAACTGGCAACTCTTGAATGAAAAAGACTCATGCGTGGGCTCATTCTGAATTTTGATTGGTGATTTGGTTTTCATGGACAATAATCAAAACAACTTGAACATCATGTCTAATGTTTTTGTTAAGAATAAATCAGCACATTACAATTATCAGTAAATCTATGTTTGATTTTGAACATAATCACTGGTATTGGAGGACACAGATAGGCCATGTTGAAGCGCATTTGCCCTCTAAACTGTGCACCTTCTGCGTACATTGAGGAGGCGTGTGAAGTGTTTTGCCCGAGGACACAAAAGCAGCACACACTTGGTCCGAGTTCAAACCACCGACCTTCGGGATGGAAGATGAACCACTGAGCCAACCTTTGATGAACTTGTCTTCAAGGAGATGTTATTGCTTTGCTTGGACTGTTCCGCTGCATTTAAACGATCTATCGTGCATTTACTAAATCAGACGTTCTATTGCTCAAAAATACCTTGAAAACCTGCATTCTTACCTACTTCTCTAAAAATCTTAATGCTATTCACTGAAATAGACAAATAGATGACTGTCAAAAAATGTTACATCATGCAGCATTCTTCAACAATGGCCGCTGTCAGTCTAACTTTGCTCCAACAGATTATACTCGTGTATTTGTCAGAATGAGAAGCAAAAAAAAAAAAAGGATAAACTTAAAAAAAGACTGTCGTAATGACAATGACAAATGACTTGAGTGCAATAATGTTTCCAGCCACCAGATGGGACTATGAGCCAAGGCTTTGCAGCTCAACTCAAACCGTGAGCTCCACTGAAAGCTGAAGTCAGAGGAGCTAATGACATCTCTCTTTCAGAACAGAAATGGACATGATGGGATTCATGTGAAAAGTTGAGCCACTTGATTTCTCATTAGCCGGATAGTGCTAGCTTAACAAATTGATTTCCTCTTTTCCTCCTCCTACCATCTGCCCCGTGATGGGACTGGACAGCTGCAAGACGACATTTACATAGTGCTCTCAAGACGCACCCTCTTCACAGCCATACATCTCAATTCATACTAATTGAGATGGCTGGCGAGAGAGCGTCTGTGGGTGAGAAGGAAAAAGCTTGGTGCTTTATTGTAATTTATGAACACAGCTCCTTTTAGAGGGACAGCAGACATTGATCCATGCGGTTATCATTCATCTGTTCATAGGCCTAATTTTCTCCAACTCCCCTCTTTCATTCATCAGACACTTTTTCATGCTTCTTCCTCGTCAGTTCGTCTAATTCCTGACCTTCTTACACCTGAAAATCAAGCAAACGGGTCAGCACATCTCTTTGTCTGAATAATCATCGGCTTTCTTCTGCTAGTGGTGTGAATTTACCGCACGAGCCATGCAGAATGACTGAAATCCGAGGTCTGTAAGTGCACTTAGTTGCATATAATTCCTCTTTAGCGTTCTCAAGAGGACGGTTGTAGACTTTTTAATAACTCTTCCTTTCACCTCTGTGCTTATTAAGAGGTCTAGAAGGGGTGAGAATGGAAAGATTCACGAAGGGGGTGTGGAGGAAAGGATTGATCTGAGCAGAAGACAAGTGAGGGGGAGCTATAGCATTCCTTTTTTTGTCTTGTTCCAGATTCTGACACATGAAGAGCTTTTACAGAATCATTAGCGTGCCTGTTCCGCCGAGGATGAATTGAATCTGCTAGGTTAAGAGGAGTTAATCACCTGCCAATCACAACTCATCATGCCCCCCCTCTCTGGCTGCAGCAGCTATACAAATCTCATCATATTTACAGGAGCCTATAATTAAGCTGAGAGAGATGGGAGAGAGAGTGTGGCAGGGCGAGCGAGGGGCATGACGGCGGCACCAGACGTAGATAGGAGTAGACAGTAAGCAGTAACAGGCTGACTCCCATCTGACACTAAGCAGCACAAATGTAATGTCTTAAAAGGCCATCACAGTCAATAAAGTTCCTAATGTGCTTAAAGCAATTACAGCGTCCGGAGAGGAGCAGAGTGCATGCAGGATATTAACCTCTGTAACCCTCTCTATCTGCTGCATAATTCAATTATCTCATATCCTCCTCGGTGAAAACTGTACACACGCTCAAATGCTCAAGTTTGGTTTTAGTAAGTCTGGCCTAGAGAGAGAGAGAGAAAATGAAATGCTTTTCACAACACGAGCCAAGAGTTGCGGGATCTTGACAGTAAATGACCATGCAGTTGCAGTATCAGGGGATTTCCGTTTCTCCTGATTTCATCACAATGCACCACACATGAAACGTATTGGAGACACATTTTTTGAATAAACTCAACCAAACGAAACAGACGTCAAAGTCAAATCTGCTTTTGACGAAAGAGATCATTTTGGATGTTGATTACAGGTAACTTCAGGTATGACTAAAGTTTAAGTTCTAAGTTGGATATCAAAATGTGTTGTAGTCAGTTTCTATTCATTATTTATTTATTTTATTGATATTTTGTGGCATTTTGGATTTGCACTACCAACCATCTGACTTTGCCTGGTCAACCAAGACGCACTTTTTTTATATTATACAAACTCCGTGTAGTCTGGGTCCTTGTTTTGTCTCCTAGAGAAATATAACATTTGTACTGTTCTTATCAAAACATACATGTCTGCTTAAACTCTATATGACACATTTAAACGCAATGAACAATGTCCCTATTTTTCCCCAGTTTGACAATTTCTGTGATGTTTATAATGTTACTTCATGGTTGAACATGAGCAACCACAATGACATAGATAGAGGTACTTCCAAAACTGTTACCTAGCAACCATTTTGAAAACAAGGGCCAAAATCCATATAAATTACACAATAGAAATCATTTGACACAAAATAATACCTGATAACATATCTATTTATTGAATAAACTGTCAGAAGATGTGTCAGCTGTTTATAAATCGTCTCTGTATTTACAACGACGCATCGCTTTTTGATGACATAGTTAAGGGATTCTCTTTGAACTCTGCACTACTTCTTATGATTTGAAACTTCTATTTTTCAAGTCTCACAAACTGCAACTTCAGAAATGTAAAACTATGATAAATATTTACCACCAAACTAAGTCATGAGAACCTGTCACATGGACTTTAACTACGAAAGAAATACACAGAAGACAGAGAAACTTTGCAGACTCCTGACGAATCAATGAGTGAAGCACTAAAACGCTGTTAATCTAAAGTGAGGCAGGTTTGATTTGATTCTGAGTTTATCTTGATATGTGGAGACCAGACTGTGAAATCTTCTGTATTCGAAAATACAGAGAGAACCAGTTTGGATCCGAGGCTTGTACTGACCCACTTCTGCTACTGCTTCAAATCTTTTATTGGATTCCTTATTAAAATGCAAAATTCCTTTAAACAATGTACACTGCCTCGCTTGCCACACATTTGGCGTTGCTGGCAGGATATCGCATGCCAATGTAAAACCCACAGGAAAAACGTGCAGCAGGGCATCTGTAATTACTGTAAACACCAAAAAGCTATCTATATTAAGTCATGCAATTATTTATACTTGGCAAAATAAATAAATACAAAGAACAATGTAAAAAACAACAACAATAACAACAATAACAATCACGCAATCTCATCATGTTTTAGAAAGAATCAACGCTGGTTTCTGTAAATTCTAGTTTTTTGTTGCTCGTTCACAATAAACCTAGACAATTTTAAATAAGGGAGAAACAATCACACTTTGGCTTATTTTCAGGAAAAGCAACTTCTTATCAATCGGGATGGAATATATTTGAAAAACCCGTATATCACAACATTGTTTCTGAAGTGCGTTTCCCTTTAAGAGCACATTCTGCCTCCTAAAAATGTAGCAGTAGGAGGATGTAAATTCATAAAAGGATTATTTTATTTTAGAAGCATATACATGAATCCTGTGCTCAATTTATATGCAAAGCGCGTTTCTACTTTTTCATTAGTGCAGCGCCACATATAATAAATACCAAATTGCATGCTTCTTGTGGGAGACTGTTATTAAGAAATGATGGACCACAATAGACCTATACTTATTCTAATCCAATACTATAATGTTCCTTGCATTTTTATTTCCGGGAGAAAATAATGTACAATTTGCCGTGCTTCTCGGGGGAGCCGGTAATCCTGGCTGACACTAGAAAGTGCTCCTCTGCTCCTCTCCCATATTCTCCTATCTGCTCCTTTAAATAGCTTTGTCCAAATATTGCAGCTAATAGACTCTCTGAGCTGATTTAATGCTGTTTAATAGGTGTCATGCGAGATGTAATTTGCATAGCCAGGAGAAACATTTGACGTCTGTAGACACTAATTATCGCTTCTGAAAATAACCAACAAGCCCTTAGCATAATCCCACGGAGCCCCCATTTTATAGACCTATATTTATTTATTTTTCATTTTTCCTCATGTGGTGCAAGTCTGTGGTTGGACCAAGCCAAAGAAACTGAGATGGGTTCAGTAGCCAAAATCTGTTCTCAAATACGACTGGTAAATGATGATAAATGGCACTTTTGTACATTCAACGCACTGTAAGTGTTTTACATCAAGTAAACACCCATTCACTCACACATCCATGCACTGTGTACGCAGGCACTGGGGGTGAGGCGGGTTAAGTGTCTTGCACAAGGACACAACAGCAGTATTCACCTGAGGACACACCGATCAAACCGCCAACCTGTGGGCCAGTGGACTCTACAAATTAAGGTACTGTTTGTGTCGTCCTTTAAAGAAATATTACTCAAGTTAAAGTAAAAGTAGTGAACAAGTAAAAGTAAAAAAACATATTTGGAGAAATTTCTACTTGAGAACAGAGTGAATTTGGATTTAAAATGTAAAGATAGGATTCGACTAACATTTCACTAAAACGTTAGGAAATGTGGAAAAAAATGTGCCTATTTTTCCCCAGTTTGACAATTTTGGTGATGTTTATAATTACTTTTAAGCTGCAGAGGTGACATTCCACAACTGTAACCTAGCAACCAAAAGGTAAACAATGGCCAAAATCCATAAAAATTACGCAATTAGTTGTGTGTGACATCAAGACATTACAATACATATATAGAATTTAAATGGGGATTTTGTTGTAATACAATTAGTTCTTAGGTCTAGTCACTAAAAGAAATCATCAGGTTCTACATTTGTGAAATTACCTTTGAAATATGTGATGGCAAAGTCCAATGCAATCAATGGGGAAAAGTGGCTCCTCCCCTCCAGGTTATGACATCATCGCATTTTAAAACATGGAAGGGATCCTAATAACCTGATACACCTTTATTTTGTTGTTTATTTTGTTATGTCAGTTGCATTTAAAGGGCACTATGTAGTTTGCTGGTTGAGGATGTGAATCATTCTATTCTCCTGGGAATAAATCAAACAATCACAAGCAGCAAATCAATTAGGCCCGTGTTTAAGGCAATAAAAACTCCTTTAACTGGATGAACAAAATATAGATGAGTTTATATCATATTGTGCAGGCAAAGCAAGAGGGATTCTTTTATTTTTCTATTTCTTTTATTAAGTGCCACTTGACTGACACAAAACTATGATAAACATTTCTCCCATGAACTATCCAAACAAAGCGATGACTAGAAAAACGTGAGAATCTGTCAAACGCACTTTAAATATTGCACCGATTCTTGTATTTAGTACCACTTCTGCTGACAAACTAATCCTGGATTTCTGCCTTCTCATGCTGCATCTCTACTATTTAGTAATATCATTCGACCTTGCCTTGGGAATGCCTAGCGACAGCCTCGGGTCTTCTAATAACAACCTTATTTAGTTCATTGAATGGTTTGAATTCGCCGAGGCAAAGTGAATTGTTTACTATGCTGGGGAAGTACTCCGCTGCTTGGGTCGTACAGAAGCAGTGGCTGTCTCCGAGTGAGAGGTGTTAGCCCGTCACAAGACTGTCGACACGCACTGGAATAAAAAATATAGCTGTCACCTGCCTAATGCCAAGATGGGGACAGGAAGTGTGTTTTTTTTTACCAGTGGTCGGCAGGGACCTATTGTGAGTCTGTTGTCACATAAGCCACCATTTGTCACTCCGCTGTGTGCTGTCAGGTTATCTCTGGTGAGAATATCAAATGCGCAGCAAAAATAATCCAATCAAGAGCCATTACGAGACTAAAATAACACTAGAAAACCACAATGCTATTTATAACACTTTTTGAATTACATGCGAAGTGTAAATATTTACTTATTCACAGTCGAATTTATGCATTTTGCTGACACGGGTTGGAGGATTTGGAGGTTGCACACATAACATCCCCAAGAGACATCTCAAAAAGCAGTGATATTGAGAGCAATACTTTTCCAAAGCAGAAAGTAACATATTTTCCCAAGGCATGATTCACTAATGGGTCCATGAATTCATTTGACAAACAAATGCAGGATAAAGTCTTCATAACCAACCCAAAATGTTGCCGCTTGCCTCTTCAAACAGTCCTTCGTGGTAAGAAAAGAGTTCAAAATGGAGCAGATTGGGGAGGAGAGCCATGACAGGGTGTGGTGACCTCTGCCTCGGTCACCTCCTGCCATTACTTAGCTATTTTTGTGACTTAGTTAAAAGCCAAAATAACAAAGCCACCTTTCCTGTTTTTATTTTTAAAGAAAAACCTAAACAGTGACCTCAAACTAGCACATGTCAACAGCAATAAAAAATGAATACATACATGTTTAAAATGGATCCAAAGCAATTCATTTTAAGATTCTATTGAAAATATATTGTGCTGCTTGTGTTTGAGAGGATAGCATGTATGCCTGCTGTGTGGGGCAGGCCGCAGGGTTGTGAGTTTGAGTCTAGCGCTGACCATTTGCTGCATGTCATTTGTCTCATCCCCGTTTGATGCAGTCCTGTTTTGTCAAATAAAGCCTACTGGACAAAAAAACATAAAAAGGAAAAAGAAAGAACAGAAAATATTAAGCTAACATGAATTATTTATGCAAAAATGTGAGATAGTATATTTAAATAATGTCAACATTTCAGTTTTTTGAGTAAATATTTCCAATGCAACTGCCTTTAAATTTGGTATTAAATATTGTGATGTATAAAATCAACATGAATCTGTCAATTCCATAGTTTTTCTCACTCAAAAGTAACTCAAAAACAGTCTTCACCCATCAGGGGTCTCATTTATAAAGCATGTATACATAGAAAAATGTGCGTACATATATTTTAAATTGAAATAAACGTTCCAGTGCAAAAACTCCTTATGCATTTGGGCTTTTAGAGGTGAGATCTGTGCTCAGAGAAATTAGAAATTTGTGAATTTGAGGATATTTCTGTTTGTCTGCACGTACACTTTAGCGTGAAGTTTTATAAATGAGAGCCCTTACCTGTAACGTGGCCTGGGGTCTCATAAACTCATAAAAATGTTACGTACGTTATGATTGTGAGCTGTAAAACGACGCCTTGATGTGCGCTTGTGAACTTGGGTTGGCGCTTTCATAGACAAGACAGAAGGAGATGTGAGCTCAGACAGACGAGCAGTGAGCAACGTAAAGTTTTATAAATGAGACCCCTGGTGCATCACTTGCTTGTATCCATGGAGATAGATACGTTTGTGGAACATTCCAGGCAAAGCTATAAGCAGGTGCGGACTCTCCACCAGAAAATGACATAGTGCCATGTTCAATCGTGCGCTTGTCAATGTGGGCTGGTATGGGTCCAGTGTCCTTCACTTTTACATTGTCACAAATTACAATTACAGCGTTCACTCCAAGGTCACACTGTGAGAATGTGGCAGGTGTAAGATTTAGGAGCACAGTCGGATCACTAAAAGATAAATGGGCATTTAAATGGTGCTTTCCTACAATACATTTAACATTTTATAAGGCACAGTGTTCACGTTTATGATAAGGCCGCTGACAGCATGTATTTCCATTTTAAGTGTGCATTAAAAAGCTGATAAAATTCACACAATTACAAAGCGATAACCCAGAGGTTGAATAGTCAGGATTACGTGCTATATTTGTAACTTTTGCAACTGGTCAAACTTCACTTAACAGTTCACAATGCAGAATCAAAATAAAGATATTGTAAGTGAAGTATAAATATTATGTGTATTACACAATTGTTTTGTCCTCGTATGTCCACCATTATGTTTTTTTTAAAACATTTTAGGTAATAAATTATTTTATTTCCTAGAAAAAAATCCCATTAGATTGTACCATGTACCAATAAAACAAAACAAATCCAATAGGATTCCTTTCTAAATCCTACTGGACAATATCATATTCCTATTGGATATTTATTTGTCCCATTGGACACAGTCAGACACAATATACAGAAATAAACAGAATGACTGTCAATAGTTGTGTCCAAATGGTGCAATTTATTCTGATTAAAATAAAGACCAATGCAGGGTGAAGTTTCATTTCAATAATTCAGAGAAAAGATGTCCTGGCAGACATGGCACAGATGGGTAGAGTTCCCTACATTATTGAGACCACAACCATTTTTACCATGTGTTACTGTGGATTTTTTTTTTCTGTTCTATTCTCACCTTGTATAACCTTTTATGGAACCATCAACCTGTCCAACTAGCCTGGGGCTAAATACGGGCATATTTACATTTGAATCATATGTCCATTAATATGCACAGTCCCTTGAAAAATACATACATACATACATACATACATACATACTATATTGTAGCTGTTTCTACATTATTTTCTATTGTAATGTTGCTCTTTCTGCACCTGCAAGATGACCACTGCAACTGCCATGGTTGTTGTCGCTTCAATTTCCTTATTTTGTCATCCACTGCTAATTAAAAAGAAAATAAAGTATAAGAACATATTAGGCTATACATACATAATAGTATTTTGTTTTATTTGCTTTATTTAGGTTGATTTTTAATTTATTGTATATTTTCTTTGGTGGTGTAAGGTGAGGTAAATGCATTTTGTAGTTTACTCTGAGCCAAAAGTGGCACTTGATGCTCATTTTATTTGTATCGGACTGTGTGAGTTGGTCCATTGTGTCCATGGATCATTCGGGAGGACGAGAGAAAACAAACCTAAAAACTTAATACGAAGTGAAAACGCATGACCGTGGCCTGAGGGAGCGAGGCTGTCCGTGTGAATGCGTGTGGGCAAGAGAATGAGACCAGAAAAGTGCCCATTTTTCTCCGAGCCAAAATGAGGTTGGGGAATTGGACACAACTCTATGGTTCTAGTCCGTGAAAGCTCTTTCATATTTGCACCACGACATATGGAGTGTGAAGACAAGCCATTGGCCGCAGACGAGGGGGAGAAGGAAGAGGATGAAGAGATGACAACAGAGGAACAAAACAGGATTCAGGAGAGGAGGATGGAGAGTAAAACAATAAAGGACCATCGATGTCAAGGCACGATGCACAATTGCTCCCACTCAGAAAGGATAAACAACAAACTTAAAGGTGCACTATGTGGGTAGCACACCTGCCACCAGAAATGTTACCTAATGCATGACTAAATCTGAATAGAATTGATTGCAAAAGTTACATAAATAATCAGTCAAGTTAGCAGTGATACAAATAATTAATCAAGTAAGAAAAGTGTTTGAAGAAACTTGAGTATGAAGAAACAGTTTTGACGTTAAATGTGTTTAAAAAACTGATTTATGTTTTAATGTAATTGGATCAACATGACATTAAAGCAGAACTAAGTAACATTTTTACCATAGTCCGTGTGGTGGTTGTAAATGTATTTTCGGGCGTTTGAAACACTCGCCTGCTGTCTCTACACTGAAAACCAGCCTTGCAACTTTCCTGACACCGACCCGATGACAACTCTCGGAGAAACACTGGCTCTCTTTACATTTAGATTTGGCAACGTCAAATGTTTTAGTGTGTGATTGTCTTTCCTTTTTTCAATACAAAAGAAGAAAAATATTCAGCTTTTTCCAAATGTAATTGAATATGATGTACAATTGCTCCCTGTCAAGTTTTCTGGCATCACCTGCTTGTCTGCATAATGTTAATGCTTTGACTGTAATGTTCCACACTATAGAATAAAACTTGTGTCTTATTCAATTATTATTATTTTTTCTAAAAGAATAACATGTATTCTTACTGTGAGTGGGGTTGCCTCTCCACAGATTTGACCTTTAATGTCGCCCATGCGCCACCTGGAGGTGGATAAGTTTGTTTCCATGGAGATGGATAGTTGGATACAAAGGAAGGGCAAAACATCTTCATGGAGACAATCACAAAAACTACATTTTGCACCTTTAAATAATGTCAAATTTCTTGAATTTAAAGCAGAACCCGGTAAATGTTTTACCTTATTAAACGTCTTTGTTAGTCCTTGTGGTGGTTGTAAATGTACTTTTTGGGGTGTTTGAACTCACTGCCGTCGCCCCCTGCTGTCTCTGAGCGAAAAACCAGCCTTGCAACTTTCCTGACGCCGACCCCACAACAACTCTCCGAGAAACACTGGCTCTCTTTTTTATATTTGGCGACATGAAATGTTTTTGTATGCGTTTGTACTTCCTTATTTCAATAAAAAGGAAGGGGATAAGGAGACCTGCAGGGGGAGTTCTGTCACTGAAGTTACTTTGTTCTGCTTTAAGATTTATATTTAGGTTATGGCTAGATTTGAACAGACTTTAACCTGTGACATTGTGAATAGTTTTCTTATATCAAGTGCCAAAAGATTTTCACATGCAAAAATTTGTGACATGACTTGTTCCAATGAAATTTTCTATTCCCTTACAATTCAAAGCAAGACAAATACATTAAATGCAAGCAATTTATTTTATTTTTTAAGACTTTCCTGGCCCGAAGGCTTTATTTGACGGGAACTGCAGCGTGAAATGGGGAGAAAGAGTGAAGAAGTTCTGTAAATGGTGTCAAACTCATGTCCTTTACTGCACCAAAGATTGTGTTTTTTGAATTTTTTGGAGCGCTTAAGAGAATTTGAATCATTACAAACATAAACATACGTACATATCTTGGGTTACAGTCGGGTGATTGAGATGCTCATCGCCAACAAAGAAACCCACTCTTGTCACTTCCAACCTCCACCACCATGTTTAAATAATAATGAGCATTGACTTCATTTTTTCACTTTCCTCAGCAAGTCTCCGCACATTCCATTGTCCCTCGATGTACGTCTCTGTCGAACCAAACCGAGAGTTCATTTTAGCCGTCTTAACAAAACACTTGAATTCTGCTCAGTTCAGCATGCTCTAACACCGTAAACTACAATATACAGCCTCCAATTTATCTCTCTCCATCACGGCCGATGCTCCGATACACTTTGGCCCGCCGTGCTCGCAGACACCAGCGGGGGCACACATTAGCAGCTACACACCCGAGCGGGACGAGCTGGTCGACAGTCAGAGAGGAGATAGATGGGGGAGGTAAATAGGGGTGTCATGGCTCGGTGATAGAATGAAGCAGAGGAGAATTCATCCTGTGTTTCCTCTGGCCTCTGTCCCTCGCTGACAGCAACCTGAAATAGGGCTCAGTGCGTCTGTATACAAGTGTGTGTGTGCGTGTGTGTGTGTGTGTGTGTGTGAGTGTCGAGGCTTTTTAAACTTAAAGTTGAGAGAGTTACAGAGACCCAAAACATGGGGGGAAAATTAACAGCATTGATCAATAATTTACAAAAGCTGGGTATGACTTTTACAAATTTACAGTGAAATGTTGAAAGCCTTTACTTTTGACAATATCTGCCTTAATTTACTTTGGATGTCTTTTGCTGGCTTCTTCTTCTTCTTTTATTTCTTCTACATCTTCTTCTAATTCTTTAACTTCCTATATTTCTTCTACTGTTTCTTCTTCTTCTACTTATTATACTTCTACTTTTTCGTTTACTACTTCTTCTACTACTTTTCTTCTGCTTCTTCTTCTACTACTACTTCTTCTTCTACTTCTTTTATTTCTTCTACATCTCCTTCTAATTCTTTAACTTCTTCTACTTTTTCTTCTTCTACTTATTATACTTCTACTTTTTCTTCTTCTACTTATTATACTTCTACTTCTTCTTCTACTACTACTTCTTCATCTACTTCTACCTCCACTTCTTCTTTTTTTCCCCTGACTGGGTTGTGCTTATTGTGTTTGTCTGTTCTGTTTTATATATTTAAAAACTGAAACTTCAGTCTCCTTTGAAACTTCGCCTGTTTGAATTTCATGAATAAATTATACGGTTTCTACTAAGTGTCCGCTGTTATATTTTCACAGTTTATAGTTTTAATAATACATAAACCATCAACACATTGATTATTGAACATATTATTCATTTTAAAATAACTCACGCAACACTTTCCTTCTGGCTAGTGAAAAAAAGAAAGCTGGTAATAAGTCAACGCCAAGCCTTGATTTGCAATAGTAGTTATAGACAATTTTACAAAAAACACAAAACAAAACAGTTAATAGAAGCACTTTTAGAAACGCTCAATTGACATGTCTACTCTTTTTCTTCCTGACTCCAATTCTAGGCTCAAAACTGTTAATTTTCAAATATTATTGATTATGATTTTACTCCTTGCATTGCCATTCTGCGCACAAAATCACACAAACATGAGCAGGGGAGATAAAGTGTCTTGCTCAAGGGCTCAACACTGTGAAGGTGGAGCAGGATTTAAACTGCCAAACTTTCCAGTTCAATCAGCTTGTCTTCTGAAAGGTTCTTTTTTCAGACCAGTTTGTTTGTCTTCTTCAGGGTGGTCTTTCTATTGGTAAACGCAGGACAACAGCGCCATCTGCGGTCCAGTTTCTTTAGCACATTATTTTTATTTTTTGTTTCTCTCTCTGCTCTCTCTGGTCCTGTTTTATTTGTGTTTTATGTGCGTTGTTATGTTAATAATGTTCAAAAACTCAATAAAGAAATAAACATCTTGTCATGCCGCATTGTTCTAAGCTGTGAACAACTTTGATCTAGCACTTTGCATTTTATCGTTTTAGCTTGTTTTATTTTCACAGTGTCAAGTGTTTTTTGGTAGTTTGTGTGCTTACGTCCATTGTTTGTGTAATGTTGCCGTTCTTAACTTTTTACTGTGCACTTTGAGCCTTTTGCATGTGTTTTCCGATGTGATTTTCAAATGGCAAATAAACTAAACTTGAAACTTGAGCTTGAGGTGTGTAAGAGAAGAAAGCCCCCCTCGTCTTGATTGATAGTCCTGCGGGTTTCGTTTCGTATTTTGTGACCATATTTGCCGCTCTATGTCCCAATGTTATCAGCTCCATCCCAGTCCGTAATGTGGTTCTGTCTTTAGAAGAAAACAGAACCAAAACCTGTGTAACTCTGCACACAAAACACACAGACCACTCTGACGAAGACTGCGGCTGTCGAAATAGTCAGGTATGAAAACAAACACATTTTGGTCTGAAACGATAACCTAAAATAAAAACAAAACACAAATTTCCCGTTCCAGGACAACCTTTCCTTATTGTATATTCTAAGCCACAGTCCACTGTTAAAAATTCTTGCTTCAGTTCATTTTTGACCATATTATATTTGTATTTATGAAAAGGAAAATGTGAAATTGTTATTTTAAAAAGCTTCTTCTCTTCTTCTCCACAGTGTTTGGCTCCACGCCGCTGAAGAAAAACGGCTTCATGTCAAAAAAGTGATAGTGCCTGTGTGAAAAAAGACGTCTCCCGCTCCAGTCTGGTGTAAACCGGATTCCCATGAGGCCCGGTCAGTTAAGTTGTTATTAGATCCTGCAGAGCGTGCAGTGTAAAAGATGCAATACCTGTGGGTAATTATTTTACATGCTCCTTTTGCTGACAAACTGTGTAGCCGCCGCATATTGAGTTTGATTTCCATAACAGGCGGGACAAATTCGGTTGCATGTTTGTGAAAATAAAATATGAGGAAAACGTCTCTTGGGTTTTGACCAAAATGGAAATAGCAATCATCACATCACAGTTTTATGTTTTATTTGGAGATATAAATAAATAAAAACAGTATCAAAGTTGTAAGACATTTTAACTGTCTTACTGTACGTTTCAGGAGGTAGTGACATTTGCATACAAACAGTTAGTCTGTGCTTTTGTTGTTGTGTCCATGGGCAAGACATTGTATGAATGTTTGTGTGCTTTGTGACTGTTATGTTATTGTGAGTGTGAGAAAATGACATAGAAGCGTAGAAACCATAATATAGATATTTGTTTTCCCCCACAAAGTCGAGACTGACTGAAATATGACAGCCGTTAAAGTGCTTATGATACGTTAACGACAAACTTCATAACAACTTAGATTTATGATGTTACTAAACGTTTTGCCAATGTTTACCCAGTCTGACAATTTTGGTGACGTTCATAATTGTCCTTCCTGGTTGGACATGAGCAGCAAATGTGACATATGAAGAAGTAATTCATTCCACAGTTGTTACCGAGCAACAAGACAACAACAACAACAAGGTCCAAGGTCCTGTCAAAATGCAGGTGCCTCTGCCTGCTGATTGGCTGGTGTTCACCTGTCCCTCATCAATGCAAGATTTAAACCCTGGGACTCTGACCAGTTTGTGTGTTTTCAGTCTGTGGTAGAGAACCCCATTTTTGAGCCTTTTTTGCAAACTATCCTAGAACATTTGGTAATTGTGCATCTTGTTTCTCCTCAGGTGGAGATTTTGTGCCTGGAGCTTCTTAGACTCTTAAGACTTAAGACTCTTAAGATCATCTTTTGTTTGGAATTTTATATCTGCGATTGGATTGTGTTTTTAATCAAATCTTACATAAATAGACATGGTTAGATTTTTATTTAAAAATGGCTAGCTCATTTTACTAATGAGTACTTCCTGTCTTTGCAGAGTCACAATAAAATGAATAAATATTTAAAGATCAGGCAGTGAACAGTGAGCTAACACCATTGTGTGAATTCCAAAGCCTATGATGGCCCATTTACAGGCACTTCACTTTTTTGCACTTTTTGAGCTTTGTACAGTCATTAGAAAACCACTCACTGGCTAACAGTAAGTAAACAAACTCTCCACATATCAGTGTGATTCTAGGCAAAGGTTTGTACATGTATCTTACATTTTCGTGGAATAATCTAGTTGTTAATGCAATATTGTTAGAAAATGTTATGTCAGCTATTAAAGACTTCACAAATGAGTTCAACTTTCCCGGTGACACTTCTGTATTGATTCTAATAAATACAATCAGATAGTTTATTTTAGCACAGCTGTACTTCCTGTGAATTTCACTTTTATTTTTGATTTTTTCTTCATAAACTACAACTTGACTGATGTAAAACTATTATAAATATTACCACAGGTTCTATCCCACCAAATAAAGTCACAATTAGAAAAGCATGAGAACCTGTCATGTGCACCAACAGTGGACTAAAACAGACAAACAAGTTGTGTCCAGGGACACCAAGTGCTAAGGTCTAACAACCAACTTTGAGGTTAATGATCAAGTGTAGTTTCTACTGAACTACTGCGTCCCAACTAATCTGGGAAAAGATTCAATTCTCACAAGGACAAGACGAGATTTTGACACCACTTATAATAAATAATTGGTGCAGCTTCACAATTTTGCCCTTACAAAGTGTTAATTTTATATTTTTGCCATAATTTTAAAACTATGTCTTCAAATGTTAATACTTCTTTTACATCGAATACTACAAATATAAAACACTAGAGAATATAATAATTTATCTGATTAAAAAAATGTCTATCATAAGAGTCTACTAACCACAGCTGGCATGATATAGAATGATGTTAACGACACTCAGACGACAATCAGAACACAAGTATTCATAGTAATCCCGTACTTAAAATTTGGACAAAATCAAACTTGATGCTAATTACAAAATGGACCTAACCAAATCTGACCTCAAGCTGTGTCACCTCCACACCTGCCAAGTTAAATTTCTTGTTTTTGAGGTGGTATTAAATCAAACTAATTGTACTTTTGACTTTGAGAAGTGGGTAAAAAAAGTCGGAAAAAGGCAGCGCAGCAGACGAGCTGTCCACCCCTTCACGAACAACACAAAGCTCTTTGTTACAGACTCATGAAAATGGGGCCATTTTTCTTCAGTGCTGAACCTATTGCAGTATTTGTCTGTTTGACGCTTAACAGATGGCTGCACCAGAGGAAAAGTCATTAGACCCAAATGTTACTCTGAAGTGGTCTTTAACTGTGTCTGTGGATATCTCTGTAACTTATTCTGATAAGATTTTCAAGTGCATTTGGCAGGTTTATATGCTTTCTAATTTGGTGGGGTAACACTACATATGCTAAATATTTATCATAATTTTATATCAGTCAAGTAACGGTTTGTGAAGAAAAGTAAATTTAGAGCGGTGGGTTCAAAACACATTGGCGTAGAAAGATTGCATTCAAACAAAACATCCTGATTTTAGGCAAAAACACATGAGAGTCAGTGGTGAGTAATGACATTTTCTCCTGTTCAAGTTCAAAACATAACTAAAATGTGAAAAGGCTGCTAAATTCTGATAACAGATATAAAAGCCTGGTAAATATTCAGTTTGTGCCTGACATTTAAATAAAGAAAATTAAGTCAACAGTTGTAGAAAACCAGATAAACAATAGGAACACAGCAGCTACGCTCACGTTTATCACTGATACAGACTTTGGATCACACACAGTTGAACTCATGATCTTTCTGTTTCTGTCCTCAAATACAATGTTTCTGAGTCCAAGTGTTAAGGGAATTGTTGTGTTGAGTTGAAGTGTCCTAAATCTCCAACTGCCATGACCTAACAAGCTAATAACTAAGCTCAACACAGTCGGAGCAACAACAGAGAAACTACTTTCAGCTTACATTTGATTTGAGCAAAACAAAAGCTCCATGAACAATAATTTGGCAAATGAAAAGCAAAGAAACACATTTAATCGGTTGTGCTGCCTATAATTCTGCCACTTAAGTCAGAATGTTGAGCATCATTTTTTGAATAAAAGAATGTCTTTGCATAACCTCTAAACAAACATACAAAGCTAGTGTTGTCATACAGTGTTGTATTATTAGACAAGCTTTGGCCCCTGTTTATTTATGGTTGCTTGTAACCTTGATGAAATTATTTACATGGTACGTTCCAATTGTCCTCAGAGGTCAGAATCACTGACTTCTGAAATGTAAACAATCAGAGAGTTAAACTAAAATATTGATAGTACAGATTGTAGTTCCTTCAGTTTCTCTCTTCTGGACACTCTGTGAACCTGCTCCTGTGAAGCTGCTGAGCCTCTTTCGTTATCTTCCTTATGTTGCTTATTGGAGCTAATGACAACAAAGGCAAAAAATTATTAATTTCTAACATTTGTATATAAGTATACAAGTTTGGGCTACTAAATTTCGGCTGATTTCAGCACTTTCCTATAGTTTTTATAATCCTACTTAACTTGATTGAGTTGTCGGTGTTTTATTTTTTTTCGCCTTGACAGCACAGAAATTCTGAGAAAACATCACTTCAAAGTCCGACCTCCGAGGACAACTGGAATGCAGCATATGTCACATCTATTGCCCATGTCCAACCAGGAATAAACATTACAAACTCCCCCAAAATTGTCAAAGAAGAGAAGCCAAGCAACATTTTTTCTTTTAAATGATAAATATTATGCAAAATTGACTTTGCTGAGCTTTTAACCTTGTTCTAACATTGTTCAGTCATCAAAAACATACCTGGAGTATTTAGCTTTATTCACGTTTGTTTAATGAATGTTCGTTTGAAAATCCTCTCCCACCAACACTGCGTTCTGCTGTTTTAAGTCCTTAAATCAATGCCAGACTCGTCCTGAACATTTCCTCCGTCTAATCACAATAACTACAACTTCGTCCAGTCCACTGTCTACTGCAATGCATTGTAGGTATATTTTTACATGTGTGTAATTGCTTCAACAGCCAGTAGATGGAGCCACAGCTAAGCCAGAATGGCATCTCCCAACGCAGTGATAAAGTTACATTTTTCTCTGTAAAAGCATTTTGTTTTTATTTCTAAAACATGACATGTCCAACTGAAGACGCTCAAGAGCAGGTGTAAAAGCCAATGACAATAAGAAAAATGGATAATATTTTTCCTTTAACAAAGTCATCAATAAATTCATGCTACCTGTGCGTTTTAGCGAGATGGACAGTCTAGCATTTATTTATTTGGTTTGTACTTTGCGGTGAGCTCAGTCTGCTGCACCTACCCTTTTAAAATCTTATATACGCATTGTAACCCTGAAGACTGAGTTTATTAATGCCACTTTCAACTGTCTTTACTTTGGTCTGTTGTCTCCTTCAAGAGTTTCCGGAGTAATTAAATTCTTACAGCTTAAAAGCGCAGGATTTAAGTCAGATTAGGATGAAAGAATGAGCCCGAATACGTTCTATTGCTTCAAAAAGACGGACTAGTTGACTTGCCTTGTTTGAAGTAGTTTGTTTTTAAGTGTTGTCGGGTGCCAACGAGCCTGTGTGGGTGACTGTCTGCTGGGGAATTGGCCTCATCTATCTGCCTCTGAGTGCGCGCCGAGTCTTACTTTTTCCGATTAAAAATGAATGTCTTCTCCTCTGCTCCCTGTCACCCTCTCGCGCCATCTTTTCACTCCTATATCCTCTATATTTTCCACCACTTCATACATCACAACCCCCTCCTTTCTCCCACACTTTCCGCTGTCACACACACGTTGACACTCTTCTCTCATTCTCCATACAGACCCCCCCTTTGCTTTTGGCTTTCTGAACATTTTTCATCAAAGGCCCCCTCGCAGGTAAAGCGTGGCCTGATCTCATTAACTGGCACTGAGAGCACGGGACTTGAAAGCGCGCACTGACGCACACAGCATGTACAAGGCTAACAGTAGACCCCCGCTAACACCGGCTGAGGACTTTCCACTCTAGGCTTATGTGTTATACTACAGCTGGTGAATGGGAGCAATGCTATAATTGATATGTAATGTTACTGTGGTACAGTATTAGCCTACCAGTATAGGCTAGTAATTGTTTTTATTGTTTATAATCCAGAGCAAGTGTTTTTCAACATTGTTTTCATGGCACACTTTTTTGGTTGAAAAATGCTGTGACCCATCTAAAAATGCTTTTATTGGTGATTGTTTTGCTTTCTGTTTCGTTGCAGAAGTTTGCCCAAAATGCTGTAAATGGTAAATCATTGTGTATATCTGTTCTAGAATAATATTTTCAAGTTGCACATGGCAATACCTCAAGGCTAGTGTTCCCTGGCACACTAGTTGCACTCCCTCTATTTTGCACTCGAGTCACTAAATCTGTTTACTTGTACGGTGCCAAATTGTACATTTATATTTTCTTGTTTTAATAATGTTTAAGCTAAAATCATCTCAGAAAAATATTCTTGAATGAGATATCATAATATGAATCCTAAACAGTGCAGAAAGTCTTTCAGACTGGAAATGGAACTACCCTGGACTGAGCGACTGACTCAAGGTACGTTAACACTTGCACATCACTGCAGAAAATTGGACCCCACTGCACGCTGCAGCCTTTACAGACGTAACCTCGCTAAACGTCACGTGACGGCGGCCACACCGGCAGGTGGAGCAGAACGCGTGTGCGCTGGAGACGCTAGTCTCTGATGTGAAGCCTGATGTGCACATGTGTCACTGCTGCAGAACACCATTCAAACTTGTGTTAAAACGGTATACACATTGTATTATCTTTAGGCGAATATAGTTCCAAAAACTGCTTCGCAGCCTCGATGAGCGTCCCATCATCCATCGTTGCAGAATAGAAGTGCACGAAAAAATGTTTTCCACGGAGAGGATAGTCACGTGACTATAATGAGGCGTTCACGTTTATTTATTCTGCTTGGACATACATATAGAAAATACAATGTTTTATCTGCTGTCTATGCACTTTGAGTGGGATACGCGCCTACGCTCGCGTAGAGTGTAAAAAAATAGGATGGTTTCTATTTTCTAAAATCTATGCCCGATGCGCGTCAGACTTGCAAAGTCTGTTTATGTAATGCATTGGGTTTGGATGTTAGATTCACTGGAAATACAATATTTCAGTCTTACTATGAGCGCTGTGCATCAATAAACAGGAAACAGCGGATGCTAACATGCACTAGCTTTGTTTTGCCAAAGTTACCTTTACTAGAATCACAACATCAATTCATTGTTTTTAAAATTTTTAATTTCTGTTTTCATCTGCTTTTCACCTGAGTTTGTGTTCACTCTTATCTAATCATTTTATTCAAAAGCCCTCCGGGAGCCAAAGCGAGCCAGGGCCCGTTGGTTGCTACTTCCCTCCTCAGGGTCTACTTTGAACGGGACAATATGGCACTTTCGGACCGCCCCAAAGTGAACCAGTGGTCATAGTTCACCTTTAACGTTCTAATTAATTGTCTCTGTTATTGTCTATCTTATAGTTTTTTTTCTCCTTATTTGGTCTGGTATGCTGTATTGATTTGTCCTGGAAAGGTAATCCCAAAGATCTTATTTTGGTACTTACTTGGCACATTTCTCCTCGCCCCGGCTCCTCTGCTGTCATAGGAAATGTTGATTTTGCATTTCCCCGCCCTCCTCTCCCACGGCGTGTGCTCTGTTAGTCGTATTAACCTGAGGTCCGCCTGCTTTTCCCGATCAGAGTAACCCCATTAACTCCCATTAAGTCTCATTATCAGCCTTGTGAGGATCATTAGCGCTTACTTTGTGCAAACGCCACACCATGCATTTTGTGCTGAGCCACTTTCAGGCTGTAATTGGTGTAGGTTTAATAAGAGGCGGGGCCAGTGAGAGTTGTGTTTCCCTCTAAGTGAATGACAGTAATTGAACGATTTGGGTTTATTTTGGACATGGAAGCAAGGAAAACTGTTTTTAAAGGGCTGAAAGCTTGACTGTAGCAGGGGCTGTGGAATGACAAGCTGACAGAGTAAACCATAATTATACCTGACTGTCAAAGTAGAAATATTCAGTAAAGTGGGGTCACACTGATGATATACAGTGTCACCAAATGTAAACTGATTAAACTGAGTGAATTTAAGGTTGAAGATTATGTTTAAAAGTGAGTAAAACTATAAAATCATAGCCTGAACAGTTGTATTTTATTTAGTATAATTACACAGGTTTAATTGAGGTCGGCAGAGTGTTACTTGCCGAGAGTGATTTTGTACATTATGATGATTCATGGCGACACAAAAGTGCTGAACAAGGCACGTAGCTTCCAGATTTCACTTCTTCTTTTAGTGTTTAGGAAAGGAGAAGAAATGTTGGGCAATTATGCTGATATTAAACAGTCAAGGCAAGGCAGGAAGGTATAAAATCAAGCATAATAAGCAACACAAACCAACCAGAACAGAGACTGGATGTGTTCATACTGTGACATTGCATTTTAGAGCAACTATTTTAAAACTGGAGATGGAGAGCAGCCAAGGATTATACTGTAGAATTTACAATGAAAGAGTCAAAACGCAAGCGACATAACGTTTACAACAAGCACAACGTTTAATGTCTTCTTCTGGAAAATTGCAAGATTGATACAATTAATGCCATACTGCGAAACATTCCGGGCACAGTAATTACACCTGCACAATTTAAATGCACAATTTAAATATCAGATAAATAGATACAGTTAGATACTTTATTGATCCCGATGGTGATTCAAGTATATAGTGCATTATTGTGTTCATTTGTTTGCCCGTTGTGTACTCTGGATCCCTGTGCACTGAATGTGTGTGTATGTGAGAGCCTCGAGTTTAGACAGACTCAGAGCTCCTCTATGTTAGTTTACATCACAGCCGTAAAGTGGCCCCTCGTGGGCAGACAGGAGAACACCTGAGGACAGGGCCTGGGACTTTCTGTCATATTTCAGTCGTGTTGTGATCCAGATGCAGCTCTGACCCGCCTTTGGTCACAGACTCTGCTTTGATGCATTTTTGCACAGTCTGTGATGACTATTTCAACTTCAAATCCTCAACGTCATGAGCACAAATGTAAAACACAGAAATCATTTAATCATATTCACCTTATTCTGCCCCGCCCACTTTAGCTGTTTTTTGCCACAGATACGCACTTTTGTTATAAACGCACTTTCCTGGGCCGTCTGAAAACGGCTTTTTAGTCCGTGTAGAACTTATTTTCTGTTGAGCTCGTCTGCTCCATGTAAACTAACACAACAGAAACAAGATGACGGCGCGTACGGGAACTTCCGGAATAAGGTGAATATGGCTTGTCTGTGGAGGAGCTGGATTGAGTGGGAGAATAAAGACATGACATAAAGACATAAAGACATTGAGTCTGAAGCTCAATCGGGTAACTTGTTTTTTTCTTTTTAGTTGATGTTTTATAATGGCACACTTCCAAAAATATACCACCAGCCACCACTGATTTCTACTTGAGTAAAATATATTGAGTAAAAGTTTTGTTTTCTCTACTGAGAATTTTTTTTTTTAACAATCATAATTTTTGTGTCCAACTTTTGAATTTGATTGTGTGCATTATTTATTGTTTTGTCTCTCCAACTTAATTTTCCAACTTCAAAAACTAGATATGACCGGACAGTTTCTCTAGTTATTGTTACTCATGATATTGACCATATTCTGCCCCGCCCACTTTTGCAGTTTTTTGCACTTTTGTTGTAAATGCACTTCCGTTTGACGAGAACTCCGTTAAATCTAATGACGAACGAGGAAAAAGTCTCGCCGCTAAAATGTTACATAAAGTAGATTGATTTGTGTAAAATGTTTAATGAACACGAGCAACAACAAGTCAACAACGCACCAATTTCCTGGTCAGTCTGAAAACGGCTTTTTAGTCCATGTAGAACTTATTTTCTGTTGAGCTCGTCTGCTTCATGTAAACTAATACAACAGAAACAAGACGGCGGCGCGTAAGGCAACTTCCGGAATAAGGTGAATAAAAAACAGTTGTTTTAAGGATATGCAAATATCATTTGAGCGTTACTAATCAATCAGGACATAAAAAACAAAACAAATTACTTCATGTCAATATCACTTCCACCTCAAATTGTGACAGCACAGATGATTAAAAATAAAGCTTATACTCTTATACTTTGAATCAAATGTCCTAAAAATGGCACTTAAACACTGGAAACTAATTCTTTCCATAGTTAATACACAGACCTCGATCATTTTTTCGTCTTAAAGGAATCATACTCTTACTCTTAGACTGAGATTCAGCTTGGGTCGTCACAATAGAGTGGTCCACATCCAATCCTCTGTCGGCAAAAGTATGTGGTTTGGACAAGAGTTAAGACTTTGGAGGCAGAAACTTCTTAATTGACAAGGGTTAAAAGTGTAGTTTATTTCTGTCAATAAAAATAAATAACAGGATGTTTCAATTGTATCTATTCATAAGGAAGCTGTGGAGAGACTTTCTGTTCACACTCAGCGTGTGCATTCAGTATTCTGTAGGAATACATTTTCAAAGTATTCTTCCCATCACTGTAAATAAATGCAGCCAAATTAATATGTGCTCCCGCCAAATCCAGACCAAATAAGGTCCAGAGGTGAAACCGTCCAGATAGGGCTTGAGAACGTCTATAGCCCCCCTCTTGGAGCGTTAAAACGACGGTGGCCCATCAGGTGGTCCATCCGGACCATCTCCATCAGGAGGGACTAAAAACCCCGGTGGCCCATAAGGTGGCCCAGCCAGGCGACCTCCATAAGGAGGGAGTAAAAACCGCGGTGGCCCATCCGGGCGATCTAAATCAGGAGGGACTAAAAAAGGGCGTGGCCGTCTAAGTCACCGGCACGTTCCTCTCTCTGAGTGAGGTGGAGGGCTCTCGGGTACGGTCACTCATGATCGCCATGTGGCCCGACAAGGTGCTTCCTTGGGTGGAGTGGACCTCCACCTGGGATCCGATCAACAAAGCTCCAGCTGCCCGGTCTGCCGGTTGGGCGTCTGCAACTCCTGGGATCAAATGCATGAATATTAATGTTCATCTTTCAGAGAAGATGAATCCTGGCAGGGACAGTTTCCTGCTTTATTAGGACCACATATTTGTCATTATGTTCATTTAAACACATTTTCACACAGAACAGATGTTTTAGATACAAATAAATACAAATGGATAGGCCTGTCACGATTATTACTATATTGACTTGCCGTTCAATATACTGTACCTTATATCACTTAACAACATGACCTTTGTACTTTTAATCAGCTGATTTTGTAGCTTTTTTATTTATTTATTTTTTTTTACAAACCATATACTCGATATTCAAATTTTGCACAACACGGGTGCCCTCCTCTATTACTCTATAAACCAAACTAGAATAAAGCAAGAGAATACACTATTTTAAAACATGCACTATTTATCCTGACCAAACTAAAGTTCTGCAGATAGTTCTGAAGATAGTTGTCAGTGGCAGTGAACGATGGGTCAATGCCCAAATGCAGAAGTTGAATATTTCTTATGTATTTCTGGCGAGGTCAATGTTGGATCCTTATGAAGCAGCAAGTGTTGTGTTAATGAAAGCAAGTTGTTGACTGCTCTGTGCCATGTGCTCACCAATTGAAGGTAATTTGCCAAAACTAATCAAACAAAGTACCAGCCTTGGTTTTTCACTTTAATAATAATAATTCATTGGTGTAGTTGGTTATTAAGCACAGCATTTATGCCATCAGACCCTAATGGCATTGCACCTTGGACATGGCATCATAATAAATGTGTGTCTTTTTAGAAGTCAAGAGTTTACAGATAAATAAAGTTATTAAACAGTCCTTGTATATTTTGTTCACTTTTAAAATAAACTTAAACCTGGCTGGAATCAAAAACTACACAAAAACAGTTACATTTCAGTTAAAATTGCACTTCACAGATTAGTTGATTTGTACCAGCGGCGGTCGGTCAATCGAGGGCATAATGATTAAAAAGAAAAAAAAGTGATGTTGTAATCTTTCAAATGAGGCTGATAAGGTGATATTTCTGCGCTTTTTACAGACATTTCACATTTGTCTGATAAAAAAAGCTCAACTAATAGACTTAAGGCATGTTTTAACCCATTTCTGTTAGATTGACATAATATCGTCTGACTATAATTGTCATCAGGAAACTTTAAAAAAAAAATTAATTAATTAATAGAATGACACTTTTTCTTTTATAATATTGCACACTCCTACTCTTTGGAGACAAACTAGTGGTGAACCCTCCTCTAGAAAAGTTATATTTAACAGGAAATCCATTCTTGACTTCAGTCTTCAGTGGCTCTGCCACATTCAGTGCTGCTGTGGTCATCCCTGGAGTCCACGGCGCTCATGGAACAAAACAAATGGGTTCAAACAGTGGCACATGAGTCTGTCTCTGTCCACACAGCTCAGAGGACACTGTTGACTCAAGCATATTTTGAAAGCTGCGGTCAGCTTTTACAGTATGACACACCAACCAAAATGTGTGGGTGGTCCAGAGCATTTAGAAAAAGCTTAATGTGCATATGGTTCACATGTGTTTGTAATTTTTTACTGTGTTTGGTGCTTTAGTTCCTGTGCCAAATATTTATCATAGTTTTACATCTGCCAAATGGCAATTTGTGAAGAAAAATTGGAAAATAAAAGTTGAAAATTACTGCAATAGCTGTCAGTTTCATCAATAAGCAGCGTTCCATCAAAATGCCGGGACAATTTGCGCTCACTGACAGTTTGAACAATCGTTTAACCAAATAAAGGTGTTATCTAGTATTATTATTTGTCAATTCCTAACTATTGTGTAGTTTATGTAGATTTTGGCCCTTGTTTACAGTATGGTTGCTAAGTTACAGTTGTGGGATTACTCATTTGACCTGCTGCTCATGTTAAACCAGGAAGTAAAATTAGAAACGTCATCAAAATTGTCAAACATGGGGAAATGAGAAAAGTTTTGAGTACAGTTTTAGATATAATCACATTTTAGTGTAATGTGCATTCTAAGCTCAGATGCACATTAAATATACATTACATATAGAGTACATAAAAAAAAAAACAATTTTGACAAAGTTGGGAATTGGTGTGAAATGTCCTGTGGCATGACAGAGTCGGTTGGCAACACACATGTTAATCTCTGTGCCTTTCTTCCATCCCTGACCCAGATAATCTGCTGAACGTCTCCATCCACTCTTCAACCCAATCTAGCTGCCTCCTGTCCAAAAAAGTAGAGCAACGCTGAACGTAACACAACAGGTTTCAAATCTTCTAATGTTTTATAGCAACTGGATCTCAGTTTATTTATTCTGATACAAAAGGATGACTGGCCTTGGATTTTGAAAGTTATGCCTCGAGAAGAGCCTTCAGCTGAACCTTCCAAAGAACCAAAAGAAATCCAGAAACACTTCCATCTTCTCTGGACTAAAATGCTAGAAATGAAAGCAGATTGCCACAAATTGTTAAAGAAATGGGTTTGTTTGATAATTGAACTTCAGACTTGAGTTCTATAAAAGCATTATACTCAGCACTCATTTCCAAACTACTACAATAATAATGCAAAAAACGTAATTTCCAACACAAAATACCAGTAATTTCTTAGCTTTTACAACTTGTTCATAGGCTATTTCTGTTATAAAGACCATTTTAAAACTAAAGATGATTTTTGTCAGTCTCGATACTTGTTTCTAGTTTGAGTATAGAATCAGTTTTTTTTTTACTATGGTTGGGGAGAGCAGTGTGTGGTCTGCGGTTTTGTGTGCGCAGTGTTACAGCGAAGATTGGATCTGACCCATTAACTTCAGCGGCCTCTCGCTGAGCTCCGGAGCAGCAGAGGTCAGTGCTTAGATTCCACTGTAAATCTGCTGCTACCTTCGCGGTCATAGATCAGACACGGGCTGAAAAACTAGTAAGAGCTCCTCCTGCTCCGGCGTGACAAACACAACGCTGGGTTCAACTTTCCAAAGGGACATTTACTTTCAAGACCATTCCTTATGCTCACTTTTGTGCAGCTGTTTGTTGCTGAATGTTTGAGCAATTGAACAAAAAAAGTGGTGATTCATTTATTTGTTTATGATTGTGCACTTTCACGTTTGTATTTGTGCTTTCCATTTGCACTTGACTTTGTGTTTGCTCTCCACTTTAGCTCTGATTATTATGACTTGCATTTGCTTCATGTTGTGTTCTCTATGCATATTCTGCTTTCAGTTCAACAGTTAGATTTCATCAACATAAATAAGTCTATAATGTATATCTGCACTTACCTGTTGTGGACATTTAGATGCCAAAATATTTATACATATTTTCTTCTAAAAAAAACTGTGGCTTAGGGCTGCACAATTAATCGAAATCAAAGCGAAATCTCAATTACAACGGCCACAATTAGCAAATCTCAAAGGCTGATCATTTTGAAGTGCAATAATTTCCTCCACAAACGACAAAATATCCAGTTTTATTTGCTAACCTTGTAGTTTAGATTTGTTATCACCCAAAAGCGACAAAAATGTGACAAAAACGTAACTAAAAGTGACAAAATCAACACAATCATGACTAAAAGCAAAAAAACATTCTGAAACACATAGTTTAGTCTTTTGTCAATTCTTTTGGTTGTGTTTAAAGCAGAACTAAGTAACATTTTTACCTAATTAAACATCTTTGTAAGCCCCTGTGGTGGTTGCAAATGTATTTTTGGTCATCTCCCCAGCTGTCTCAGGGAGAAAACCAGCCTTGCAACATTTGCCAACATCGACCTGAAGACAACTCTCCTGAGAAACCCAGGCTCTTTTGAAAATACAAATATAAAAATTTTATGTTAAGAAAGCTTTTGTGTCTTTTCACTAGCAGTGTATTTTCACTAGAGAGCTGCAGGGGGAGCTTTGTCACTGAAGTTACTTAGTTCTGCTTTGAAACGTGAGCACTGAACAGAATGTCATTAATAAAACATAAATCGCACATCTAATTACAGTTGCAATACTGGTCAGAAAAATTGCAATTTGATTTTTTTCCCCCAAATCGTGCAGCTCTACTGTGTCTCATGAATATCACGTAACTTCCCAAATTTAATTTATAGTCTCCTCATATTAAACAAGATGAGTAGATAGATTATTTAATTTGTTAAGCTCAAATTATGCTTTATAGGATGCGTTGAATGAATAAATCATCTTGGTACATTTATGTTTGTAGTTCCCAAATGTGTGTCTACAAATTCAGCCGACGGGCTTCTAGTATGGCCTGAAGAAAAACAGCAGCATATGTGTCGTGTGCAGGAGGTTAAGTGCAGCCCGCTGTAGCAGACATGGGCCTCCGTCCAAGATGTTTCTGCTCTTTCATTTTCACCCTGCGGCAAAAGCAGTTTTCACTTCTGGACACAGCTTTGGGCCTTGGTCTGAACTCCGACACAAGTCTATCTGACAGCATCGCTACCATCGCTTATCTGGGACAATAAATCACACTGTACAACAAATCTTTCCACTGTAGATATTAATATTTCATACTTCCACACTGCAGGTCTTCTTGAATAATTGCTGCAGTTATTCATGTACTTGGAAATGCATTACCTGAGGAGCATGCTCTCTGATAACCTTCACCGTAAACTGTAGTCTCTCTTGCTTTGTCTATCTTTGAAAATCTCAGCGGTCGATAAGCCCTCCACGCTCCTTTATCCGTTATTGCTTTCAAGTCTAAGGACCAACACTTGATCAACATAACACGGTGCATTAAAACATTGAGAAATATACGGCAGAGAAATCAATCGCCGTGATTATACAGTGGGCTGCGTGATCTTACTGTATCTGTATTTCAAGCAGCGGAATTCATTAGCATTCACAAGTGGCCCTTTAATGCGCCTTGCGTTTTGCTTAGACAATCAGATATCGTGCTGCACTTTGAGAGCCAATCCTGGTAATGGCGGCTGCGGCCAGGGCACGAGCGCGCACAAATCGTCACCTCTTTCGCCCTTTGCAGAAGTGGCTTTGATATGCCGCTTCTGCCTCTGTTTTGTTTTGATCAGAGCTAAACCGCCCACGTGCTGGAGGAGGAGAGTGAGTAGTTCTCGGTGGCACGTCTCATGAGATGTGATTTGCTGAACTCTGAGGCTGGCTGCAGGGAGTAAAGGAGCTTGTAGAGTTATAATTGACTGTTCAGTATTCATACGTCTTTATTACTGATGGAGCTTGGGTTAACATTCATGTTGATGCCGGTTTATCTTTCTGACGACTCATTCAGTTAACAGAACTGAAAGAAAACTAGATTGTACTTTGAGGCTAAGCAAGACATAATGAGAGAGATGTTGCATATTTATTTTTATTGATTGCTGTTTGCACTTCTCAATCTGGGACTTATTAAAATCTGCCAAATTCATGTTTATCCGGGATATATGGGTGCATTTTATTATGGCTTTATCCAAATATGTTTCAGTGTTAAAGAGCCTGTACCTGATTCGAACCTTGAGTTTGAACCGTTAGCTCTTTCTGCCACTGTCACATTACACCATGACACAGAAACAACTGGGATGCAATTGTTTCCATATAGTTCTCCAATCTCTGCCTACTTTGAGCTGTTTTGTCAGTCTAGATAATGGACCAAATGTCTGGGATAGAGTGAGGCAGCTGATTTCCCATGACTCTTGGTGAACAATTTGCCAGATTGGTTGAAAAGTGGTGACCCAAAATGCCTTTTGAAAGGCATAGATTATACTATGCAGTCTCAATGTTTTTTCCTTTAGCTATTTGTATCATATGATGCATGATATACAGAGCATATATCTTGCCTAGAATTAATTAAACTGGGTACAGGACCTTAAGGGACATTTAATTGTCTTTGGTCATACTTCAGTGCCTCTGGGGTTTACCGGAGCAGTGAGCACCTCTCTGCAGAGTCTGGTCTGGTCAACGCCAGATCTTGATCTGATCTTGCACTAGGTTTGGTCATGCACATTCCTTCAGTAGCTGAAGGACTGTGTATGTTTGAGGTTGATGAGGGAAACCGGTGCACACACAAGAAATCCTCCCTGACACAGGGAGAACATGGACCCCAGGAAGAGAGGTTACTTCTAAATAAAGGACAGTTGTAGCATGGGGCAAATGTGGAGGGCTGGACTCAGGGATGGCCAGAAGAGGGGGTCCTCCCCCAGACATTTTTTAATATTACAAACCATATTTCCAGTAATTTGGTGCACATTGGGGGTGTCTCAGCAAGTTAGGATATATTTTTTTAGTTATAGTCAAGTTTTATTTAAAAATACCCTCCGGAATTTTAGATAGATTTGATTTAGTTATATTCCCATTATTATTCAGAGTCATTATTATTGTTATTCAGAGAGTATACTGTTTTTACTGTGACATTCAAAATCTGCACAATGGATGCACTGAACATGTGTGAAGAATGATTAGGTTTTTCATATTTTTGAATTCTCACCTTTTGGTAGTTTATTTGTCCAGTGCAAGAAAATGAAAGAAGAACCTTTTTAAAGCAGGCTCCCCTCAATCTGGACAGTTAGAATAGAACTACAACAAACCCATTTTAACCTACAGAATGAATTATAAAGGATTTTTAAAAAATTGTTTTGACCACTAGGTGGTATAAGTGTAAGAGAGCACTGAAAAAACCCAGGTCACCAGTTGGAGGCGCCTGTCGCTGAACTTGAACACACCATTGCAATGGTAGCAGCCGCACATGTGTAACTTTATCCACTGCACCACCAGCGACGCACCAGTGCTTTTAAACTGTGTTATATCTGGAGTTGCTACCAGAAAATAGAAATGCATGTCCCTGTTAATTAAACAGTGTATAAATGATCATCAAAACAGTATAAATACTATTGTAAATGATAATAAAATATAATCCAGTCTTTGTCCTGTATGCTAGACTCTGAAAAATGTACATGTCTTACTCACTCCCCTTTTTAATCTTACCTGTTTGTTTTTTCCCCATAGTGTTTCCACAGACAGTCCTCTGCCCCCTCGTGTGCAGAGATTTGCATATTGATTCGGCATTTCTTTCCTGGGATGTCCTGTCTGACGCAATCCTCTACCACTGGCTCATCACTCGCAGTGGCTGGACATTTGTGCAATATATTTCACAGATACAATTGTTTCCAAAATACCAAGAGTGGCGTTGCTGGCAGGATTATTGATAACATTCAGATGCTTCAAAATGTATTGTTAAATTGAAACATCAAGTAGCAGTGAAAGGACTATTATTATTTCTCCAATCAAACCACCCTCATCAGAGACACGATCAGAGGCGATATCCATCTATCGTTAGGAAGAGGGCAGTAATACTTGAGGATAAGGGGCCGGTAAAATAACTGTTATATGTGTAATAAGTATGTTATGTAATAAGTAGATTGTTGTTGTAACAGTAAATTCAAAGGTCTAGTTAAACATAGAAATGATCAAGTTCAACATTTGCAGATTTTATAAATGGCATGTAATCAACTCACCATATCATTTTACATGACACTCATGATGTGACATTCTAAACTGCATAATTATCTATGCAACTATCTCTGTCCACATGAAACACCAACTGGCACAGTATCTTGTATCAGCACAGATGAAATAAAAAGTATTAAACATTTTTTTCCATTTATTATTGTACATAAAAGGTGTACATTGTAGTTACATAGATCAGATGGATGTTTAGTCCTGAGCTGCTGCGAGCTTTGTGCACCACCGCTATAGTCCTGACTAGATTTGTGCTTCTTAAAGGGGAATAGTCAAGACCCAACAAACACGCAATCTACTGTCCAGCCCATTCCTCCAGACACCAGCTTTACTCCACTTTAGATTTACCAAAGAAAGCCCAGGCTGGGCTCAAATCTGTTTGTGTATTGACTGTGAACACTTATAATTTGAGTAAATCAGACACATTTGTTTGTGCTCCAAAGGGTTCAGAAAAAGTTTCAGGTTGGGGGTCATTCTAGTCTGGCATTTTAGGGGAAAAAAGCGAGAATGATCAAATGATTATTTGAAGTCTTGTGAATATAATACCGAACAAAACATGTTTAGGCATCTGTGGATTGTCAGATTAGTTATTTCCTTCAAACACAGTAAATAACCTGTTTATAGAATTGAACAGAATGAACAAAACATATAAGAAGAACACATAACAGTCACTCGTTTGAACTATACCTGACCTCAATACACACGCTTGCTCTTCTTTATTGCAGCTTGCTTGTGTCGGATGAAGAAACAAACATTTCTCAAACACTCTTGGTGAAGGCAGTGAGCTGAGGCCGTAATTACAGCTACAGCGTCTGTGGTTCACCTCAACCTTGAATACCGCTGCTATTCTGGACTACAGGAAAAAGAAGAAGGCCTGCACTTTGAGGTCTATGGATATTAATTACTCACAGGGGCAACACAGGCGCGGGTAGAGTGTAATTTGCGGTCTTGAATCACCTATTGACCAATGCATTAGTGACACATTATAAGCATTGTTCGAAGGCTGAAAAATAATGTGTGTTTTTCTGCTGTTCGCACCTGTCAGAGCTCTTATGGCATGTCGTATAATGGGAATTGCAGTGGGAATAGAAGAAGAGGAGGGGGTTGGGAGCATTCCAGCATTTTGTGTTGTGCAAACCGTGACCTAGACTTGGGACAGATAGATGTTTGAACAGAGTTTAGTGATACTGTTTTAATAAGTCAACTTTTAGCTAATGATCTGACTGAACGTGAAATAGATACTTTTCTTGTAGTTCTCATATTTATTTATGTACACAATACTTCAATTTCAAACTCAATTTTCATACTTTATGGCTTTTCTAATGTACTTTTAATCACAAAATAATAGCTGTTTCTCCATGTGATCTTATCAGTGGTGGAAAGTAACAAAGTACAAAAGTAAAAGCACTGTACTTAGGTGAAATGTTTAGGTATCTGTACTTTACTTAAATCAGTTTACGGTGAATACGTTTTACTTTTACGTCACTACAACTGAGAGCAGTATCTGTATTTCTGTACTTTCATCCATTTTTGAACAGGACTGAAAAGTAAAAAAGTACTTTCTGTTTGGTCAATCTGTCACATGGTTTTGAGTTTCAGTCCTGGCTTTGAGCAAACAAAAATATACATAAAAAGTGTAGAGACAATAACAAATTAATTGACAGGAAATATCACAACAATTCTTTATCAGGATCTCCACATTTTACGCTTTAATAGTAATTTAAAATAGTATCAAAAGTTTGCAATACTTTTACTAGTAAATTTTACTTCTTCAAGACCCTCCGAAAATAATTTAGTCCTTTTTAGTCATTCTTTGTTTTCTTCTTATTTTTGACACTATTGTTAATATTGATTGGTATTTTTATACAGTACTTATGCTATATACTTTTGTTTAAAATATACTAAATTGCATCTAAATCAAGATGTTTGACAATTGCTCAATATGTTTATTATGTTATTTTAAACGATTGCTGTTGTGCTAATTCTTCTGTGCTTTTGAAGTTTTTGAATTACAAACTTGTGTTTTGAGGTGGCTGATTCATTAACTTACAGGATTTGTCAATGATATAACATTATGATTTCCTTCCTGGATGTTTGTCCCATGTCCTCAAGTCACCTCTATCTCTGACACACTTTCTCTTTGAATATTCCTCTTCCCATAATTTGGCAAAACCTTAAATCACAGTTACAAAGTTAAATAAGACCGTGCTTGTCCCGGCTTGCGCAATCGACCACAAATTACATCTGCTTTCCCAGAATGAGGGCACAACCAGTGACTTTTTTTCTCCCTAACAAACACACACTCACACTTGGAGGCAGAAGGGGGCCGAGCGCACACGCCAAACAAACCAGTTCAAGGACGTGTGTGTCTGTGTTGACAGGAAAACCTCCCTGATTTTGGTGTGGACTTTCCCAGTTGAGTTTAGACCTTACCCTGTTCTAAAATGGGAGGGGGAAAGGCGAACACAAATACTACAGAGCACAGAGAACGCTGCCAGTCTGTAGTGAGAGGAAAGCTTTAACGGCAAAGATGGTTACATTTTAAAATTCTGCTAAACTTGAAGAACTTTTAGACTTGAGAGCATCAGCGCATCTTCTCTGAATCTGGATATTTCATTGTTTATCACCAATGGAGACTGCATTTCTGTCAGACATGTCGACGGATAACTTCAATGAAGAGTCAAAAGAGAGCCTGCCTCTTGGTCCAGTGGGTGCAGCAAGAGGCGGCGCAGCTGTCCCGCGGAGCTGTGGGGAGCTCTTGTGCATCTTTGGGACGGGGGACCTGGGGCGCTCCCTGGGCCAGCGCCTGCTCCAGTCTGGATACAGCGTGGTGTACGGCAGCCGCAGACCTGACAGCTGCGGCCCCGTACCGCAGGGAGCTCAGGTAATGCACATGCGGAGAGAGAAAATGAATCTGGATCGGGAGGTGGGCGATACAATCAAAGTTGTTTTGAAGGATGTGAAAAATCTGAATATTGTGAAGCATATTTTACAGCGCCATCTAATAAAAGAGACGGTCACAAGCAATAGGCCTATAGAAGAATTAAAATAATGCTGAAACTTAAAAAAGGTGCAAAATGTCAAAACAAATTCACAAACTGGCCAAAACACTCCAACAAAAGCAAAACGCATTTTGACAAAAGTGGAAAACATTTGAACAAAAGGCTGAAAACATTTCTACAAACATACGCAGTGGCAGCTCTGGCTTGAATAACTCAGAACAAACAGCCCCCCATCGCTTGGGTCACTGACCTGTGTGAAGATGGCCCCACAAGCGTCCGATTCACCCCAAATGGTGTCAAACATCTGTGCACCCTGTATGAGTGTTTGCACACGCTGCTTTTGACATACTGATTATTGTTGGGATGTTGGATATTGATATTGGATAAGTGTCCCAAAACACACAAATATTTGACACATTTCAATATAGTAATGTCAATATCTCCAAAACACATGGGGCACAAATGTTTGACAGGATTTCAGACACTTCAGAGGGACCAACTCCACAGTCAGTGACAAACCACTGGAGACGGTTTGCTCTGGGAGTCATTCAAGCCAGAACTGCCTCAGCCAAACCTTTTCAACCTTCTGTTAAAATGTTTTCTGCTTTTTGTAAAAATGTTTTCCACTCTTGTAAAAGATTTTTCCACTTTACTAAAAGAAGAAAAGGTTTTGGTTTGTTTTGATTATTTGTATAAATTCTTTGATGGGTTGATATTTTTGCCTTCTGGGCCACAATAATTTGATACTTGGAATATTCCAACAATGATAATAGTTCGTTTTGAGTTTTATTTTGCAGACAATTGGCTTTTTGCACAATACTTCAACTTAAATTAATACAAATTAAAAGCACATTTGCCCCAATTTTTTCCCCCAAACCATGATCTGATTATCATCTTTAGAAAATCCAAAATGACTGAGGCATTCATCTTTGTCAATACTGCCCCCTCCATAGTCGGTTCATGCATTTTCTCTTAGGCTGGGCTCTTTCTTGGTTGAAATATGAAATAAAAGTACAGCACAAATATATTTGGGCACTTTCTCTCCATCTATTTCTAGCGTTTTCGAGTGTTTTATTCTACGTGGAGCAGGAAGTGTGGCGTTTTCATGCTAATGTTTGTTAGCTTTACCCGGAACTCGCTCTGGACTCAGAGACTCATTAAAAGCGCTTATAAAGTCATTGTGGTGAATATTTAGGATGCTGAGACCTCACTGGGTAAGTGTGCGATAAATGTAAAGACTTTAAAATGAACTGGTTTTGTTTTTCAAGTATCAAAACAATAAAACTGTTACAGCTCCTTTAAGACTGCACCGGGTACAGCAGTCAGCAGTGAGGAGAGAGAGTTTTTATGAATGACTTGAGTGGAGTTGGTTGAAAGTCAAAACAGCAAGCAGTGATCGGCTTCATAAAGTGGATCTGTCAACAAAGAGTGGAAATAATACAACATTTACATTTTAAGAATTGAATTAAACGTTTGTAACTTGAATGTGTCTGTTTGCTCTTGAACAAGTAAAAAATATCAGAGAATTACAGAAATAAACCATACTACGGTATTTAGAAGTATAGGCATTGTTTACTTCTGTTGTGCTCTTTGACAATCAACATGAGAATTTAAACTGTTAGTGTGACTGTACATGGTTGGATGGACTTATAACATACAGCAGAATGCCTTGAGTGGTATTCGAGTAGCAGTGGTATATTTTGAAGTGAATAGTAGCTTCTTAGCACCTTCTTACTTCTTCACGCAGCTCTCCAGCGTCACTGAGTGTCATTAATTGGGTAATCATTATTAACCTTGGCATGGTGTGATTATGTTTGTATGTTTATGTATGATGCGTCGGTGCAGGTGATGAACCATGCAGCAGCCGCCCAGTCTGCCAACATCCTCTTCATTTGTATTCACCGAGAACACTACGGCTTCCTGCAGACGCTCGCACCTCAGCTCAAGGGGAAGGTATGTGATTGCATGGTCAACTCAGCATAAAGTTTAAGAGGCTGTAAGACGATATGGAAAATATATGACTTTGTTCTCATGTTGATCAGTGTCAGATCAGGCTCAATCAGAGCTGCTGGGAATAAACCATGTTGAGCCCAAACTGCAAGTTCTTTATTTAAAAAATACACTTACATGTATTTATTTATTGTATAACACGTTTGAGTTAATGACTGAATGACTGAAAAAAATAAACTACTGCTACTGCTACTTCTACTACTACTACTAAAATTCTAGTTTTCTAATCAAAAACAAATAAACAACAACGACAGAGCAGACTTTTTAGATAAACCACTAGTTTCATTTAAGACAAAACATCCATTTTTTTCTTGAATGTCTGCATTCAGCTCTAAACAACATGCTTTTGCATCCAGGATTGTTAAAACAAAACAAAAACAAACAAACAAACACTCAGGTCCTGCAAACTATCAAATCTTGATTGGATTAAATTCAAATGTTTGCCCAACCCCTTCCCAACTCCTGCTGTTTAAAAGGCATATTGCTGTTAGCCTTTACTCTTGAGTGCCTTAAATTTGCCATCTCATGATTTAAAACAAAACAAATGTTTGTTATTCTGTTGACTGTTGTTATCAGCCTTGTATGAAATGACACTCTTCACTGCACTGAGTGCATCCAGCCAGCAGACAGCACTAGCACTGTATACATTCTAATGAAGTTGGCGCTGAAAAGGTGCTATGGTGCAGATTTGCAGCAGCAGTGATCGTGTTTAGGGGCAGAAATGCTCAGAACGAGTTTAATGATGATTTAAAGACTTAAAGCAGTGGAACATTCTCGGATAAATTCTCCGAAAATCCCGGAAGATTTTCTCATAAACATTCCTCAAAACAGCGTGAATGCAGCTGAATGCTACTTCAGGTCTGTTTTTGATGACGGAACATTGACAGAACATGGTTTAAAGCTCAAAAAAGTCACTGTAGCAGAATATATGTCCTTTAAACCATGACCAAGGAAACTAGTTAAATTAAAAACATTAGCTGTGACCAAAACTCTCTTGGCTCATTCCTCAGATCCTGATCCTTCACATGCATTAATTACACGCATGTTTCACAACTGTCAGGCAGAAAAGTGGAGGTTGTCGTCGTGGAAATTTCAACACCTCCAACGTTCTTCCATTTCTTGGATTGATAAAAATGCATAAGATAGAGACACTACAGGCAAACCTCCTTTTTTTTACTTGTCAGTTTGCTCAACATTCAGGCTTTCATGTGGAAGCTTGTCCAATTTGCTCCTAAAGATTTAATTTAATCCACTTGTGTGTGTGTATATATATATATAATATATATATATACACAATATTTTTTGACAAAATGTACTGAAGGATTTGTGGATCTAATTTGAGGGCTGGAGATTTAAATCTAAAAGTCTAGGCAAATTTTGAATTTTTAGGCCAATTTTCAGTCACATCTAGTTTTCTCAAAAACATAACTCAAATTAAGGTACCCCAAATCCCCACTGTAATTTATTTTATAACTAATATGTGTACGAAATGAACCAAGAAATTTCATTCTGGTTTAGTCCATTTTTCAGATTTAAATGCCCCAGATATGTGCAATTTTGGCCAGTGTTCCACATCACATGCCTTATTTCTACATGAAAACATTACATAATGAAAAACATGAATGTGAGTAAACTACAGGGGAAGTTTCATATTGATATCTTTAAATTTAAGATTTGTTTCATTTCAGTGGCAATCTAATCTTAAGTAAACACAGACAGCACACCAAAGTGACACATTTTTTTCCACAAATAGCTCAAACAAATTTGACTCTATATGAAAAGTAAGGTACAGTGCCTTGTAAATCTCTCTGTGTTTTTGACTTGAAGGTTCTGGTGGACGTGAGCAACAACCCGGAGAAGGACATGTTCCCGGAGGCCAATGCGGCGTATCTGCAGAGGTAAAAGGCTCCGATGTGATTAGAGCATTAGCCAGAGTAATGGGTTAATTCCGATGTCATGCGGCCTCTATTACATTATGGAGCACAATTACAGATGACGTTGTTTGCATTACAGTCTGGTTCCTGAAGCGCATGTGGTGAAGGCCCTGAACACACTGTCAGCCTGGGCTCTGCAGAATGGGCCCTCGGATTCAAATAGACAGGTAATGTTTTAAAGCTCTCAAGCTGATGAACGTCGTTTTGAGCTTTTATCCGAGTTATAATGAGGAGCGCACTTCAAAAAGCCAGCTCGAGTGATATTTTATGTCAGTCACACACTCCTGATGCAGTAATTCAACACTACAAATTAGAGATGATGTTCATTTTTGAGAGAGTTATTTGGTTTTTCTATCAAGCATCACATACTGCACGTGGTATCAGCGTGGATAAGTGTGCTGCTATATTATTTATCCATTTCAACATGCTCCATTCCCTACTGTTTACAGAGGGGGAACTACACCTAATCCAAGCGACAATGTCTTCCATTCACATTATTTGGAATTATAAATACTAATGTAGAGATTTCAAAATTCAATTAGGCAACAAGACATTATGAACCAATGTACCATTCATTGTATAAATAAGAATAATAATAAGAATTGTACTAGCATTTTGACAAGCCAAACAGTCAATAAAGCCATTTTACAAGTACCATTTTACTAAAAATGTTTGCTATCTGTACTTTACTTAAGTAGTTTTTACAGTGGGTACATTTTACTTTTACTTCACTACATTTGAGAGCGGGTATCTCTACTTTCTACTGCACTGCATTTTTGAACTGCAAAGAGAAGTAGAAAGTACGTTTCATTGGGTTTGAATAGTAGTTGGATAATGGTTGAATAATTTTTTGCACTTTCATGTAGACATCCTGCATAAAGGTTTTGAGTTCCCAGCTGTGGGCAAACTAAAAAAAAACAGCTCAACTCTTTAAAGTACATTTTTTAAACAGGTACTACAAAACCTGTACTTAAGTTCATTATTATTTCAAATGCTACTTTTTACTTGAGTAACACATATTTTTTGCATATGTATCTGTACTTTTACTTACTAAGTCTATATGACAGGTCCTCATGTTTTTCTAATTATGACTTAGTTTGGTGGGATAGAACCTGTGATAAATATTTAGCATGGCTTTATGTTTGTGATATTGTTATAAGTTTGAAATTAAAGGTAGTAGAAAAAGTAGAGCTACGATTACGAAAACTTTTCAAACTAGGGACAAATATTAAGTAAAATCTTATAATATAAATAATTTTCATTACGTTTTTAGGTAAACGTGGAGTCTAACCTGTCACATACTCTTTCACCTCTGTTCATTTTATGCTTCCTAATTATAAATGCTAATTCCTCTCATGGTGGCTTATAGTTTTTGGGTCACATTAGACCTTTTTCTAAGTACTACAAGCTTCCCATAATGCTCTGATGTGTTTGCAAAACTTGAAAAAAATCAATGGCAAACTAACCAGTCCAGATTATATTAACTGAAGTCACGATCAAACCCAATCAGAGTTCCAAAATGGAGCAGTAGGCCTTATGTTGTTGCAGTGAATGCCATCTTTGTTCTCGCTTTAAATCCATTAACTCCACAGTTGCTTGATGTTATTTTTTCCCGTGCTTTCTGTCTGCCGTCTGAAGCTGCAGTTTACTTTTTTACGGTTGGGTTTTGATCTTTGTGGTACAGTCCCAGAGGAGACAGAAACCACACAGGAGCCTACATGTATTTGTGGTGAGGTATGGTGTTTGCACGCTCCGTGTGAGATGTTGACCGAGCAGCTGTTAGTTTTCTCTGAATTTGTAAACATCTTAAGTTCTCCTGAGACCAGACCATCTTTCTTTTGTTGTCAGTGTAAAAATACGGTCAAGTTGTTAAAGAGTCACATTTTTAAAAAGGACGCCAGGTTTAAATAAAGAACTCTGGTTAGCTTTTGGCTCAACAGAAGAAGAGCCAGAGTTCAAATCAAGAAGATTCTGTGAGATGTATTAATGTATGCCATGTCTGCAGGGCCAGCTTGTGGCAAAAACCATCTAAGAAGATTCTCTGGTGGGTTGTATCCGGACCAGAAACAGGTTTAAGTTAAAATGTCAAATCAAAACTATTCAAACGGGCAATTCATTAAAACAAAAATTCCTAAATGCACCTCGAATGCACATGACATGGGATCTATTCAAATTTTCTTGGGTAGGACCCTCAAACCCCCTTTACATTTGCTCATTTCTAATTGTTGAAAAAAAAAAAGGAAATGCTGATGAATGTGACCCGCTCCACCAGAGTTTTCAAATCACTTTTCCCCTCCTTGTCCACTCCTGATTTCTTGTCTGTCTTTTACAATATCACAATTAGGAAAGGGTTTATTGCCATTGTCAGTGAACAAAATTCACAAACTAGGAGCTTGCTCTGGCAGAAAGGGTCATATAACAATGAATAAAATAACAACAAAATATATAAGAGAAGTCGTGCATAAAATTATTCCCACATTCCCTCGTTATGACAATTTATTTAAAGTGTGTGTTTGTAAGTCACAAAGGCTAGAGCCGGCTACATGTGTCTGCATGTGTTCAAGTCATCCTGTTTTATTGTTTTGTGTTTTCTAAATAACTGTAAAACACAAATCTTCCAGATAAGTACTCTTGACTTGAGTTCAAACTACGAAAGGGAAAGGTATATGTTTAAGGGTCCATTAACTTTACATTAATCTTGATTTCATCTGCTTGTTTACACGAGTTAGACAGAGGTGTGTAGGCAGTAACCATTTCAAGAAATTGTACTTCTTGGAGTAACTTTCTGACACATTTACTTCTTCTTGAGTAAAAGTTTTGGTTCCTCTTCCCACTGTGAGTAAATCTACCAAAGCTTTATATTGACAACATTAAATGATCTGAACATATGTGTTTCTTGCTTCCTGTTACTGAAGAGTGCAGACGCTTTTCCTTGCTGCTCCTGCTTGCTACAGCTGTTTTCTTATTTATTTTGCTTTTAAATCAAAATTTTTCCTCTATAAATCTTGGATTATGACTTTTCGAAGGAAACCAAGGATTTTAAGATAATTTTTTCCATTTTTAACAAACTATCTGACGAGCCAGCGACATGTCCGGGGAGAGAAGTCAAACAAACTCTTGTGAACGCTGTCGGAAATATCAACATGAAATAATTGAGCTACAAGCACGGATATTCGCTCTAGAATCTGAAAAAGGACTTCACGATACAATTCCAGTGTCACCGAGGGGTAAGAAGTCTACATATCTTTCAAGAAAAGCTACTTTCAACTTAAACCGGAGCGACTCTGTGTCTTTCCCAAAACTGGGTAAAGACCAGCCGGCTGCATCTTGGGTCAAACTCGGTGCAAAACCAAACGATACAAAGCTAATGTAAAGTCGCCTGCTATACAGCTTACAAACAGATTTTTTCAACTATCAGAGACTGAATTTACAGAACGAGAAAACTGTAGCCACCATGATGTTGATAAAAAGCAGCAGAAAGACAGACAGTCTGTGCCAAACGTCAAGGACAGTGACACACTCTTGATAGGAGACGGTGCTATCAGTGGAGTCGTACATGGAAGAATGAAAACATTCAGCTTCCCCAGCGGCACAGTTTCTGAGATTACGTCACTGCTTCCCAGAGTACTGTCCACACACAGAGGAGTTAAACAGCTGATTGTACACGTGGGAGCAGACTGAAGTTTTGAAAAAAGACTTCATGAAGTTATTTGAGGAGCTTGATAAAGTAGAAATCAAAACATTCATCAGTGGACCTCTTCCAAATATTGACAGGAAGATCAACAAGTTTAGCCGGCTGCTACAATTGAACACTTGGCTGTCCAAAGAGTGTGCACCTAGAGGATTGCACTACATTGAGAACTTCTATCTGTTCTGGAAACGAGAGGACCTGTTCAGGGGAAGGGGCCCACATCTGTGCAGAGGTGGAGTGAGGGCGCTGACAGAAAACCTCCTCCACGCTCTCAGGCATCAGAATGGCCGTGGACAGGGTCGTGAACAGATAGTTCGAGAAGAGAGGAATGAGAGAAGAACACCGGATCAATCAGCCAGAGACCAAGTCAATGCTTCAACATCAGCAGTAACAAAACAGCCGCCTCCACAAAAGGATTTATCAACAGCAGCTCCACCAGGCCCAGCAAAGGATTCAGCTCCAGCTGCTCCAAAATCACCTACACTGCCTCCAGTAAAGAGCTCATCAGCTGCAGCACCACAACTTGATCTCCACCGCCCCAGTTAAGGGTTCAATCTCACCATCCGTCCCCCCTCCCTGGGGGTCCTCATCACAGGCCTTGGACCGGTTCAGACAGGCCCAGGTGCACCCCCTGTCACCACCCTACCCTCAGACCAGTCCTGGGTCACACCTGCAACATCTACTCCCACTCAATCATCACTCTCCTTTTCATCTCCACCTTCACCCAGGGACCTTCCCAACCATCTTGAAAGTCTGATCAAATCAGGAGTAAAGATGGTTCCACTCACACCTAATTTAGCAAGATCAAGAGTTCTGATGTCAACAATGATGAACTCTTCCCCCGCATAAATCTGTGCCCCCAAACCACCCAGGAGCTTCAACTCTCCTGCTTCACCAAAAACGACCTGCACCTCCACCCTCACCTTTCACCTGGTCCATCACCCAAAGCCCTTCCAGCTCTCCCCACTCAGCCTTTGCCCAAACCTCCTCCAGGTCTCCCCCTCGCCGCCTCCCCACCTCCCCCAGAACTGTTATCTCCCCATAGCTAGGATGTAGTGGGTCTCAGCGTTGCCGGGACTTATGGTCATGAAAATGGTCAAACAAACCCGGGCCCTGTGTTATATCTGTTTGTCACGTCACACAGACTAGAGAACAGAAGGACAGTTAGACTGTCCAATCTTAGAAATTTAATTCATATTCCTGTGAAAAGATAACGCCCAGTCACATAGAAACCAATCAGAAACATGCTGTCCTTAATGTCAGATCATTAAGTAACAAATAACATTAAATTTATGATTTAATATCATCTTATAATCTTGATTTTATGTTTTTAACTGCAACATGGCTTGACAAAACACGGAGAATGTAGTTCTAATAGAAGCGACTCCAATCGAGCTTCAAGTTTGAATCTGAAACACGCGACAACAAAAAGGGTGGAGGTGTCTGTGCAGTTTTTAGAGATAAAATAGTTACCCAGAGGTTGTCTTTTGGGGTGTTTTCATCATTTGAGTATTTATCTTTTAAAATGGAGCTAAAACAGTCTCCCTCCATACTCTACATTGTCCTGTACAAGCCTCCCCAGCACTGCCAAGGTTTTATTGATGATTTTACTGAGATGCTTTCAGTTGTATGCACAGACTTTGACGGTTTGGTCATTACAGGTGATTTCAATGTTCACGTGGATAATGTTTGCGACAGAAACGCTAAAGAGCTTGATGCTGTCCTTGAAACCTTTGGTCTTACTCATCATGAGTGGCTCCACCCACAGCAGAGGACACACTCTGGACCTGCTAATTACTAAAGGGGTTAATATTTCAAACGTCAGTGTGGTCGATGTGGCACTGTCTGATCATTTTCTGTGTTTCTTTGACATGTCTGTTATTCCCAAATCACCGACTGGTCCTGCAGTTGTTCGGAGGAGACACATAAATGACAGGCACAAGTGCACTCTTCGTGGAAATGATAAACTTTGAAAATCCTTCATGTTCAAATGTTGACGACTTTTTAAATTCTGTTACATCTAATATCTTGAATGTTCTGGACACCATTGCTCCTATGAAGGTTAAAATGGTTAAAAATAAGCAGAGGGCGCCATGGAGGAATAATGAGACAGTCAGGCACAGAAAAGGGAGTGCAGAGGCTGAGCGAAAATGGCGCAAGTCAAAGCTCCAGATTCATAAAGAGATTTATAGAGAAAAGTTGTACATGTACAGCCTCATTTTATGTAAAACAAGGGAAGGATTTTTTTCTGAAATAATTGGAAATTGCAGTAATAACTCGCGTGCTCTGTTTGCAACAGTAAACAGACTAACAAACCCTCCAATTCTGCTGCCGTTAGAGCTAATTTCCACAGCTAAGTGCAATGAGTTTGCAGTATTCTTTAATGACAAGGTTCAGGGCATTAAAAATGCCATAAATTCACAGTGCAAATAATAACTTTAAACCACCTACACATTTAGAGCTGACTCAGTTTTGCACCTGTAACTGACAAAACTGTCCAAGAGATCATCACCAGTCTGAGTTCTTCTACATGCTGCCTCGATGTGTTACCCACCAGATTTCTAAAGTCTGTTCTGAGCACTTTGTTAACACCACTCACTCACATAGTTAACATGTCGCTTCAATCTGGAACATTCCCAAGGGCCTTGAAAACTGCGGTCATTAAGCCTCTCCTAAAGAAGAGCAGTCTTGATGCCTCAGTACTGAAAAATTATCGGCCCATCTCAAATCTGCCATTTTTAGGCAAAGTCCTCGAAAAGGTTGTTTACCAACAGCTCACTGACTTCCTCTTAATAAACAACTCATTTGATGTTTTCCAGTCAGGTTTTAGACCTCATCACAGCACTGAGACTGCTCTTATCAAGTTGACAAATGACATCCGCCTGAACACTGACTTAATTCTGTTAGATCTGAGCGCTGCTTTTGACACTGTCGATCATAGGATCCTCCTACAGAGACTAGAGGACTGGGTGGGCATCACTGGCACTGCCCTAAATTGGTTGAAGTCCTACCTTGAGGACAGAGAGTACTTTGTTGAGATTGGTAACTGTGTCTCAGACCACGTGAGCTTGACCTGTGGGGTGCCCCAAGGGTCAATCCTGGGACCCCTTCTGTTCAACCTCTATATGCTGCCCTTAGGCCAGTTAATACTCAGCACAAATGTGTCTTATCACAACTACGCAGATGACACTCAGATCTATGTCTCACTGACGGCAGGTGAATATGGACCAGTGGATTCACTCTGTTATTGCATCCAACAGATCAGCTTGTGGATGCAAAACAATTTTCTTCAGCTAAACTCAGACAAGACTGAAATCATTGTCTTTGGGCCGCTTAGAAACAGAGAGAAAGTGTCAGCAGTCACCCCAGTCTCTCGCTTCTAAAACCGACAAATCAAGTTAGAAATCTGGGGGTAATAATGGACTCAGACCTGAACTTTAACAGCCACATCAAATCAATAACATCAACAGCCTTTACCACCTAAAAACATTGCCAAAATTAAAGGTATAGTGTCTAAACCAGACTTGGACAGACTTATCCATGCATTTGTCTCCAGTAGGTTAGACTACTGCAACGGCCTGTTCACTGGCCTCTCCAAACGAGCTGTAAAACAGCTGCAGTACATCCAGAATGCTGCTGCTCGGGTCCTGACAAGAACCAGAATCGATCACATTAGTCCTGTGCTCAGGAATCTCTGCACTGGCTTCCTGTGGCTCAGAGAATTGACTTTAAAGCAGCTCTGCTTGTGTTCAAGTCTCTCCACGGCCAAGCACCAAAGTACATCTCTGACATGTTAGTGCCATATGAACCATCTCGCAATCTGAGGACCTCAGGGACCGGCCTCCTGCAGGTGCCTAGAGTCAGGACTAAACATGGGGAATCAGCATTTCAGTTTTTTTGCAGCTAAAATCTGGAACAGTCTCCCAGAAGATGTGAGACAGGCCTCCACTCTGACAATGTTTAAATCCAGGCTAAAAACAGTTCTCTTTAGACGTGCATACGACTGAAAGATCTATCTGCACTCTTCTCTTTTAAAGCACTTTATTTTAAAATGATTTTAAAATGATTCTGTGTGTCTTTTTGTGTTTTGTGATTTTAATGCAACTTTTCCTGTTTATGTAAAGCACTTTGAATTGCCCTGTGTACGAATTGTGCTCTACAAATAAACTTGCCTTGCCTTGCCTTGCCTTGCCTTGCCTTGCCTTGCCTTGCCTTGCCTTGCCTTGCCTTGCCTTGCCTTGCCTTGCCTTGCTTTGCTCCTTCAGATGTGATTTAGCTTGTGCCCATTCTTTTAAAAAGCCATTATTTAATGTTTTGATCTTCCATTTATTCATTTCTTTTCTTCTTTTTTTTCCTCTCACTTGAGTAATTTCTTGAACCACTACATTATTTTGATTTAGTAGCATTCATTTTCTCTTGTTCGGGTACATTTTTGGATACACTACCCACCTCTGGCGATATATAAGTTCAATGCCATACTGTGGAACATTTTTTTCGCAAAGCAATAACATCTCCATGGAGACAAGTAGGTGGCATCAACCAGAAAAGTCACATAGTGCACTCAGTCCAACAGAGTGACACATGTGGCTCTTTCTTCCAGTTTTGTGATCAATAAAACGCATTGTATAGATGCAGCTTGTCTTATTGACCCAAGACTGTTTCATTGTTTGGTTTTCGAACTTTCTGTTGGCTGAATCAACACTTTTGGAAAGCCCTGCGAGGCGACTGCTGTTGTGATTTTGGGGTCTACAAAAACAAATTGAAGTGAATTGATGCAAACAACAGCAGGGGTCTGGATTGGTCACAAAGTGGAGCTGTAACATACTCTATAAGACGCCATTGATTTTCAACCAGTGTGCCAGGGAACAGTTGTGTGCCTTTATTATTGTCGGATGTGACTTGAAAAAGTGTCAGATTCATGAATTTTATTGAACAATTTACTATCATGGAGTGTCCAGAGTAACTTCTTCACTAAAAAAGACAGCAAAACAATCAAAAGTAATTCAATTTAAAGTACAAGACGCAGTGGCATGGACAATATTTCCTACATTACAGAACACATATTGTGCAAAATTGACTTTAATTGAGCTTTTAACCGTGTTCTAACATTGTTCTGTCATCAAAAATTTACCTGTTTAGCTTCTTTCATGCTGGTTTGGTGAATCCTGGTTTGAAAATCCTCTCCCCAAAAACACTCCCTTCTGAATTCCTTCGATGACAGACGTTTTTCGCTAACTGACGTCACTTCTTCTGTTTTTAAGTCCGTGAATCATCACCAGACTCGCTCTTAGCTTTTCTGTCGTCTAATCATTCAACACAGGAGAGACGTAAAAACAAACTGCGTGTGTATTTTCCTCTGCAGCCAGTAGATGCCGCCAAAACTCAGTAATTGTAATGGGAAACAGCAGAGATACAGATGTTGATTTTGTTTTTCATGAAGATTTTTTTTTTCTAAAACATGAGATGCCAAACTAAAGGTACTCAAGAGCATGTTTAGAGGCTAATAACAACAACAGACACAACTAAATACAAATAATGCATACATGTGTCCTTTAAATACCACGTTTTCCTGCATGGTGTGATTCAGTGATGTTTTATTTGGAGGTGTGAATGCAACTAAAATAATTTCAACCAAAAACGTGTGCCGTGACTGAAAAAAAGGCTGAAAAATACTGCTCTAAGGAAACAAAATGTATTCTACTGCGTTGCGGTTTTAAAAAATAGATCCCCTCAGGGACCGCTCTGTCATGACAACTTCCCTTTCATCAAATGCAAAGGACAAACACTGCTTTCGAAAAGAGAAAATTCAGAATAGAACATGACATTTTCCTCACTTTCCTCGTAGACGTTCATGTGCGGGAACAGTGCCGAGGCGAAGCAGGCTGTGTCGGAGGTGTGCACCCGGCTGGGCCTTGGGGTGCTGGACCGGGGCTCTCTGGGTGCGTCCCGGGAGCTGGAGGACTTCCCGCTGCAGCTCTTCCCAGAGTGGAGGCTGCCTCTGAGCATCGCCCTGGGCCTCAGCGCCGCGTTCTTCTTTTACCTGCTCATCAGGGACGTCATCTACGCCTACGTGGAGGACGGGAAAGACATCTCCTTCAGGATTATGGTCTCTCTGGCAAATAAAGTAAGAAAATCAGCTTTTCAAGGCAAGTGGGTTGGAGTGAATAATGATGTTAAGCGTTTAGTTTTAAAAGAGTGCCAGGCTTTCTTCATCTGGCAGGACAACAGACCAGATTCATATTAAAAGAGGAGGGTTATTGTTTGATGGTTTTTCAGGCAAATTGCATATAACACTATTTGAAAAACCTATTGTGAAAAGAGACATTGCATTCATCTAATCCAACTTTATTTGTATGAGGGTTGTCAGACGCAATAAACGTCTTAAATCAGACACTAATCAGTACTAAAACTAATATCTATACTTGATACTCACAAGTATCATCATAATCAAAATCATAATCAAATCATATTAAAAGAGCAAATTGTGACCTTTTGTGAGCAGTTTTGTAATGATTTCGAGCTTAATCAAAACTTTAATAAGACCACAATGTTTAAAAGAAAGTAGTTTTTGTTGAGATATCAGTTCATTGTCTAAAACTAAAAAAATGTTCATTTTTCATTGTTGAACTTGGGATAGAACATCAAGAAACTTGCCCTGTTTGCTGTTGGTGTGCTAAACTTACACAGAAAAACATTAGTCAAAACGTAAAAAAGTGAACAAAAAATCCATGGAAGAACCTAATAAACTGCTGGGTCACTTCTGGTAAATAAATTTATCAATATATAGTGTTAGAATACTTTAGAATTAATGTTAAGTTTAGTATTTAGCATCTTAAAATCTCCATTGATTTAACACTGGACTAACTGAAAATTCTGTCAAGTCACGATCCCGAGCTCAATCAGTGTGAATCGCTAAGAAATCAAAGAAAAGAGCAAAACCTGTATTGACTTTATTAAAAGAACCAATTTAAAGGTAAAGTAAAGACTGCCTGTTTGGTTTTATACTGTATATAAATGACTTTTATTATTCTCATCTTAATTATGCTTCAAAATTAGTGTTGTAGCACTAGCATTGACCCACAAACACATACATTTATCAGCACAGAGGAAGTGTTCATCTCATTTGTAAAGTCTTTAACTTTTTGTCAGTGACATCCAGCTGCAGCTCACTGTTCACTGCTTTAAGGATTTATTCATTGTGGAGGACAAAAAAACCCTCAAAAGCCTTAAAGATAGAATTGGACAGGAAGTGCTCAGTAATACAATGAGATAGCCATTTAAAAAAAAAAAATACTATGCACGGAGCCTACTGAACCAAAAGATGCTCTTAATTCGTTGGGTTGTGAATTCCACATCTTACAGCTCTTTTAAGTAAAGCCCGACTGCCCAAAAGACGTGCATGCACAATGTTCAATTATGCAGTTTGTGTCTGACGAACTTCTTGTAACCCTGTTGCTGTTTGATCTTTTGATAAATGAGTGCTTCAGGAGCCAAATTATGAATACATTTGAATCTTAATTTGAGAAAACACATTTTACAACACTGAAACGCTCCCACACATCCTTTAAACCTCAAACATTGTGAACTATTTGAGAAGGACACGGAGTCGTACCTCCCGTCTGAATGTCATTTGATCTCGTCTGACAGGTGTTCCCCATCGTGTCGCTCATCATGCTGTCGCTGTGTTACCTGCCCGGTGTGCTGGCCGCCGCGCTCCAGCTCTACAGAGGCACCAAGTACAGGTCAGGCGGCTCGCGGTGACAGAGGAGAGTTGTGAAGGACAGGTGCCGGCGGTTTGGTACAAATGAGGATGTGACTGTGCTGTGCAGGCGCTTCCCCGACTGGCTGGACCGCTGGATGCTGTGCAGGAAGCAGATGGGGCTGGTGGCGCTTGGTTTGGCCTCTCTGCACGTGCTCTACACGCTGATCATCCCTATCCGGTGAGTAACAGGTGCAGAAACGCCGCGTGTGAGGGAGGAAGTGAAATCCGAGCAGGTTTACTGTGAGTCAGGGGCATCAGAACTTTTTTCCACCAAAGATACACAAAGAGGAGGGCGGCAGACTGGTGAACAATGCTGTGAATCATTCAGTAATTCTAATGGGTCATTTCGGTTTGTTATTAAGCTTATAATGGTTGGAATGTTTTTAAAATTACAGTAAAAAGTAGGTATGGGCGATATATCAGTTCCATTGGTCAATACTGAAACACTGGCTGTATGTTTACCTAATCGATGCAACTTACAGATGATTTTACATCCGAGATAAATATATTCTACTATTACCTTTGTCATTGCGAACTTAAAATACACTTTTGTATCTTGCCATGGATTTTAAGAAGAACTAGGAAACATTTTACCACATTAAAAGTCTTTGTGGTGATAAACTATGTATTTTCGGGGGGTTTGAAGCGTCCGTTGTCTCCCCCTGCTGTCTCTGGGTGGAAAATCAGCCTTGCAACATTCCCCTTGCAACATTTCCAAAGAACTTTACAAAGGGGATTTTGAGTATCTTTGTTAGTTTTTGAGTAAACTGTTGATATGAGTGAAAATTTGCCTAATAATTCAAATTTCACTTTATTTTAGTGACTTAAAACTTGAATAAATCAAGCTGGGAATTCAATATCAATCAATCCTTTAGTGCATTCTATCAAAATCTTGCTAAGAACACGATTGCAAAGTTCGGTGTGTGTAGGTGCTACTTTAAGTGGTGAAATGTATACCTCTACTGGTGAAAAATGCATTTTAAGAAAATGGTCTTTGAAGGCAATGTCCCAGAGAAATCCATGAATGAAGTGAATTAAAGGAAATAATATACATTCTTTAGGAGCAGATTGGACAAATTTGTTGTTTCCACATGAAGGTCTATATGTTGAGAGAGCAAACGGACAGAAAAAAATGAGTTCGTAGTGAAGTGTCTGGCCTTAAAATAACAGTACGCAACAAAAATGGAAAAGTCTGATCACATTCTCTCATGCTTTAATCCCCAGATATTACGTGAGGTATAAAGTTGCCGCGAGCATTATATCCCAAGTAAGTCAACTGCATGTTTTAAATGTCTAACAATAGATTTTAAGGATTTTAAGTTGTCTGTTGTTTAAGGCCTTGAAAAACCAGACGACAGCCTTTTCCAACACCTTGGCGTGGCGCACTGACTCCTACTACTCCATCGGGATCCTCGGCTTTGCTCTGTTCGTCCTTTTGGGCATCACTTCGCTGCCTTCTGTCAGTAATGCGCTCAGCTGGAGAGAGTTCAGCTTCATACAGGTGAGAAAAGTGCACCGGTGATTGTTGTGAAGGGGGAGCGCGGCGCCAATTGGTCATGCTTTACTTTGCAGCACAATGAAGTCATGTAGAAAGGAACTAGCAACTGGGATAATGCGTTCAATATCGTGGAGCTCAACAGTCTCGCCCACCTTGAAGCCCCTGCTGCGGTTCAGGAAGTAAATGTTTGCTAGGTAGTTATTAATGTTCATGACACAGATATTTTTAACCCAAATCGTATTTAAGATGAGACACTACAGGCAAAATTTGTATTCAGTAGCACCTACACACACCAAACTTTACACTTTTGTAGGTAAAAAGATTTTGAGCGAAAATACTGCAGGATTTGTTGAGATCTAATAGAATGAAGATGAAATTTGAGTTTTTAGGGCAATTTTTAGACAAATTTAGTTTACTCAAAAACTCAAAAAGAAATCCAAAATCCCCGCTGTATTTTTTAAAATAACCAATATGTGTATAAACGAAGAAAAATAAAGTTAAACTCAGTTCTGTCAGTATTTCAGATTTAAAGTTCTTAAATGTGTTAATTTTGGTAGTTGGTAGTAGCACATAAAATGCCTAATATAAAAACATTACATGATGATGATACATGTTTTTCATACATTTATGTGAGTAAACAACAGGAGAAGTTCCAAATTGATATATTTTAATTTAAGATTTTTTCACCTGTAGTGTCTTACCTTAAAAGTTGAAATTTGACAAATGTTCTTATGTTATGACCTTTAAAGTTTAAGTCATATTTATTTGGGTGAACTGTTTAGCTCCATTAGCAAGAAAATACAGGTTGATGTTTTTTTTTTTATTATCTCCTAGAGAGAAGTTTGGCTTGTAGCGATGGTCTGTAGCATTTACATATATAAACAGGACAAGACAACACAAAACACATAAATATAACAAATTATTAATTACTTTAACACACTGAGGAACTAATACATTTTTGTACCTGTTGTTTTCCAAAAAAAAAAAAGTACAAAAACTTGTGTATGTAAAAAACATATTTCCTGGTAGTTTTGGTTTAGGGTTAGGACTTTTCCTATTACCAAGAAATAAGTTAAAAAAACTGTTATATGGCTTGTTTCCAGCCTGTTATAATGTAATAACCATAATTACACGTTTAAAATTTTCTATCTTACAAAGATTCTGTAAAGTGCTACCAGCTAATCATAAAAACAGTGATAATGTAAATGTTGTCTTGTAGTGCAACTTTCACCAGTATAAACTTCATAAAGGATGGATGCCTTTCATATTTGCTAACTTTGCATATTTCCCAGACAGTTAAACTCACACTGTCAGGTTGTGTGTAACTCTTTGTTATGAGCAAGCTCTTTTTGTAAAAATGAATACAAACAAGCTCATTGGGAAATTTAATTTGGAAAGACTGATTATCTCACCTGCTCAGCGTGGCATTGAAACGTTGCAAATGACAAGCAGATTGATGCTTCAGTTAACACAGAGGAACGCACACACAATATTTAATAGGCTCCGTGTCCACTTGAAGACACTCCTGGAGGTTTGGGAGGAGTCTGCCATAAGATTTGTCGTGTAAAGCCTCCATAGCACCTGTTCCTGCTCCGGGCTGTCGCTGCTGGTATACTCGAGTGGGACATGTCTGTGAAACTGCTTATTCAGTGAATAAATTATATTGTTTTATTGCTTCTAAATAATAGTAATTCTGTGACAACTGCTTGTGTTATTTCTGGGAATAAAATAACACTCTACAGAGACTCAACAAGAGGCGATTACAACAATACACCAACCACCAAGATACAAAACACAAAACATGAAGCATTTGTCATTTCAGTACTTTTTTCTAGACCAGTACTCATGCATTTTTTGCATGAATCTAAATAAAGAAGGGAAATATTGGACTTTGCATACATCAAGCAATTCACGGATATGTACGTACAGTACGTCATTACATGCTGTAAGTTTTATGGAGTAAACTACAATCAGTCAGGAGTTTACAGCACAATCTTAAATTTGAGGGAGACATTTTTGATAACAGCTTTTTCATTCCCTCCTTCATGATGAGCTTCCACAAAACAGAAAAACTCACACACACACACACACACACACACACACACACACACACACACACACACACACACACACACACACACACACACACACACACACACACACACACACACACACACACACACACACACACACACACACACACACAGGCTGAATACAAAATGAACCTCGTTGGGAAAACACCATCATATATATATATATATATATATATATATATATATATATATATATATATATATATATATATATATATATATATATATGAGAGAGACTTTGGGAATGACTAGGGTACTGCCAATTTACACTACTGTCTAGACAACTGTACATTTCTGTATATAATCTTAGTCTATTCTATTCTATTATATTTTATTCTTAATCTTATGCATGCCTCTTTTATATATTTTGCTAATATTTTATTCATTGTTTTATGTTGCACCGTACACCTAAGCAAGTTCCTGTGTTTGTGAATTTTGATCACTGACAATGGCAATAAACCGATTCTGATGCTGATTCTATTTATCGTCCTTTGTCTCTCCAATTGCCCTTGTGGGCCTGAGCTGGTGTTTACCTGTTTCCCCCTTTGACCACCCTGACAGCACCCTCTCTGTGGGAAAGACTCATTCATAAATGTAACTGGGTCACACTCCCTCCTCCCCTTTATTCCACTCCAAATTAGAGCAGCTCTTTAAATGTTAAGTTATTCATCAAATGTAATTTGGAGAGCATACATTATCCTTGGCCGCGGCCGCTGGGTTTGTTCATGTGAATTGTGTAGAATTCACGTTCTTCAGTGAACAGAAGAAATGTCTTTGAGCTTTGAACGTCATTGGCTTGATTGTGTGACTTTAACATATCACATCTTAGTATTAACGGTGAAGAACAGAAAAAAATAATTCAAAGTATCGTTTACACAGAGTGACAGCATCAGAGCATTTAGAACTCTCACCTCCAGCTACCAGAAAATGTCTTCACACACTGCACATTCTCACATAAGGTTTCATTTCCTCCGTGTCAACTGACTCTGCACTTTTTCTTAAGTAATCAGAAAACTGTACATTTCAGCATCTACAAATCTGATGGGTTTGACCGTTTAGAGTAAGGAAGAGATGAAGATTTTGTATCTTTATTACACAATATTTTGTTTTCTTTTTCCAGTCCAAGCTGGGCTACGTGACCTTGTTCCTGTGCACGTTTCATGCGTACCTGTATGGATGGGACAAGTTTCTGCGGGCCTGGTCCTATAAATGGTACACTGCGCCGGGCTACCTGCTGTCCCTGGTGGTGCCCACAGTGGTGCTGGTGCTGAGGCTGCTGCTGCTGCTGCCCTGTGTGGACCACAGCCTGACGCGCATCAGGAGAGGCTGGGAGCGCGCCTCTGCCCAGGACCACGCTGCACACAAACTACTTATTTAGAGCAATCGCAGTAACGGGAACCAATCATATACCCAAAAAAGCTGCTTGATTACCCAAAGAGGTAAGAGGTCAAGATGAGGTTGATGTAATCGTAACCTCATCTTGAACTGTTGTACAGTGAACTGAACTATGGCTTTTCCAACTGAGACAAGACATTGTATAAAACTGATGAGAGTTTGTAACATACAGTTTCATATGGTTCTGTTGGTTAAGGTTGTCTTAGACTTTGTCTGTTTCTTTTTGTGAGACTGTAGCGTTGGTTTTCCTGCTTCACATGCTTCGGTTGCTTCCAGGGGCTTTCCTCAGAAGCCTCACATGATGGTGTTGCGACATGTCCTGTAAGCTGTGGTTTTGCCAGTAAGGGAAGCTCACTGTCCAACTCCTTCTCAAGAACCACGTCACACTGCTCGACCATTGAGCTCCACAAGCGCCGTCTGAGGAGCATGAATCAAGAGCCTACACCTAGATGTGGTCCTGGGCAAAAGCCTTCTCTACTCTCACATAAAAACACAACAACAACAAGAACAACATGTCAGCAGCTCAAAAGACACGCGTCATCACCTTCATGTGACGACAGAAAGCACAAGCATCCGAAATATCTGAAGAAACACAAAGGAACTTACTAAAAAGCCTTTTTACATCATCTACACCTTTGTTGATGTAAATATTACCATGTTTTATTAAAAAAAAGAAAAAGAAAAGATTTTGCATTTGAACTAATGTATGAGCTGCTCTGATTTATCCCTTCACAATTCACCTGTTTTCTGCAAATTTTCTTTGACAAAAGAAAATACCATTTCACATGCAAACATGCAAATGGATTGATGTGTATTTACAACTATTAAATAAAAATCAGGAGAAGAAAGTGTGAGAATAAAGTACAGATGTTTCAAATTTTGGGGAAATGGCCCCTCACGTGACCAAAAAGAAGGAAGTTGTTGATGATGATTAATTTTCCATTGTTTTCCTGCTTTCTTTACTTGCACTTCTTTACTCCTGCACAACAAGCTCTCAAGGTAAGATCTGTGGCAAAAGGCTCCAATTGCTCAATTAATAAAGTGTTACTTTTTTAATAACTGTAGTTTTATGTTTTTGTGCAAATAGATGAAGTTTTCTCTGTGCCTTGTATTTCTGATCTCAAATGCTGCAGCAGTTCAAGGTGAGAGTTTTTTTTTTTTTTTTAATCAGTATCACATTTCTTAATGTTTACCCTTAATTATGTATATTTTAAATTATCTATGCCTTAAGTAGTTGGACAATTATTTCAAGAGTATCTTAATCAGGTAGAAGTAAAGGTGCTAGACAAAAACACATGTGTCTATTGTATTTCAAAGTACAATATGTGGCCAACAGTTATTAATCAATCATTGTTAACATTTAAAACTTAAGATTTCAAGATTAAATGTGTTATATTCAGAATACAGGTAATTCCCTAAAATCTAAGAAATACATTGCTGTGTTTAATCATGCAATTTAGTTAAAATGCCACTCTTGTCTTTAAATAATAAATAAATGCACAATAACAGAATGACTAAAGCAAGACCAAACCAGGACTAAACCAAGACCAAACCAGGACTAAACCAAGACCAAACCAGGACTAAACCAAGACCAAACCAGGACCAAACCAGGACCAAACCAAGACTAAACCAAGACCAAACCAGGACTAAACCAAGACCAAACCAAGACCAAACCAAGACCAAACCAATTCACCAAGGGCAGACATAAAGGTGTAATTGTGTTTTAGATCTTTCGGGTAAAATGTTCACGTTCCCTCAACAAACCAACTCTGCTCATGTGAAGCTTACCACATCCATAGAGAACTTCAACGCTGTGACTGTCTGCCACAGGTTCTCTGCAAATAAATAAAATATAATAAATAAACAAATGAATACAATGTTTTTCCTGACTCGATTTGCCGTTCCAGATCGTTCACGGACCTCAAACGGGACCACAGCTTCTTCTCGATGGCTCTGCCCACTAATGCCAATGAATTCTTAATGTTTTACAATTCCGACCTAAAGGAAATACAGCCCCATGTGAAGACGGGTAAAGTTGGGTACGGAAGCCTGGATTACAAACCCAACCAGTGGCACTCCATCTGCACCACGTGGGAGTCCAGCTCTGGTCTGGTGCAGCTGTGGTTCAACGGGCAACCCCTGAGCCGCAAATACGTCCTCGGCTCAGCATCAGCTCTGGCCGGACGTCCTAGCATCACCATAGGACAGGTACATGACGCTCTAGTATCACATTTTACAATAACGTGAGTATAATCTGTGTTTCAGACCCAAATTAACTGCCACTTAAGCGGTCTCTTTTCTTCAGCTGGATGCTTTGTCCTTTTCTCTGTTTTACTTTTGTAACAAGACGTACTGATGGCCAAAATAAGATTCATGATATAATTTGGGTGTTTCCAAATGGTCAGTGGTTCGAATCCTGCTGAGTGCATAATGTCATTGCATCAAAGGGGCTGTGGTCTGCTTTTTTATGTTTTGAAACAAGAAAAACAGAACTAGTTCATGAACCAGATTTCTTGCATGTAAAAAAATAAAATCTGTTTTGCTTCTGTACAGATAAATTGTAAAAGCATCTATTCGGTTGAAAATTAGACCACAGCACTTTCTCTGTATCTATGTTTTATTCTACGAGAAGCAGGAAGTGTGCCGTTAGCATGCTAATGTTTGTTAGCTTTACTGTGATGCTCTGCGCTTAGACACTCATGGCGGTGAACATTTAGGATGCTGCGGCTGCATTAGGAAATCGAGAGATACATGTGACTGATGTAACGAGTTTAAAATAAACTAGTTCTGTTTTTCACCTTCCAAAAAGTAAAAATAAGGTACAGCCCCTTTAAGCGTGTGCTGACAGAATAAAATGCCTGTGATTTAGTTCCATTGCTGGCATAATTTTATTAGTTTATATTATTGAACAAATAACATGGCGGACTATTATAATAAATGCTCATTAAAAGAAAAACTTAGCTCATCAGGAGAAGCCACAGCGCCTGAATACAATTAGTCAATTACATACATTGGTTTCCTCTAATCTCTAGAATAATGTGATTTATATAATGAATATAGATCATGTTTGTTTTTCCAGGAACAAGATTCCCACGGAGGAGGCTTTGACATTAACCAGAGTTTTGTGGGCATGATGAGCGACGTGCACATGTGGGACTACGTGCTCTCGTCCTGTGAGATCCAGAAGTATGTGTCCGAGCTCAGCTTCACTCCAGGGAACGTGCTCAACTGGGCAGCGCTGGACTTCCAGATCAACGGACGGGTGCTGATCGAGAATAAACAAATGTACTGTCAGTGAACTTTACACAGGGCTGAGGTGTGTGTGAGGCCAGTCATATCATCTGTGTTCAATTTTCATTTTATAAATACATACAAAACAAAAAAGAGAGTGAGTAGCTAAATAAAAAGGACACTAAAAATATATAAATCAAGCCATATGTCTTTTTTGTTATTGCCTCTTTTGCTACAGCCAGAAGTGCACTCCACAGGTATCCATCTATCATCTCCATCACTGGAGCTTTACATCAGAGATATACATGGTTTAAAAGTCGAATGGAATATCGATGTTGAAGATGGACTGCAATGCCTCGTTGATCTCAGTCCAGTTTTTATGAATAATAGTCCCAAAAACAGGTATTGATGGGCTTCTCGACAACAACGGCAACAACCATTATCTCGTGTGAATAACTTCAACATGGCGTGATGAAAAAAAAGACACATTTTTCCAACAGAATTCCCTCTAAACATCTGTGTCTTCAGTTTACATGTGAAATAAAACTTTTAATAATAACGTACGAGATGGTATGACACAGTGTCTTCAAAAATCTTTAAAAATAGCAAGACACAAACTTAACCAGCCAATGAAACTTTATTTTTTATAGCAGTAGTCAACATGGATTATAGGTAATTAACTTTCTAACGTGCTGGTCCAAATAGATTAAGAGGAACAAAATCCTATTTATCAAGAACTTGTAAATGTTTGTTGATCAAATTGTGCCACTCAATGATTTACCAACCAGAACTGACAAGAAGCGACAAAAAATTTGATGCACTGAAAACAAAGTCCACTGCAAACTTGACCTCATGTATCTGGATGTTGCAGCTTTCCCACCAAATACATGGTTCAAGCTGGTCAATTTCTGAGTTATGAATATTCACTGAGCAACCTGGATAGATAATGACTTTGTTTGTGACATTTATGAGTTGATGAGTTGTGAATGCACTTAACATATGTGGCATTGGGTACACCTTTCCCTGCAAGACACAGATCTAAAATGTATAACATATTTAAGAATAAATTCCAACAAAACTCCAGACAATGTTGGTCAGCCAGTAATCAGTCAAAAGCTTTTAAAAGTTTGAAACATGACTAACTGATAAGTCAAAGTAATGAGGACACATTTTATTTCCTGTTAGGATATAATAACCCTGACACTCCTATTCCTAAGTAACAATAATGTACGTTAATGATAAATAAAGAGGGAGTACAAAAGGAACTGTCATAACGCGCATCAACTACTGATGAAAAGAAGAGCGACAGGACTCAAGGTAAGAGCGTGTTAAATGTGTGTTCTAAGTACTTCAGGTGGACAAAGTAAAAAATAGAATAAAATAATGCTGTTTTGTGATTAGATGGCGCGCATCTGCATTTTTCTCCCATTACTACTTGGAATGTCAGCTGCTCTTCCTCAAGGTAAGTGTTTAACAATCCTTTGCACGATCCAGTCAAACCATGTTTGTTTAGAATCAAATTTAAAATCCTCCTCCTGACTTATAAAGCTTTAAACAATATGGCCCCATCCTACCTCAAAGATGCAATAGTAGCGTACCATCCAAACAGAGCTCTTCGTTCTCAAAATGCTGGACTATTGTTAGTCCCCAGAGTCTCTAAAAGCACAGTAGGAGGTCGAGCATTTAGCTACCAAGCTCCTATGTTATGGAACCAGCTCCCTGTTCATGTAAAAGAGGCCGACACAGTCTCTACATTTAAGACCAGGCTCAAAACGTTCCTCTTTGAAATAGCTTATGGTCAGGCCAGTTAGGAACAGAAATAAAAACCTACAGTTTTAGCTACGCTGCCCTTGGAGCAATTCTGCTGGGGGAAGTATGGCAGCTTGAACACTATCCTCTGGTTCTTCCTACTTTACCTATCAACAATATTTAATATTACTTCAACTGTAGTCTGTTCATTGCTGTTCACATGTTTCTCTTTCTCTCCACTTCCCCCGGGGAGTGGAGACTGTTTCAGGCACTGCGGCGGCTGCTCCAGTGACGACCCCCCACCCCCATCTGTCTGGAGGATCGATCTCTACACTGGACGATCTATGCGCCACCCGCCTGGAGGAACTCCCTCAACCCTGGATTAGCCACACCTCGTCTGCCTGGACGAACTCCATCTACTTAGATTAACTGTTCCTCATCTCCTGCTGGAGGATCTCTCTACACTGGTGGACTGCTCCTCGTCCGCCTGGAGGAACTCTTTAAAGCCACCTCCCTCTTGAGTGGTTCTGGCTCCACAGTCCAAGTGGATGTCAGTCCTAGTTCATCTGCAGCCTGTCCGTCCGTGGGAGTAGGATCTCTCCTTCACTGTGGTTCTCCCCGAGGTTTCTACTTTTTCCCGTGGGGTTTTTTGTAGTTTTTCCTCGCCGCGAAGGAGGGTCAAAGGACAGGGGCATTCTGGGACAGTTATCTGAACTGCTTTTACCTGTGGCCCATCGAGGCAACTGTTGTTGTGATTTTGGGCATTATAAAAATAAATTGATTTGATTTGATTTGAAACCATGTGTTAATTTTAATATTTGAATATGTTACTCAAGATATGTCTTGAGTAAAGATATGGCATACTGTCATACACAGCTGGTATTGCTGCAATATGTACATAATTGTCATGATAGTTCTAGTTCCAGTAAAACCTAAGGTGTAATTGTGTTTTAGATCTTTCGGGTAAAATGTTCACGTTCCCTCAGCAAACCAACTCTGCTCATGTGAAGCTTACCACATCCATAGAGAACTTCAACGCTGTGACTGTCTGCCTCAGGTTCTCTGCAAATAAATAAAATATAATAAATAAACAAATGAATACAATGTTTTTCCTGACTCGATTTGCCGTTCCAGATCGTTCACGGACCTCAAACGGGACCACAGCTTCTTCTCGATGGCTCTGCCCACTAATGCCAATGAATTCTTAATGTTTTACAATTCCGACCTAAAGGAAATACAGCCCCATGTGAAGACGGGTAAAGTTGGGTACGGACGCCTGGATTACAAACCCAACCAGTGGCACTCCATCTGCACCACGTGGGAGTCCAGCTCTGGTCTGGTGCAGCTGTGGTTCAACGGGCAACCCCTGAGCCGCAAATACGTCCTCGGCTCAGCATCAGCTCTGGCCGGACGTCCTAGCATCACCATAGGACAGGTACATGACGCTCTAGTATCACATTTTACAATAACATGAGTATAATCTGTGTTTCAGACCCAAACTAACTGCCACTTAAGCGGTCTCTTTTCTTCAGCTGGATGCTTTGTCCTTTTCTCTGTTTTCTTCTTTTAACAAGACGTACTGATGGCCAAAATAAGATTTATGATATAATTTGGGTGTTTCCAAATGGTCAGTGGTTAGAATCCTGCTTGAGTTCGTAATGTCATTGCATCAAAGGGGCTGTGGTCTGCTTTTTTATGTTTTGAAACAAGAAAAACAGAACTAGTTCATGAACCAGATGTAATTAAATAAAAATCTGTTTTGCTCCTGTACAGATAAATTGTAAAACTGACTATTATAATAAATGCTCATTAAAAGAAAAACTTAGCTCATCAGGAGAAGCCACAGCGCCTGAATACAATTAGTCAATTAAATACATTGGTTTCCTCTAATCTCTAGAATAATGTGATTTATATAATGAATATAGATCATGTTTGTTTTTCCAGGAGCAGGACACCCACGGAGGAGGCTTTGACATTAACCAGAGTTTTGTGGGCATGATGAGCGACGTGCACATGTGGGACTACGTGCTCTCGTCCTGTGAGATCCAGAAGTATGTGTCCGAGCTCAGCTTCACTCCAGGGAACGTGCTCAACTGGGCAGCGCTGGACTTCCAGATCAACGGACGGGTGCTGATCGAGAATAAACAAATGTACTGTCAGTGAACTTTACACAGGGCTGAGGACGTCTCTTTTAGCTACGTTTTTTAAAAGCCATAATCTATGCATTGTTCAGGTTTTTAAATGTACTCTGGCTATTGCATGTAGATAATAATCAGTAAACTTCAGCAGAGACTTCAGGAGATACTTGGTTCTGCAGTAAGTAAACTCCAGGAGAGCCTTGTGAAGCAGGTGTGTTGAAGACGACCAAATGCACTAATGAAACCAAAAACAACTCCTCTTGCCCCAACTCCTGTTTGTGCCTATGAATTGATGTAATTAGATAATTTTCTGGCCTAGAACAACTATTCATGTCCTACCAAGCTGCTCTGTATGTGAAGGATAAATAACTGTAACACATTTGCTGCATGTTTTATTTGAAAATAAATCCTTTTTTCAGTCTCTGGTCTGGTATCGGTTGATATCAGGTATATCAGGCAAATAGGCCTACTTGAGTCAAACTATCAGTATCAGTATTGATAAACTGATAAAGCTTGATGCCTTTCTCTATAAATGCAGAAAGGGGAATAGTCCAGGTAAGATTGTTGTCCTTTCTGCTGTGTCAGTTTCTTTCCAGATCTACAAGAAACAATAAAGAATGTGTTGGAAAGAAAGGTTAAGGCTAAAATAGATCTCTAAAACATGACTTTAAGCTCTATACTGTAGTGTTCCCCTTTGTCAGTTGCATTTATGTGTGCTTATTACTTTTGCATAAATCAATAATTGCATCTTCTCAACTCATGTTCAAAGCACCAGCACTAATGAAATAATATATGGTGTTGTTGCTGTATCAATAATATCATAAACATATCAGGTTTGCTACCAGCTAGACTCCATGAGATATTATCGCTTTGACAAAGGAGGTTACATAGTGCACATTTAAAGTAAGTCCAGCACACATTTAGGCTCTTAGGACATTTTGAGCAAGAGCAGGAAATGTGCAAATCCATCGTATGAAGCATAAGAGGAAGGAACAGGAGTTTACAACTACAGTTCCTCTGGTCTGTGTCTGAAATACAAGCTCTCAAGGTAAGATTTACTGATTAAAAAACAATAATTATAAAGTTTTCTATTATTGTTTTTCATTATCACAATTATTAATATTCATTAATTTACTTTTGTATTGAATATTTTGTTTGTGTTGAAATAGATGAAGTTCTTGGTGTGTCTTGTGATTCTTGTTGCAAATGCAGAAGCCTTACAAGGTGACATGTTCTTTATACTTACTTTTATACTAAACCATTCACCTGAATAACAATTACCTCAAATGTCTTCAAAATATATAATACTCAAACAAAAGTATACACAAATGAGTCATGAAAACTAAGGGTGGTAACACTGGTTTGAGGAGACAAAAATAAAAATGTCCATATTGTTGAACGAGATACTGCCTAAAGGCCATCGTGTGTAACTTCAGATGGATTCTATATTTGTGAGTTCACAAACTCCATCCAGAATCCATCTGGAGAGTCTCTTGTTGAAAGCCGTTGGGGAAAGGCGGAACGTCACGACAAACATTTGAAGCTGATTGGTCGAAGCGTCAACAAACTCTTGTTAAATCCAGTTGAGAGAAAAGCAGACTTCTTCCCCATTCTCAAAAGCACAAAGCACTTTTGCGTGCATGCTTTTCAAAACAAAATAAATCTGATAAAATAAGCAAACTTACATCTGTCGGCATTGCAATTATCGATACGAAATATTAATATATTGTTAACTGTCAGAAGTATAAAAAAATTGTATAAATGTGGTTTAATTTTGTGTTGTAGGATTTATGTGCATGTATATAGTTTAGTTCAAGCTGTGGTAAAAAGAAAATAATAATAGCTGAGGTAAATTTCAATTACTTTTTGCTCAAAACTCTGATAATGAATAAGTCTAGATTTTTTCAACATTGTGTGTTGTGTTTCAGATTTGTCTGGTAAAATGCTCTCATTTACACAACAAACTAAGACAGATCATGTGAGGCTGACGTCATCAAAGAGGAACTTGGGTGCTGCCACTGTCTGCCACAGGTACAACCACACACCCAAAACAATGATGGCAAAATGTACGTCTTCAGTTCATCTGCCAATGAACCAAGGAGTCACTACCTTATATCTCTCTTGGATGAACTGAATCAAATCAAATCAAATTTTATTTATAGAGCGCTTTTCATACATAAAATGTAACACAAAGTGCTTTACAGTGCATTAAAAACTTTTCCACATGCCGTTTCCCTCCCAACCTCCCCCACAACCACCAGACCCCACACAACCAACCCCCTACAGACAGTCACCAATACATACCTGTACATTAGCACGCGCACACTTACACACACACTTACGCACACGCACACACACGCTCTAAGGTACAAGAGGCTGAGTACAGATACACCAGTTTATGAAGCACCATCAGAGGAGCCGTCTGCACCAGGAGCAGAGCGTCGCCTGCAGCCGCAGGACACAGACTCAGAGCCCACAGGAGAGATGAGGCAAAGACCAAAACCTCCACCAGGGGCCAACGAGTCAGGGTCCCACAGTCACAGACGACCACCGCTCCTGGTACAGAGGGCCCCTCAGAGGACACACTGGTGAGTCTAAAATGAATAAAAGAATAAATAGATAAATATGAAGAAATAAATAGAAAATTTGGTAGAAGTAAAACTAGGACATAAATTAATCTAAAATAGTAACCCTACAATAAGTGAACACAATAAATAGCACAAATAAATAAATACACAATTATATATTCATCAAAAGCTAGGCTATAAAGGTGGGTCTTGAGCCTGATCTTAAAAACCTGAACGTTCTCTGCGGCCCTGAGGTTCTCCAGCAGGCCGTTCCACAGACGAGGGCCATAGTACTGGAAGGACGCCTCGCCGTGAGTGTGTGTCCTGACTTTGGGAATGACTAGGAGCCGGCTGCCGGAGGAGCGCAGGGGCCGCGAGGGTTCATATGGTAAAAGCAGTTCTGAAAGATAAGAAGGCCCAAGACCATTAAGACATTTATAAACCAGTAAAAGAACCTTAAAATCGATCCTGAAACACACGGGGAGCCAATGCAGTGATTTTAAAACCGGTGTAATGTGGTCCCGCCCCCTGGTCTTAGTCAGGACACGTGCTGCTGAGTTTTGTAATAATTGCAAACCTGCAATACTCTTTTTGGGAAGACCAGAGAGCAGGGCATTACAGTAGTCTATACGACTGGAGATAAAAGCATGCATCAGGGTCTCCGTGTTGGCCCGAGAGAGAATGGGGCGGACTCTGGCTATGTTCTTTAAGTGATAAAAACCTATTTTTGTGATGTTCTTGATGTGTGGAATAAAAGTGAGCTCAGAGTCAAAAATAACGCCCAGATTTTTTACTTGTGCTGATGGATTAAAAGACTGTGCTTGGAGTTTGGATAAAAGTTTCTCTCTCTGGGCCTCAGGACCGATGACTAAAACCTCAGTTTTGTCATGGTTAAGCTGGAGAAGGTTTTCTGCCATCCAGGATTTGATGTCTAAAATGCAGTTAAAAAGAGCATCCATTGGCCTGGTGTCATCGGAGGACATGGAGATGTAAAGCTGCGTATCATCAGCAGAACTGTGGAAGTTGACTCCATGTCTCCTGATGACATCACCAAGAGGGAGCATGTACAGGTTAAAAAGTACAGGACCTAAGATCGAACCCTGGGGCACACCACATGTGATTTTATGGACCCTGGAGGAGCAGGTATCTAAACTTACCATAAATGTTCAGTCTGTGAGATAAGAAGTAAACCATTTGTGCACAGTACCAGAGAGGCCCACCAGGTGTTTGAGTCTGTTTAAAAGAATAGTGTGGTCTACTGTATCGAAGGCAGCGGTTAGATCCAGTAGAATCAACACTGTCACCTGTTTAGAATCATAACTCATTTAAAATCTGTCAAGGCTGTCTCGGTATTGTGGTTTACCCCAAAACCAGACTGAAGAAGCTAAGTGGATGAGTGGCAAAACGTGGATGAGTGGCAAAACGTCTTCACACTTAAAACTTTTGACAGAATAGATTTTCTTTGGCTGTGGAACTGAACGATTGAGGGTCTACACAGACATTATATAGTCATTAAAATAAAATAAGAATCCATTTTACAGTGCTGTTCTACCTCTTTTGGACACTCAGGAACTTTCCGTCAGGGATGCTCAAGTGTATGGCCAAAGAGCATAACGGCAGTATGCATTTCTAGTAGAAGGAATCAAACTAGCCATCCCTCAGTTACTGGGCAAACATCTCTACTAACTGATTCAGTGATGTCCCAGATTTACTCCCCAACAATTATTATTACAAAGATGCAACCTGTTTGTGTTCGTGTTTGCGCAGAATGTTTCACTGTGGCTTTAACTTCTCTCTCTTCACGGAGACACCACAAGGCCAAGTTACAAGTCAGATCTGTGGAGAGGCTGCTCACAGACAGAATACATGTTGTCCACTGTATTATAAATAAATGAAAATAAACGCTTGATAGGTACATTCAATGCCATTCTGTGGAACATCTTCATGGAGACGCCAGAAAAGTCACAAAGCGCACCTTTAAATTACAGACACTTAACCATCGTCTTTACCCTCAGATCGTTCACAGACCTCAAACGGGATCACAACCTCTTCTCAAAGTCAATGCCGGGTTCTCCCAACGAGTTCCTGGTGTTTTACGACTTCACCAACAAGGAAGTGGAGGTCCATGTGAGGGATCGGAAGGCGGAGTACAGCAGCCTGGACTACAAGCTCAACACTTGGCACTCCCTCTGCACCACCTGGGACGCCGGCTCTGGACAGGTGCAGCTGTGGTTCAACGGACAGCCCCTGGCCAGAAAGTTTGTCAACCAATCCAACATGACCGGAGAGCCTATCATCATTTTAGGACAGGTTTGTACCAAAACACAGAAACTGCACCCAGATTTGTGGTGGTCTTATGCAAGATGTGTCAGAGGCCCCTTTTTGCAATTCTTGAGATATTCCTTCCTCAAATCATCCTCGTCCACGTTCATGTACTAAACTCGTTGCCAGTTGGAGATTGAATCAAAAATGCCTCTCTCTGATCTGAATCTTCACTACTCAAATCCCAGCCGCAGATTCTGAGCTTTTACATGAGGCATGACCTGTCCATAAACTGAGAAGGAGAAACACTTAAGACACTGACAACACAGGTTCAAGTCTATAAGACGACACATTTCACTAAAACGTAGAGAACATGATTATATTTAACATTTAACAAAATATTTTGCCTATTTATCCCCAGTTTGACCATTTTCATGATGTTTATAATGTTACTTCCTGGTTGGAAATGGGCGACAAATATGACATAGCAACCACCAACAAGGGCCACAATCTATTTAAATGACACAATTGTTATGATTTATGAAATGCGATAACACATTTGTTTTGCGGAGTTGTTGTTTAAATGCACTTCTGGTGAACATCTAGTGACCACCGAACATCCTCTTTTTCATTTTACGAGTGAGAAGAGCAGATAAATTACGTAAATGTATGGGTAGAGGTAACTCTACAACTGTTACCTAGCAACCATACTATAAACAAGGGCTAAAATCCATATAAATAACACAATAGTACAAACTGACAATAAATAATACCTGATCATTTATTTTGTTTAATGATCGTTTAAACTGTAAATTGTTAGTATTTTCGATGATATGTTGCTTATTGATGACATCACAAAGGGATTTTTGACTTCCTGTCATTTTAAACGTTTACTTTTCAAAATTTCTTTCACAAATCTATTATAAATATTTACGATCCCACCAAATTACGTAATAATTAGAAGATTAGACAAGCATTTGCGCAGTCTGCCTTTGCCAGGAAATGACACGGATGAGCCTCTGTTGTGTCTAACGTTTAAAGTGCTTGTTGTTCCAGGAGCAGGACACTCACGGAGGAGGCTTTGACATTAACCAGAGTTTTGTGGGCATGATGAGCGACGTGCACATGTGGGACTACGTGCTCTCGTCCTGTGAGATCCAGAAGTATGTGTCCGAGCTCAGCTTCACTCCAGGGAACGTGCTCAACTGGGCAGCGCTGGACTTCCAGATCAACGGACGAGTGCTGATCGAGAATAAACAAATGTACTGTCAGTGAACTTTACACAGGGCTGAGGTGTGTGTGAGGCCAGTCATATCATCTGTGTTCAATTTTCATTTTATAAATACACACAAAACAAAAAAGAGAGTGAGTAGCCTAAATAAAAAGGACAATATATAAATCAAGCCATATGTCTTTTTTGTTATTGCCTCTTTTGCTACAGCCAGAAGTGCACTCCACAGGTATCCATCTATCATCTCCATCACTGGAGCTTTACATCAGAGATATACATGGTTTAAAAGTCGAATGGAATATCGATGTTGAAGATGGACTGCAATGCCTCGTTGATCTCAGTCCAGTTTTTATGAATAATAGTCCCAAAAACAGGTATTGATGGGCCTCTCGACAACAACGGCAACAACCATTATCTCGTGTGAATAACTTCAACATGGTGTGATGAAAAAAAAGACACATTTTTCCAACAGAATTCCCTCTAAACATCTGTGTCTTCAGTTTACATGTGAAATAAAACTTTTAATAATAACGTACGAGATGGTATGACACAGTGTCTTCAAAAATCTTTAAAAATAGCAAGACACAAACTTAACCAGCCAATGAAACCTTATTTTTTTACAGCAGTAGTCAACATGGATTATAGGTAATTAAATTTCTAACGTGCTGGTCCAAATAGATTAAGTAGAACAAAATATCAATAACCTGTAAATGTTTGTTGATCAAATTGTGCCACTCAATGATTTACCAACCAGAACTGACAAGAAGCGACATAAAATTTGATGCACTGAAAACAAAGTCCACTGCAAACTTGACCTCATGTATCTGGATGTTGCAGCTTTTCCACCGAATACATGGTTCAAGCTGGTCAATTTCTGAGTTATGAATATTCACTGAGCAACCTGGATAGATAATGACTTTGTTTGTGACATTTATGAGTTGATGAGTTGTGGTTGCACTTAACATATGTGGCACTGGTTACACCTTTCCCTGCAAGACACAGATCTAAAATGTATAACATATGTAAGAATGAATTCCAACAAAACTCCAGACAATGTTGGTCAGCCAGTAATCAATCAATAGCTTTTAAAAGTTTGAAACATGACTAACTGATAAGTCAAAGCAATGAGGATACATTTTATTTCCTGTTACATTATAATAACCCTGACACTCTTATCTAAGTAATAATAATAAATGAATAAGTCATGATAAATAAAGAGGGAGTACAAAAGGAACTGTCACAACGCGCATCAACTACTGATGAAAAGAAGAGCGACAGGACTCAAGGTAAGAGCGTGTTAAATGTGTGTTCTAAGTACTTCAGGTGGACATAGTAAAAAATAAAATAAAATAATGCTGTTTTGTGATTAGATGGCGCGCGTCTGCATCTTTCTCCCGTTACTACTTGGAATGTCAGCTGCTCTTCCTCAAGGTAAGTGTTTAACAATCCTTTGCACGATCCAGTTAAACCATGTGCTCATTTTAATATTTGAACACGTTACTCAAGATATGTCTGGGAAGATGCTGGTCTTTCCACAAGAAACCGACACGGCTCATGTGAGACTCACCAGCTCCAGACAGAACCTGGGAGCGGTCACTGTGTGCATGAGGTCAGAGCAGAAACACTGAAGGAAGACACCTGACACTTCTATCAATTAATCTATTTCTCTTTCTTTCTTCTGTGCGCAGATATTTCACTGATCTTGTGAGACCATTCAGTGTTTTCTCCTTGGCCACACCCTCTTATATGAACGACTTTTCCTTTTATGTGTCTGCAAACGGTCAAATTGTAGCAGTCAGAGACATTAGCATGAAATTTGAAGGGCTGGTTTATCAAATGAACAGGTGGCAGTCAGTCTGTGGCACGTGGGACGCAGCCTCAGGTCTGGTTCAGCTGTGGGTCGATGGAAAACCTTCAGCAATGAAGTTTGTCACAAACTCCAACATCAGTGGACCTATGATCATTGTGTTGGGACAGGTATGGTACGAGCAAACAGTACTTATAATCACTCATGTAACTGATGGAAACATTTTGTATGTCCAGGAACAGGATTCGTATGGAGGAGGCTTCAACACGGGAGATTCTTTCGTGGGCATGATCACTGATGTGCACATGTGGGACTATGTGCTCCCTCCATGCCACATAGACTACTACAGCCAGAAGTTCCATTTTCCGGCTGGAAATATCCTCAACTGGAATTCAATAGAGTTTCAGATCACAGGCAGAGTCCTGATCAAGAAAGAACAACAGCATTGTTAGGATGTAAGAATCATTTTTAGTGTGCTTTGGGTAATGATGTGTTTGTTATTATTACAGTTAGTACAGTTGGTTGTTGTAGTTAAGGTTGTTTTTTATGACGGCCAAGTTCTATATGTCTATCCATATATTGAGAATGAGAAAAACTTGTGAATGTTGTTGTTTTTTAAAACTAGCAAGAGTGCAGAATATTTACCTACATATGAAAAATAGCAGGGGTAATATTGTTAATTCATTGTTAATTGTAATATTGTATGGGTAAATTGTGTTTATTTGCATTTCTAAAGACATTGCATAGACTTACATGTTCAAGATGGATGAGAGAGATGAAATAAATGCTGATGTTAGCGACTATCCCGTTAATTTATAGGGCAGGATTATCAGATTAACAGGTGGCAGTCCATCTGTGGCACGTGGGACACAGCCTCAGGTCTGGTCTTCAAGTATGAAACCTGGGGCTAACATCACTGGACTATGATCATTGTGTTAGGACAGGTGCAGTACAAACACTTCAACTAGAAGTCAGTTTCAGATCACCAGCAGAGTCCTGATCAAGAACAAACAATGTCCGCGTTAGAACAATAAAATGTTTTATTATGTGCTTTACGTGCATTTTGTAATTGCAATTATAATTAAAATGTTTTTCTATTTCCTTTCTTTGTACATTTGTTCTACATTCAGAGCTTCATTCAAAGTTTTGCGGCTTTTAAAAGAGTGTTCTGTATTAAATTAACCAAGTGTGGAAATAATTCATGTAAGTTACAGCTTGCCTTGTACATTCCTCCAGCTACAGTAAAACTATCTCATCTCTGCATCAGCACCAAACACGGCCCCAACAGCCAGAAATAGGCCAAGATCAACAGCAGCTTCTCTAATGGGGAGTGATACAAGGCCTGGAGATTGTGTATGCAGATAATGTAGTTAGATGCAGATAACACAAGGATCGCTCCCTTTATCTCCTTTGCTTTGGGCACAAAACCAGCTGATCCCTTAATTAAACGACATTACACATAATACATACATATATCAAGATTACATTATTATGGATTTTCTCATTTTACCAAAACAATAATAAATAAAGTTTGGTATTTCCCATGGCCTACATGAGGCTAGTATCGTTGGGTTAAGATTTATGTGTCTTGAATATATTTCTGTTGTGCATGTTCAGGGTCGTGCTTGGCCCAAAAGGACGTGGTTCCACCGTTCTGTGGGATCATTACCCACAGAAGGAGCTGCAGGGGTTGGGTGCCAAGAAGACTCATTAACAGTGAGGCACATCGACGCAACCGTTGTTGTGACTTCAAAAGTAAATTGAATTGAACTGAACTCAAGGACTGAGTCCACCTCTCTTTCACTGTTATGTCGGCCCATTGTTATTGGACTTCACAGTCAGAGTTTATCCATAACAAACACCATGTTCAAGCACAAAGGTGTCCATCAGTGCACCTGGCACCAGGACAGGCCAGAGGTCGATGACATGTCATCTGACTCTGCCATGTGTGAAAGAGGAGCTGAGCTGTCGATCGATCACCACCTGCTGGTGAGCTGGATCCGCTGGTGGAGGAGGCGTGTTGGGAACATCTTGCGGCCCTTTTTTGCTGCCTGGAGGAACTCTCTCTACGTGAGCCACTTTCCTTCCTCCTGAGTGGTTCTGCCTCCAAATGGATGTGTCAGTCCTGGACCATCTGCAGACTGTCCTGTGGGAGACTCTCCTTCACTGTGGTTCTCCCAGAGGTTTCTACTTTTTTCCCCACAGGGTTTTTTTTATAGTTTTTCCTTGTCAAGAAGGAGGGTTAAGGAGACAGGGGACAGTTATCCATTTGCTTTCCTTTGAACATTGTTTATTGAAATTGCCTTTCTACTAATCACTGTTTCATTGTTGCCCATCGAGGCAATTGCTGTTGTGATTTTGGGCACTACAAAAATACATTTAATATAACTGAAACTGAATAGTAGAAGTAATGGAGGTAGTAGTATTATTTGCAGTACCTGTGCAAATACTGTGCAAAAGCACAACCAACCAACCTAATTTGGCTCATGAGGAGTAACAGTTTTTGTTGCAGCCGATCCAGCCACCTGTTTCACTCCCACAGAGGAAATACAATCCACCACATTCTGTTATTGTCGCTGTAAAAATGCAGAATGACACTACAGCCAAACTATTTTTCATAAAAAAGAAAGCCTTTTCCCTCCTACGTCTGCTTCTTTATTCTGTATCCAAATTTTTATTCCCTCTCTGAGTCTTGCCATCTTCAACTTTGAGATTTCAATCCTCCGTTTGTTTAATATTGTTCAGTGGGAAACTTTTGCCTCCAGACTCCAGTACCCTCCGGATTTTACAAGCTCAGTGGAAGAGAAGTGTGCCGACCTAAAACACTTTACAATACAACGGCCCAGATGGGATCATTCACAAAATCGCACTTCTTGTATTTCCGCTGTCACCCAGACTGGCTGTAAACTGCTCTATTTTTTAGCCCTAACCAGTCGAGACAAGTGGGATTTTGCAGGACTCTTGGAAGAAATTGTCGCACTTGTTCAAATGGTGACACTGGTGATGCTTGCGGGCTGCACTTGTGAAACCTCCGGGGACTCCAACAATAAATTAGCTGGAGCTGTGGCAGTAGCAGCACTCACGCTTTAACGCCTATCTTTTGACATTCCCACTGAATCAATTAAGCATTATGTGCAGTGTGTGAACCCAGAAGGAGAAGTCCCTGGCGGAAAAGGCTGGTCGGCTCCTGATGTAATGGAAGGCAACGTTTTTCTTTCTGAGAGCGAGAGATTGAGTATTGGGGCATATTGCAAAAGGTCTGATCCACTGGACAATAAGGGACAGTGTCACCTGGGATGCCATTCGCTCTCTTTTCAAGTACAAGGAACTCAGAGTAAAGCTGTCCACATAAAGAAAAACACATCACTTATAATGCTGAATATGATGTTTTATTATACGTAAAACATAATGGAGACAATACAATAAATAACAGAGGTGTTTTCATTTTAATTCAGATCTTCTGGCCAACAGGTTGACGGTGTGAGTCCAGGTCCCTCAGGTGAATACTGCCGTTGTGTCCTTGGGCAAGACACTTGCCTCAACCCCAGTGTACACTGGTGTATTAATGTGTGTCTGAACGGGTGAATGGTTCCTTGATGTAAAGTGCTTTGAGTGTGTTAAAGGACAAAAGTACATGTTTAACATCGTTATTAGCCTTTAAACATGCTCTTGAGTACCTTAAGTTTGGTATCTCATGTTTTAGAACAAAAAATAAATACAAATTTGTAAAAAACAAATGAACATCTGTGTCTGGTTCTGTTTGCCCTGGCATTCACTGAATTTAGGCGCCATCTACTGGCTGCACAGCGCTTACACAAGCTTAAGAGGCCGTTAATGATAAATGCGAGTGCAGTGAGTTAGTTAGTTGCATGTGAGTTAGTTTGTAGTGATCGTGTTTAGACAGCATAAATGCTCAGAACGAGTCTGGTGATGATGATGATGATGATGATGATGACGTATAAAATCAGAAAAACATCCTTGATCGAGGGAGTTCAGCAGGAAGGGTTTTTTATGGACGGAGAACATTTTTAACCTGCATTCCTCAAACTAGCCTGAACGGAGCTAAATGCATCTCCAGGTATGTTTTTGATAATGGAACATTGTTAAAACAGGGTTAAAAGCACAAAAAGTCACTGTAACACAAAATGTTTTTTTGAATAGAGCATAATTACACAGATTATTTATGCATGTATTTTTTAACCCTCAGTTCATCCTAGAGCCATGTGGTGTCCTTTGACATTTTCAAAGCTCCGCCATTTCTTCTGTGTTTGACAAATGTTTCTCAAACTTTCCTCAGTGTAATCATTTTTGAAGATGTTCATTTTGGCTGTTTCACTTTTTAAAAAGACTTAAAATACTTAAAAGGCTGTAAAATCACTATACATTCATATTTTTTACTACTTTAAAAACTCAGAATCATAGAACTACTTCTGCTTGACACATGCATACCAAATACTTTTTATATATTCATATATTCATAATAATACAATAATACATATTTATAATATGTTTAACCCTTTACTGGCCGATATAAACACAAAAAAACTCATATACAACAATATTTTCCGCAAAATACCTCCACATTATAAAATGTTTCTATATTCATGAGCCCCTGAGATAGGTGAATGATCCACAGTAAAATATATTTATTTTTTCATTCATTCGTTCTTTTTTTTTTTTTTTTGTAGCAGCAGTTTTTATATTAAAAAACACACCTTTGATGTTAGAAGCCAAATTCACTATACTTCATATATTCTCTACTTTTAAGCTCAAAATGTGTAGAACAACTTCTTCTCGACACAAATGTATCAAATGTTCATATTATATTTACGTTTTTAACCCTTTAAGGGTCAGTAAGAGCGCAAACGTCCACTGGTGTGCAGTCAAATCATATTGCTGACATAGCTTTCATAACTGTGAATCAACATGAATGTTGATTGCTCATGAGATATATAAAAAATTTGTATTTTTTTTTATTATTATTATTTTGTTTGATTTTACAGTTTTAAAAAATTGGTGGTGAAATGAAATAGCATTCCTATTGTAAACTAACCAACCCCACACCCAACACAAAATTCATTTGTGTTTGGAATGCATTTTCCCAACAGCAGCACAGTCTGTGTGATGTTTGATGTATTAATGAGCACAAAGGCTGTGTGGGGGATTGTGGGTGCACAAAAGCATCAAAACCCCTCTGCATTAAAGTACAGGGTCAGCAGAGACTCTTTTGGTCTGAAGGTGAGATAAGACAAGACAAACATCATTGGTGGAGCGGCCCACAGGTTGTCGATGGGATTCCAGATTGTGTCCTTGGGCCTTTAACCCGCCCTGCCCCTGGTGTCGGTGTACAATTGTGTATGAACAAGTGGCTGATCGAAAGCGCTTTGAGTGTTTTGAATGTGCAATCTAAATGTGGCCATTTACCATTTTGACCATTTGAAGGCCTTTTGATGTAGTTTGACTAAAACAAGAAGAGGAGCACACCTGTGAGCACAACTGTGCAGGGTTTGGGTTTCCTGCAGAGCTCACAGGGCGTGCACTTCTGTCCAAGAGGCCACAAGAGCAGCAGCAGAGGTGGAAAGGTGGAGCAGAGAGGAGGTTCTGCACTGACTGACCATCAAGTGTTGCAAAGCTAAGCAAAAATAATTATTACAACTGCTAGTTTTTGTTGAAAAAACAAATGAATTAATTAAAAATAAAACCAAACCAGCTCTAAAGCAGTATTGAAGATCTAGTCCAGGATCAAGTGCTAACCCAGGATGAAACAAGACTATGCCAAACAAGAAAAAAAGATTGTTCCATGGTGAATTGATGCTTGTTTTCTTCTGTTGCTGTGGTAAATTGTCAAACTTATGTTTATAGTTATCCCTCTGATCGAGGCATCTGGATGTCTGTATTGAGCTTTTCACAAACCAAAACCATTCACTCTTTCACTCAAACAAGAACTCATACTTGGATTTCGACAAGGGACATTATTTGAACACAGCAACTCACAATAATCAAAAAACATGTGGTAACAGAAACGTTTAAACAATAAAGTAGCAAAAATAGAACGATGTGAGCTGTCTGACCTGCTGTATCCCCTGAGCCACTGTTCCCCATTTAGATTCTGGACCTGAATAAATAAAAGTAGATAAAGACAGACAATAAAATGTACAACAGCTACCTAAAATAAAACTAAAACCGCAATAATAATGCTGTTATAAAGTACCAAGGATACAATGTATGCAACCAAACAGATTTGCATACACCACACAAATGTTACTGTATCTTTCACATGTCGACGGCTGTGAGATTAAATCAATGTTGTCCATGAGATGCATCCTCTAGTTTATTTATTCACAGATATGAGCGGGGCTTCACCACTTGACACACATAATCTTGTTACGTTTTCATGGAAATCAAGATGTGTGAAATTAAACATGAGTGCGAGTGATGAATATACATTAGCTTTCTTTTTTTCCACGTCTTTTCGCCACATCGCTACGACTTAATTCTTTCCCATGGCAGAACCGCTGTTAATTTTATTCTCAAAACACCTCCAGCAGCAGCAGCAGACCCAAAATAATGCAATACAATGGACTGCTGATTGCGTACAAAGATAATGTCGCTAGATGATAAGAAGATGTCTCCGGGCTGCAAAAAAGTCTTGTCGTACTTTGGCTCTGTCCTCATTCTCGGCTGTTGTTTGTGTGTGCAACGTTTGTGCGCTGTTCTGCACCTGTCCACTGGGTGTCACTGCGCTGCTCGTCAAGATGCAACTACAGGAGGGCAAGTCCTTCACCCTTTTCTGCTTTATTCTTCTGGTGCAGGTGGGACTATCAGCAAAAGATGCACCAACACATGATCAAGTTAATAGAAGATGATGTTACCAGTAAAGAAGAAAAAAGTGGACTTTATTTGTGCTTTGTTTTACACGAAAGTAGGGTTAGTGTAGTACGAGACTTAAGCTTTACGCACTCGAAAGATATATTTAAATTGTATGTAAATGTATGTGACTGTAATGGCCAGTCTAATCCGATCCGACTTTATGTATACGGCACATTCTGCAAACTCAAAGTCTCCAAAGTGCTGCACACAATACAGAACAAGCACAACTTCAATAAATAGAAATACAATTGAATAAAAAGTACAATGGGTGTGTGTGCAAGTGTGTGTATATGTGTGTGTACATCTCCTCATTCATCATTATCAATATTCTGATTGTGTCTCCATGTTGTTTGTTTGTTTTTTCCTTTCTCACCTTTCTACCTCTTGTACCCTGCGTTGCCTTTTCACATTTGTAAATATGCACTAAATGGTTCTTTCACTCTTGTGAATGTGCACATCATAAAAAAGGAATAAAAAATACAACACTACACACACAATAAAAAAGGTAATGAGTAAAAATCCAATAAAAAATTCTCTATTCTCATGCCGGGTAAAATTCCACTGAGGAAAAGTGTGTTTTTAAACGAGACTTTAAAGCAACTGAAGGTGCAGTCTTTATGTGGCGACGAAGAGCGTTCCAAAGTATGGGTCAGTCACAGAAAAGGCCCATTTGTTTGGCTTTTCAGCCTTGTTTTTTTGACAATTAATTAGAGCAGTGAGCCGAGTGCGTCAAGTGTAAGAAACAATGAAGTCTGACCGAGACGTACGCTTGGGCCAGTCCATGAAGGGCTTTAAAAACAAACATTTTAAAATGAATGGGGAGTCATTGCAGTGAGGATAACATGAGTGTAATGCGTTCTGTACGATGTGCGCCGGTTAAAAGACGCGCTGCGCAGTTTTAGACTAACTGTGTGATGGTCAGCTTGATGCCAGTGTACGGTGCAATTTTTCTTCACAAACTGCCACTTGGCGGATGTAAAACTATGATAAATATTCAGCACAGGAACTAAAGCACCAAACAAAGTAAAAAATTACAAACTGAACCTGTCATATGCACGTTAAGCTTTTTCTAAATGCTCTGGACCACCCACACATTTTGCTTGTTGGGTTGTACTGTAAAAGCTGACCGCAGTCCAGCTTTCAAAATATGCTTGACTCAACAGTGTCCTCTGAGCTGTGTGGACAGAGACAGACACATGTGCCACTGTTTGAACCCATTTGTTTTGTTCCATGAGCGCCGTGGACTCCAGGGATGACCACAGCAGCACTGAATGTGGCAGAGCCACTGAAGACTGAAGTCAAGAATGGATTTCCTGTTAAATATAACTTTTCTAGAGGAGGGTTCACCATTAGTTTGTCTCCAAAGAGTAGGAGTGTGCAATATTTAAAAAGAAAAAGTTTCTTTTTATTAATTCATGACAATTATAGTCAATCGATATTATGTCAATCTAACAGAAATGGGTTAAAACATGCCTTAAGTCTATTAGCTGAGCTTTATTTATCAGACAAATGTGAAATGTCTGTAAAAAGCGCAGAAATATCACCTTTTCTTTTTAATCATCTTTTTAGTTTTGTTCAGTGTTATTAAAACACATACTATGTAGAAACACTGCAATGTTTACACAATATATGAAACATATAGCCAACATTTAAATTATGAATTTATAATTTTTTAATCTGGGTCCAGTCACGAGGTGCCCTCGATTGACCGACCGCCGCTGGTACAAATCAACTAATCTGTGAAGTACAATTTTAACTGAAATGTAACTGTTTTTTGTGTAGTTTTTGATTCCAGCCAGGTTTAAGTTTATATTAAAAGCGAGCAAAAGATACAAGGACTGTTTAATAACTTTATTTATCTGTAAACTCTTGACTTCTAAAAAGACACACATTTATTATGATGCCATGTCCAAGGTGCAATGCCATTAGGGTCTGATGGCATAAATGCTGTGCTTAATAACCAACTACACCAATGAATTATTATTATTAAAGTGAAAAACCAAGGCTGGTACTTTGTTTGATTAGTTTTGGCAAATTACCTTCAATTGGTGAGCACATGGCACAGAGCAGTCAACAACTTGCTTTCATTAACACTACACTTGCTGCTTCATAAGGATCCAACATTGACCTCGCTTTCAAGGGAAGCAGATTTTGGCCTCTTCGTGTTAGACGCAAATATATTTAGCAGATATGAATAACAGGGGGGACAAGGGACACTTTGATCCGCCTTTGCGTTTGATTCCAGAAGCTGGTAGACCGGGCAGACGGAGCCGGGGATCGGATCCGAGGTGGAGGTGGTCCACTCCGCCCAAGGAGGCACCTTTTTGGGGCACATGGCGATCAGGTGAGACCGTACCCGAGAGCCCTCCACCTCAAGGAACGTGCCGCACGGTGACTTAGAGGGCCACGCCCTTTTCTAGTTCCTCCTGATTTAGATCGCCCGGATGGGCCACTTTATGGGCCACACCCTTTTCAAGTCCCTCCTGATGATATCCGGACGGTTTCACCTCTGGAGCTTATTTGGTCTGGATTTGGCGGGAGCACATATTAATTTGCTGGCATTTATTCACAATGATGGGAAGAATACTTTGACAATGTATTCCTACAGAATACTGAATGCACACTCAGCGTGTGCATTCAGTATTCCGCACGTCTGCGCAAAATTTAATCGATCGGCTCCAAATGCTGAAAAAACACAATTTCGTATGGAGGGTATTTCCTTTAAATTATGGATTAGATGGAAACACATCGGTTCCGAGTTTCACTCGTGTCCGGTCAGAGCAGCGGCCCATGCAGTGGGAACAGGGGATAGAGCAGTGCCCCTCATGTGAGTGTGAGTGTGCATCATGTGTGTGTGAGCGAGGGACAGAGCAGGAGGAGACGGAGGAGAGCTCAGGTGGATGTATTTAAACCCTGTGAGTAGAACAGTACAACACTCGACTTTATGAATGAATGCTTGGAATTGTTAATTGCCCATTTTTTATCACCCACGAAGCCTTATTCTTAATCATCTGTGCTGTCACAATTTGAGGTGGAAGTGATATTGACATGAAGTCATTTGGTTTTGTTTTTTAAGTATTCCAATTTTTTGATTTTTTGATTCTTTTCAATCCATCACCTCTAAACATCCTGATTGATTAGTAACGCTCAAATGATATTTGCATATCCTTAAAACAACAGTTTTTTATATCATGAGTAAGAATAACTAAAGAAACTGTCCGGATGTCATATCTAGTTTTTAATTTGAAGTTAATTAAGTTGGAGAGACAAAACAATAAATAATGCACACAATCAAATTCAAAGGTTGGACACAAAAATTATGATTGTTAAAAAAAATTCTCAGTAGAGAAACCAAAACTTTTACTCAATATATATTTACTCAAGTAGAAATCAGTGGTGGCTGGTGGTATATTTTTGGGAGTGTGCCATTATAACACATCAAGTAAAAAGAAAAAAAAAAGTTACCCGATTGAGCTTCAGACCCGGGCCTCCCATGTGCAAGGCCAGCGCTTTCCAATGTCTTTATTCTCCCACTCAATCCAGCTCCTCCTCAGACAAGCCTTATATGATTAAATGATTTCTGTGTTTTACATTTGTGCTCATGACGTTGAGGATTAGATTTGAAGTTGAAATAGTCATCACAGACTGTGCAAAAATGCACCAAAGCAGAGTCTGTGACCAAAGGCGGGTCAGAGCTGCATCTGGATCACAACACGACTGAAATATGACAGAAAGTCCCAGGCCCTGTCCTCAGGTGTTCTCCTGTCTGCCCACGAGGGGCCACTTTACGGCTGTGATGTAAACAAATATAGAGGAGCTCTGAGTCTGTGTAAACTCGAGGCTCTCACATACACACACATTCAGTGTGCAGGGATCCAGAGTACACAACGGGCAAACAAATGAACACAATAATGCACTATATACTTGAATTACCATCAGGATCAATAAAGTATTAAGATATTTAAATGTTGCATTTAAATATCTTGCGTACAGTCAAGGCGTGTACAGATAAAAGCATGGATCACCCGCTCCAGGTCACTAAAAGATACAACAGATATGAGTCTAGATTAAAGCCACCAAATGCAAATTTGAAAACTTGATTTAACCGCAGTCAAATGCTTATGTACTCTCTAAACTTTTTTTTCCAATTACGTACTGATCTACACTATTTGTTAACACTGCAAAAGAGAGTGCCTTCTAGCAACGGCTTTGACCCTCCACAAAAGGAGACAGGGGCACAAGAGTAATACAACAGAGTTTCATTCATTTTAATACATTTGACAGTATTTTATATACATATATTTGCTTGAACAGTACCATAGTGATTTTTATTAATGATTTAAAAGTATGCCAAATTATGAATGATATGATATAATGACTGACTTATTGTGTGTGAAAAATTGGCCTGCCACATAGTGATTTAAAAATTAGCACAAGCACACTCTGCCAGAGACTTCTGAGAATCACTTAATAACACATGTGTTAACTTAAATTAGAAACACCTCGTGTGCTGCTCTCGTCAACATAACAAATTATAATTAAAAAGCAGTCGTGTCAAACAAACGTTACATAGACAAATACAAATAACTTAGACCACTGTACAACATACACTGTGAAAACACAAAGCACATCCTCCTCAGAGCAGGTCAGAGGTTGGTTGCCTTTAGCTTCCCCGAGTGTCCCACGGGGGGCGCTCTCTCCCAGCCCTGTCGGATGCGTGTGAGGGTGCGGTCCACACAGGGCAGGAGCAGGACCACCTTCAGCACCAGGACCACCGAGGGGACGATCAGGCACAGCATGTAGCCGGGCGGCGTGTACCACTTGTACGTGGACGAGCGCAGGAATTTGTCCCAGCCGTAGATGTATCCGTGAGCCGTGCAGACGGACAGAGTCACGTGGCCCAGCTTCGACTGAGGAAACAAAGATCTGTTACTTCAATGTCGAATTACGTGTTTGTGCTAAATATTGTTGTCCAGAGCCGTCTCTTTAGGCAAAAGCGACAAGGAAATGCAGGGTCCCACAGTCAACCGCGATTAAACAAACGTCTGAGATAAGTTATTAGTGGAAAAAGATGTTTATGCATAGATAATTGAATTTATTTCTTGTAAATTCATTAATAAACCCAGCGTTATTGCCATGTTGACCGCCTTTTTGCCTCTGAAGTTTGTGATCTGTTTGTATCATTTAGGGATTTGGAGAAACTGCACTGTAATGGTCTGCCCTGGAGGCTCGGATCGTGCTAATTACGTGGATAATGTGATTTCTTTTACAATTATAGCAGATTGTGCAACATAAAGCAAACATTTAAATGATTATTGTGCAGTGAGGTCATAGTGTTCCAGCAAACGCTCCAAATCTGGCGTTAATACATTCATGTTATTAAATTTAGAGTGCTGGGTTAACATGAACTTTTGCAAATTTCAAATCTCAGAAATTTTAAATCTATTTTCTTACCACAGCTTCAAATTAGTCTTTTAAAGTATGCCAGAATATGATAAAAGTAATCTGATAATTAATTTGATATTGCTGTTCATTTCACTTGCATATTTTTTGTGTTTTTGTTTTTGTCAGTGTTAGTCCAGTTGAGCTTTGTCGCTGTGAATCTCAACTGCCTCCATCACTAATAATAACTACTTAAAAAGAAAAATTGGTAGATTTATGTGGGTTAACTTCAGGTTGCATCTTTAATTCTTGTACTTATTAAGATTTTAACATATCGTACTGAAGGATTGGTTCATATCTAATTCAAAGCCTGATTTATTTTGATTTATTTTTAAGTTTTAACTCCAAAAATGATGCAAAGATCCTGGTTTCACACATGGATTTAATTGAATATTTTACCATTTTGGAGTGTCCTGAACACACTTTTGAGAAAGCAAAGCAATAGCAATCATTATCCACCATAGTATACCACGTTTTTATTAAAATGTCTGATTTGTCTGATGATAATTACAAGGTGGTGTGCTGTGGTATCTTTTCAATCAAAAAGGTGAGCTGCGACTCAAAAAAGGTTGAAAAACGCTGCCTTAACTGTCAACAAGCATGCATTTTGAGTCAATTAATGGCACCACTTTCGAAAGCTATTGTGAAGACATTATTTCACTTTTGTTTATTTAAACGGATAGAAAAGACGCTGAACTTTGTACCCGTTTTTGTTTCAGAAATGACAGAGATATGAACCATAAACCAGGGCAACAGATTTGCTATCTGACAATCAAACAGCAAATTGCTCTAAAGTCAACAAAATGAAGAAATTTAAACCTGGCTTTTATTAAATTTTGAAATATTGTACACATGAAATGCCTTGTTTTTACATATATGATGAAAAATGATTTATTTCTTACTTTTATTGTTCGCAGACTACAGAAGAAGTTTCAAATGAATATCAATTATTTAAGATTTTTTCCTATTCGCCTGCAGTGTGTCTCCCTTAAATTGCTAAACGATAATTACAAACACAATTATAAGTGTCTTTATTAATTTTAGTCCGTAATAGCTCTAACTACAACTAATGACTCCTGAATCCTTATCGCACAATGTTGTAACTTTAGATCACAAGGATTAGCTCGACTCAGACCTGCTTTTTCCATCTGAAGTTTGCCCTTTACACAATGTGGCCCGTGACCCGTATTAACAATTTTCTGCCTGGGGATTATAACCTGGCACCATAATTCTATTTAATGAATAACTTAACATTTAAAGTCCAGCTCGCTTTCCAGTCTTAGATCCCGAGTTAGCCGGATAGTTAACTACGCTCACGGGAGATAAGTGCCATTGACATATTACCTTGACAGCACAGGGATGGCAAAACATCGGAAAGACTAAATAAAGATTATCTCGGTGCGTGTGGACTGACAGTAACAGCCGCATGACTCTGAGAAGCACGGGTGTAAATCATCATCAGTCACATCAAGACACGTTTTGTTTTGGTTCCAGTGTCGGTTTAGCCCTGGTTTAGATTAGATTTTGGACCTTGGTTGTCTTTTTGAGCTAGTGCGGGTTTATTCTTGGTGTAGTCTGTTGGTTCTAGTTCGAGTTCTGGTTTAGTTCTTGGCCCTGGTTCGGATATAGTTCCAGACCTGGTTTAGTCCTAGTGATAAATTAGACTTGTCTGGTATAGTTTTTGGTTCATGTGATGATTCGAAAGCCTGAGTAAACACTATAAAGTAGGAATTATCTTTGGCTTTTTTCCACTGTGTGTGTTTATGCATGTGCAGCATTTTAGCCTGGGATTAGCTTATTATTCTTGTCTTTCTTTTTTTGTATATAGAGCTTGTGGTTGTGACTTGTGAAAGACTAAATGTTACGGACAGTGTTGGGAAGAATACTTTGAAAATGTATTTAGCTGCAGAATAAAAGTTATTCAGATGACATCACGACTTTCTGAATTTCAGCAGTGAGTGGCAAAAATGCATGAGTCAGTGGTGAGTAATGACATTTTGTCCTGTAAAAGCTCAAAACAAAACTAAAATGTGAAAAAGCTGCTAAAGTTTGATAACAAATATAAAAGTGCACAGTTCTGTTAAATGTTTAGTTTGTACCTGACATTTAAAAAAGAAAAAAGCTACACTCACTGATACAGACTTTGCACCACACACAGTTGAACTCTTTTCTGTCGTTAAATAAGATGTTTCTGAGTCCAAGTGTTGAGGAAATTGTTGTGTAACTTCGGTGGCAGTTGAAGTGTCCTTTAATTAGCAAACAAGTTAAAGTCTATTCTGACGTAGTTTGGTGGGAGGGCACATATATGACAAATATTTGTCATAGTTTTACATCTGTGAAGTTGTAGTTTCTGAAGAAAAAAAAAAAAAAAAAAGGTTGTAGTGCTTAGTGTGATGTCATCAAAAAGTGACAATAAAGAGTCAATTAACACTCAACTGACACACACATTTTTCTGACAATTTAAACATTCAACAAAATAAAGGTATTATCAGATATTATTATTTGTCAAATTATAACTATTGTGCAATTAATACAGATTTTGGCCTTTGTTTACAAAATGGTTGCTAGGTAACAGTTGTAGAATTACCTCTAACTATGTCATATTTGCTGCCCACGTCCAACCAGGAAGTAACATTATAAACCTTACGAAAACGATCAAATTGGTGACAAATAGGCAAAATGTTTATTAAACTCTAACATAATCACATGTTTTAGTGAAATGTGTGCTCTAACCTGTAATTTATACATAAGTGCATACGTTCTGTGCAGACGCATCAACAACGAGGAACTGCTTTCAGTTGACATTTGACCGTATAAAGTTTATTTGAGCAAAACAAAAGCTCCATGGACAAATTAGGCCAAAGAAAACCTACTCGGTGCCACTCGTTCAGAGCGTTGAGGAGCTTTTTTGAATAGAACAATGTCTCTGCACAACCTCTGTACTGTATTTTATAATCTATTCTGTGCTTGGTTTAATCAGAGTAATGTATAACAAATACTTTCACATTGAGTTGAATAATATTCTACAGCCTTTTGTTTTTGTTTCCCCGTTTGTTCTGCATTGATTTATGAGAAGAGAACCCTTATTTAGAGAAGGAAAAATTGCACATGCTCTCACTATGTTTTGTTTTTGTTTTTTAATTCAATGCAGTTCAAAGCCTAAATTTTATGATTAAATATCACAATCTATTCCTCTGGTTTTAGAAAAGTAACTGTATTCAGAATACCACCAACAGAAAGAGTAAATGTACCAGAATACAGTTACCAAACCAGTATTCTGATTATTTTGGTACATGTATTCAGTTACTTCCCAACACTGGTTACCTACATTAGCAAAAACAATACAGAAAAGTCAATGAAAGAGCTGTGGAACAACTTGATACATGGATGGATCATTGACCAATATATTTATCACCCTGTAGTGTGAGCATACTTTTTAATGAGCATTTTGCATGTTAAGCTCTCCCTTGGTTGAACATTAGACTGGCTGAACATTCTGAAATTTAATTTGAAAACTTTGGACTAGACTAGGTTGTCTTCTGTTAGACTGTTAACCTTTTTTTTTGCACTTACTCTCTCTCTCTTTGTGACATGTTCTCTGTGTTTTTTTGTTTTTGTTCTGTTTTATAATTCTGAGGTGTGACAACACAATCAGGAGCTCGGGAACAGTATCAAGAGATGATCAAGCCATGGACAATCATATTGGTATGTACATTCTGTCCATATTGCGCAGCTCTTCTGTATTTCTATTATTATTAGTTGTTAATTGCACCAAACAAAGCTAAAGCTCATTGCTAGATTTGGATGTTGTGTTCACTGACAGTGACAATAGCAACACTTGTGTGAGAGCTGTAATAGTCCTGGACCTGTGAGACCCCTGTAGATGCACACATGGCTGACCAGTCCTGACCTGGATGAAGTTAAACTCCCTCCAGCTGAGAGTGGCTCCGACTGACGGCAGTGAGCTGATGCCCAGGAGCACGTAGAGGAAGAAGCCCAGGACCCCCAGGACCAACAGGGAGTCAGTGCCCCACGCCTCGGTGTTGTCAAAGTCAAAGGGAGTTGTCTTGTTGTTGTTCTTCATCTGAAAAACCAAGGCAGCATGAACAATTGAGAGGGCGATGGAAAAGTACCACAAAACCAGACTTCTGGGCTAGAATTTAAAGTAATTTAAAGGACACATATTCTGTTCCAGTGACTTTTTTGAGCTGTAACCATGTTCTAACAATGTTCAGTCAAAAACATTTCTGGAGTTGCATTTAGCTGCATTCACACTGTTTTGAGGAATATTAGAAAATCCTCCCCCTGCCATATAAACACAATAACTGCTACTGCTAGGCTGAACTGACTGCTAGGCTGAACGTCGTGTCTTAAAGGTGTTAACATCACTAAATTGTGAAAGCGTTAGGCGCCATCTGCTGGCTGGATGCACTCAGTAAGTGTCATTTCACAAAGCAGAGAAATCCTTTCATTTAGTCCATAATAAAAAAAAGAAATATTTGTTTGTTTCAAAACATGAGATGGCAAATTGAAGGTACTTGAGTATGTTTAAAGGCTAAAATGGATAATTTTATTTCCTTTAAAGTAATATTGGAGCAAGTAAGAAGTATAATTTACTTTGTCAGACTGATGAGTGCCCTAAGATGAACTTTAACTTGAAATGTTTTGATTGAGTTGCTGCTACTGAACCTTCAGGATCATTAAAGTATTGATCTAATCTAATCAAAACATATCAAAGAATATGGTGCAATGACGATAAAAATAGATGCGTTGAAATTGTTGAATTGTTTTCAACTGTGATTTCTTTATCACTACACGTTGATTTAATTAAAACCTTTCACGATGCAAGATCAGACTTTTCCTTCATGTATTTAGTATTTGTCCACTGTCTCTAAAAGTAATATCAAGCTCCATTTAAAAACACAAGGACAAAGCTACAATCCAAATTCCAGTGAAATAAACCATTCTGGAAATTAAGAATCAGAGCTAATTTATTCTCCAAACTCACAAAACATAAAATTCACCAAATTTGCATTGGTCTTTTATTCTTATTCGGACTGGATATTTTTAAAAGTCCCTAAATCATATAATTGCTATGAAAAGGGAATTGTCAAGATCCAACAAATGCTTGATCTACTGTCACTACCCGTTCCACAGCAGCTTGACTTCTTATATCGACCAAAGTAAGCCTTAGGATTTTAAATCTGATTGTCCTTTGTGCACACCTTGTGACCTTTTAGGCTAAACTACAGTCTCAGCTTCACAAAGAGTCCAACCATTTGTTTGTGCTCCATAAGCTTTAGACCAGGTTTGGGAAAACATTTTGACTCAAGGGCCACATTTGATTTTTACACTTGGCCACTGACCGTACCATTTACAGTTTGGATGTTGTTAACTACAGTATATTACACACATACTATACACATAGACTTAATATCTAAAATACACAAAAAAGACAGAATAGTAAAAATCATCACCTTAATCTATTTTTGTGCGAACAGTGCAGTTAGTCACTCTGTTTATTCACTGCATTAAAGTTTGGTGTTATTCTAGTGGGTGACATTCTCAAATCTGATCTTAAATGAACAAGCAACTGCAGCCTCAGACAAATAAAATGACAAATGCGCCATTCTTAACTCATAATGTTTTTAATTAGATGCTTTGCGGGCCAGATCTAAATGCCAAAAGGGCTGCATGTGGCCCCCGAACCTTAGTTTGCCCCCCTCTGCTTTAGAGACAGGTTCAGTTTGAATTGGGGGACATTTAATCTGGCGTTTGAAAAATCAGCCCTCTCGATAATAATCATATGATAATAATTGATTTAAATAATAATAAAAAGGTGTATATGTATGTATTAAATGATGATAACAAACCAAAGAGTCTGACTCTACCTAACACTGAAAATACTTTTAATGACAAAGCACTCGACTGCTCAGTGAAGTGCTGTCATTTCAGTAACCCTCATGTAAAGGTTGACAGTTTTATTTCTGTAATTGCTTCTGGGGTTATCATTCTATCTTTGTAACACTCTCTTGACCTTACTGATAACTCCTTGACATAAATAGCACGTTGTGTTCCAAGGTCATTTCTTTCTTTAACACTGATCAATGGCTTTGGGACGGCATGTATTGCAAGTGCCTCATAAAAGTTCCTGTGAAGTTGTTGAAGTTTCACGAATGACGTCTGAGTTTGTGATGAGTGGGAGCCGTACCTCGTCCACCACGGTGGAGATGAGCTTGTGCCTGACTGAGTAGCGGATGGGGATGATAAATGTGAGGATGGCATGGAGCACGGCAAAACCAAGAGCCACCAGACCAATCTGCTTCCTGCACAGCATCCAGCGGTCCAGCCAGTCGGGGAAGCGCCTGCACAGAGTCAGACTGAAGTTATTAGCACAGCCCTGCACTGTTTAGCTGAGAAGGGATTAGAGGGATGGTTTATTGATGATATGCAGATTCTGTGGCATAAATAAAGTGAAATGGACTTTGTCATCGATATAAACACTTATGAACGTTTGATTTTCCTTTTGGCCGTAGTCACTTGACGAGAAAATAAAAGGAAGAAATACAGGGCTGTGCAACTGATCTGAATTTTAGCAAGATTCAGTCATTTCTAATTATCTTTTTAATCGTGAGGTGCAGAGTTCAGACTTCAGGAGGAAATTTCCCTAGTTTTTGTGTAAAATGGCACTGATTAAAATGTTTGACTAAATATGTTTGCATATAACATGTATTTCTTTTAAAGGAAACATATTTTGCATTTTTTTTTGTATTGTTTTAGCCTTTAAACCTGCTCTTGAGTGTCTTCAGTTTGACTTGTCATGTTTTAGAACTAAAAACACAATGCATTTACAAAGAAAAACATTAGTTTATCATTGTGTCAGAGAAGCCATTTTGACTTAGCTGTGGCTCCATCTACTGGCTGTAGAGGCAATTACACACATGTAAAGATATACCCACAGTAGAGAGTGGATCTGACGAAGTTGTAGTTATCGTGATTAGATGGAAGCTATTTTCAGAGCGAGTCTGGCAATGATTTAAGGACTTAAAACAACAACGGGATCTCTAGACGTAAGCATCATCTACGTCACACATCAAAGGAGTTCAGAATGTAGATTTGGAGACGGAGAGGATTCATCAAACACATGTGACTCAAGCTAAATGCTGCTTCAGGTATGTTTTTGATGATGGAACAATGTTAGAACAGGGTTAAAAGCTCAACAATGTCAATTTTGCATAATATCTGTCCTTTCAAACAAAATAAAATCTTTTTTTTTTCTATTATTTTATCAACCCCTGAAGCCCAGACTACAGAGCCCTTTAGCCCCTTCAGATGTTTAGTCTGACCTGTACTTGGTGCCTCTGTAGAGCTGAATGAAGGCAGCGATCACCCCGGGCAGATAACACAGGGACAGCATGACCAGCGACACAATAGGACAGACCTGAATGAGGAGCAAAGAAATCCTGCTTTAATTCATACATTTTTCATTTCACTATGAGATATAAAACCGGGGGTTAAATTGCAAGTGCAAACAAAAAAAATGCATTCATTGCTAATTGTGTGAGTGTTGATTTTATTAAACTGTACCATGATTTCTACCACAGTGTTTTCACTGAACAGGAGTTTAACATTCGAGCAGAAGGACAGAGCTAGTGCTGCTTCTGTGCCACTTTTAAGTGTTCTGTAAAAGTATGAAAACCAGCTGCAATCTTCCCACATAATGAACTTTTTTAAATCATCTGCTTTACACAGTGCTGATTGTAGCTAATAACCCCCAGGCGCACAGCCTCATCCAGAGCACTGGCTCGCCTTTTTACTTATTTATTCTATTAGTTTATTTAACAAGGACAATATTCTCAAACATTTCTGTAAATGTATGAGCCCAAACAGCTGTTTCATCTGTTGCAAGAGACAGGGGTAAAATCAGGTAAAGTACATCATTTCATGGGGCCTGTAATCTGTGGCCCACCTTCAAAATGATGTATCACTATTTTGTGAATGACCAAATCTAGTGCACTTTTACTTTACATCACTTAAGGCACTGCACAAACTGTAGCTGTTTATCTTTTTTACAGTCTCTCCAACATGACATGTTTTAGATACGTTTTTGCTCTCATTGTTTTCAGATAGAACAACTTCATCTATGTTTTCTTCTTGTGTGTTTTTTTTTTTTGCAGTCTCATTCATTCCCATCAAAGTCCTTGTAGTGTCTGACAAACACTAATCTCAACTGTGTCTGCTTTTTGTCCACTTTTAGCTTATGCATTTGGCTCATAATTTAATATAGATCTTTATTTACATGTCTTGACCTGTGGTATTGACAATAGTTTCTTACACAATTAAAACTTTGAAAGGTCCCTCTATTGTTACTAAACAATTGAGGAAAACTTGATTCTTTTGTGTAGAAGTTGTCCTGTGACCAAAAGGAGGAGGTTTGAAATCCCCATGTTCTTGTGGTGCTGTGTCTTTGAGCAAAACACTATTGACCCTTTGCATGTGACGTCATGGAACGCCCACTTTGCCATGACGGACGGCGGAAGCGCTGTTTGTGCGAGGTAAAATGATCGAAATTTGCCCTAAACCTAACTATTAGTAAGCTAACATTGATCAATTTTACACGTAAAATGGTGATATCCTGTTGTGCGGTTGGCTGCACTAACAGGCAAAGCCGTAAGTCCAATGTAGCCTTTTATCGTTTACCTGTTGATGAAGACAGAAGACGGCGATGGGTAGCAGCAATAAATCCAAAGAACTGGAAGCCCTCCAAGTACTCACGGATTTGCAGTGAGCATTTTTTACAAGTTAAGTCAATGCCAATGTTACAAGTGAATGACATTTTACACGAAAACATATCTGAATATGTGAAACAGTCAAAGTTATGCGGGGCACGGCGTTAGTTATCCAGCCAAGAAATTAACTTGTATGTATGTATGTATGTATATAGACTCAAGCCTGCAAAATGGATAATACATATTACATGCACAAAATTATTATTTGTGAATAAAATATATTGATTATGATGATATTGACACAGAGAGACAGAGACATTGACAGACAACCATTCACTCTCACATTCATTCACTAGGGACAATTTAGAGTTCTCAGTTACCCTACACAGTCATGTCTTTGGACGGTGGGAGAACCCGGAGAACCCACGGTGTACCCCGCCTAAGGCCAAAAGTCACTGGGATAGGCTCCAGTCACCCGCGACCCCTAACGGGAACAAGCGGTAGAAAATGAATGATATTGACGTTTTGATTAAATCGGTGAGCATGGCAGGAGGAAACAGGTAAGGGTCCGTTTCTAAGCTAGCGATCTTCACTTTCTCAAAATACCGCGCTTTGTGAGCGCCTAAAAGATGTCCTGCTTCCACTGACAACTGAACTGAACATGAGTTAGAAGTAGCCATCGCTTAAGTGACAAAAATAATTGCAATCACTGTGAGTTTGTTACTTTTGCGCTCCCCGTAATTCTGCGCTCGCATACTCTTGCCGTCCATTATGGTGCACCCACGTGATCGTGTGACGTAGGTGCAAAGGGTCAATACCAAGTATTGGCATTGCCTTTATTATATGTAAATACTGTTTTGTTCATCAGTCTGTCTCAGCCAGGGCAGCAGGTAAAGGTCATCAAACCTGTCATTAACAATCATAAGGTTCTGGAGTAGATTGTAGTAAAAATAGTACCAAGAAAAGTTAATTACAAGTAATTCTACCAAGCAATGATGAGTAAAATGTACATCAAACATTTGTATTGTTGAGGGCTTGAAGTGATTATTTGAAGACATTTTGAATACTGGTAAATGAACCTTATTTGCCAGAGAGACCATAATCCTGAAGGAGATGTCTTTCCCGTCCTCCACGTAGGCGTAGATGACGTCCCTGATGAGCAGGTAAAAGAAGAACGCGGCGCTGAGGCCCAGGGCGATGCTCAGAGGCAGCCTCCACTCTGGGAAGAGCTGCAGCGGGAAGTCCTCCAGCTCCCGGGACGCACCCAGAGAGCCCCTGTCCAGCACCCCAAGGCCCAGCCGGGTGCACACCTCCGACACAGCCTGCTTCGCCTCGGCACTGTTCCCACACACAAACGTCTAAACAAGGGCACAGGGTTCAGGATTAACATTGGCTGCATTTCAAGTGCTGCAATTCTATCTATAAAGATAGAGTGTAAAGATAAAGGTAACAAACAATAACAGTATGATGTAAGAATAGTATTTGTGTGACATAAGACCTAAGTCAGACACTGTAGATGAGAAACTGTGCAGTGGTTGAAGCCACTGCAAGTGACTGCACAGGGACTGTGTTAAACTGCAGAATCAGTAAGCTTCGGTCTCAAAGGCATGTGATGTATCCACTGGACGTTCACTGACAAAGTCAAGTCTGGAACTGTTGGAACTAAATCAAGTTCAACTATAAGAGCATTGCATGCTGGTTAATGGTCCAGGACTCAAACACAGGTATTCTGAGTGCAAGACCAGTGTCTTAAGTGTTCTCCGAAAGAATCCAGTCCAAACGCAAAGGAGGTTGAACGGTAATTTTCAAAGGCTGATGACTTGAAACCTAACAGAGGTTTTTGCAAGAGCAACTAGTTATGATGCAGCTGAAACAAGTAGGGAAAAAAGTACTCTCCATTATGCTCCTTATTGCCCAAGGTCACTTATGTACAGATGTAAGACTGACTAAAAGTGTTGCGTCTAATTTAAAAAATAAAATAATAATAACAATACCATGCCTGAGCTGCCAATTTAAATTGAACAGAGGCAAAAATGCTTCAGATTGTAGCAGGTTTGTTTTAGAGGACAAATATTATGCATTATTTGTTTTGTTATTGGCCTTTAAACATTCTCTTGAGTGTCTTTACTTTGACATCTCATGTTTTAAAACTAAAAATAAAATGTTTCATAGAGCAATATAACTTCATCACTGCCTTGGGAGATGCCATATTAACTTAACTATGGCTCCATCTACTGGCTGCAGAGGCAATTACACATGTGTATATACACAATGGTTTGATAAGTTGTTGGCAGTCATCGTGTTTAGACGGCAGAAATGTTCAGAACGAGTCTGGTGATGATTTAGAGAGTTTAAACAGCAGAAGATTCTTTGAAAAGAGACGTCTAAAATCAAGAAAAACATCCTTAATCGAGGGAGTTCAGCAGTGTTTTTGACGGTCGAAGGGGAGAGGATTTTCTTACCAACATTCCTCAAACACCTGCGGGAATGAAGCTACATGCCACTTCAGGTACGTTTTTCATGATGGAACATTGTTAGAACATGGTTAAAAATGGTTAGTGACTCAAAAAAAGTCACTATTGCATAATATGTTTGCTAACTTAATTTCCATCACATTTTGGTCTTTGTTATCAATACTGCATTATTCCATTAGTATATGCACTATCCATCTGCATGAGTCTAATTAGCTCATCTGCAGGGTCAATATATGGATTAAGCAATAGATTATGACATTGTGACATGGGTTTCTACACAGGGACGTGTTACTCTTTTGCTTGACATCTTGTTATGGACAACACCAACTACATCCTGCCACTTCAGACTGGATACATACATTAAATGATCACTCTCTAAAAGGAAGAAAGCACACAGCCACCCAATATGTAATCCCATTTCTAGATCTAGTGTGCTGACTAACCCCTTTTAACACGCTCACAGCTCTATGATAAGGCGATTAAGTGGTTTGTAAAGGGTGCAGAAATGAACGGGGCAGTTTCTCCGACAGATGGAGAGCGAGAGAGCTGTGACAGGCACATAGTGGAGTCGGAGGCATTGAGCACTTTCCCTCAGGTGTGGGCATAAGTGGAGCAGGCAGCCGGCCATGTCTCCCCACATTACTGCACCAGAGACACACTAAATCTCTATCTGAATGTAAATGACAGAGACCCGGGCCCCGCTGTGAATATAATCAAATCTCTGTCCAGGGAATAGTACACATTTACAAGCACTCAAGTGTACACAGAGCCGGACATTCTCACACATCAACACTGGGGCTGTGGTCGTTGCTCGGTGACTTCACAGCAGGATCAGTTGGTCCAAATGGAAAGGTTAAATTCAAATTAGACCCACACTAAAGCTTTTTAAACTACTTTTGGATACATTTGCATTGCTTTTTCACATTGTGTTTTGGGATCAATTGTGTATGTGAGAAAACAAGTATATCCTGATGCATAAATAAGTGTCACTGTTGCCAGCAGAGATCACAAGGCCTTCAATGTGAAATTATACAATTACTCAAACTTTTTTAAGGTTTAGGGTTATCATTTTTCAGAGATTGACATCCTATTTTGGCAATACCCTGAAAGAATCAATTTCTAGATGAGTTAAAATGATATGATTGCAGGATATTAATCTTAATTAGTTGATGAATGTGAATTATTTTCCTTGTTTCTGACTTGTTTCAGTACATTACGTCTTACTTCAAGCCAAATTATCTGCCAATAGGTTAAGATAATTTTACATTGGCAAATTAATTTTCTTATTTGGAGCTAAATTATTGCATGATCTGTCTAAAATACCTTGAAACCAGTGAAATATTCTGCATCACATAAGCAACTACATCTCATTTCCCCTGCTAGATATACATTTTCACTCTGCAGTGACTCATTCTTGATTGATCTATCCATTATTATAGTCAAAAATGCTAAAGAGAAGCTGAATAAGTGGCAATGTAAACAATTAATGGTGATGTATTGCAACATGAACACTATTGTACTCAGTTTATTAATCCAACAAAAGTGGTGTCGTGCATGGAAGAAACATGTTTTTCCTGGTGCATCTAACAATATAATAGACATATTCAAATGCTGGATGAATTACCAGAGAAATGAGTGTGTGTAGGTCTTCTTGTGTGTGTTTGTGTGTGTGTGTGTGTGTGTGTGCGTGCGTGTGTGTGCGTGTGCGTGTGCGTGTGTGTGTGTGTGTGTGTGTGTGTGTGTGTGTGTGTGTAGGGCTGAGGCAGATCCAGGTTTGGTCTCCAGAGGTTTCCCAGCGCGTTTGGAGTTGGAGTTTCTCTTTGTAGCTGTGAAACGGAAGCCGCCGAGCTCACTGGTCTGTCTGACTTTGAAACAAGAGCGTGTTTGTTTATTTGCTCAGATGAGTGTTGCCTGCCGCCTTTTCATTGCAACAGTTATGGAAAGATGAAGATCAATAATAAGCAGCCGAGCTATAAATTCTTAAATGAGTATGAGTATGTGAGGAAAGAGAGCTATTATTAGAAATCATACTGTTCCTCGTTACAATGAAATGTAAATAGAGCATTTTACTCAGTGACAGCACAACAGCACACATAGAAGTTCTGAGTTAAAGACTGTTATTGTGCAAAGTAAAAATACCATGACCTTTCACTCTTTAAACCCAAGGGTCCCCAACACCTTTACCAAACAACTGACAAATCTTAACAAATGACAAATACGTTTCCAAACAAACATCAAGCATTTACCAGTTTGCAAGTTGTTTTTTGACAAAAACTTTGACAAAACGTAAGCTGCAAAAGGTGTATATCGATCTGCTGAGGGCTAAAACAAGAGACTAAAGACACCTAACTCAATACTCTAGAAGCAAAATTTCCAACCAAGCAACCAGCCAAAAAATACAAAAGAAATAAGGGGCAAAATAGTTTGAACTGTTTTTATATTCAAAGTTGCTTCCCTAAATATAAACATATCTTTTTTAAAGATAATAATCATATTCATAAGATTCAAATTATGTTGGAATGACCTGTTATTGTTTTTACTCTTTCCTCCAATGCATAATTTGTCTGTTGCAAAAATGTTACATAATTACACATTACAATAATTTAACATGTATTTCAACTAATCAAGACTCGGATACTTTAATTATTATCAGTAAAAACTCAGAAGACTGTCGACATTTATAGTTTTTTTTAAATCGCTTGACACTAATCTACACTAATCACATAAAATCGAGCAGCAAACACTCATATTTGCACAACCTAATATCCATTTTCAAGCCATAACTTTAATATCTAAGCTACTAATGATCAACAATGATCAACTCTTTAAACATGCTGCACTTGTAACACTCTCTCTACCGCACTACAGTCTGACCACCTGAACACTGCACAACAAAACACACAGGAGTCACAATCTGAAGAGATTTTAGAGTAAGATTATAGTAAGTATAGTAAGTAAGTAATAGAAAGCACATAGTCAGACTTAGTGCAAGCATCTCTGAAGCAGGTCCCTGGGTCACCCTTGAAAAAGAGGTCTCGATCTCATTAGGTTTTTACCTGGTTAAATAAAGGTTAAACCTGTTACTATGAGGTTCTGATATCAAATACTAAAATGTCAATTGTTAAAGTAATCTTTTCTGTTATATAAATGATTTATGTGATATTTTATACATATTTGCAGCAAATACCTCACTCTCAAAACAACAGAAACACTGGTCCCACGTGTCTCAGCTCTCACAGCACATCTTTAAAAGAGTCTAAAGATGGATGGATATGTTTATGAAGCTGACAATTGGGTTGATATTTTAATCACAAAATGTCCTTTTTACAAGAATGTTCCAAGTTTTGGTCACAAAATTAGATTCTTCAAATGAACTGTTTGTGAATAGTGGAATAATTTTACAATAGATTTATCAGATTTCTGAAAAGTTTAAAAAATGTGCCAAAATAATACAAACAAAAACAGAAAAAGATTTCCCATGTAGACCTTGTACAACTTGAATACATGTTTTTTTTTAGCTGCACAAACAAGGCCTTGACGCTCAAAAGGTATTTATTTAGTTTTACAAATTGTTATGGAACGTGGATGTTTTTGAATTATTATGTCACCTCAAACTAAAACACTAATATCTACGGAGCAATGGATATTTATTCTAATAAAACAACAACAATCAAAACAATGTGGAGGAAATACACCAGAATGATTGGCAGAAAAAAATCGCTGCACCTGTTGGAGGCTGTAAGTGCTCCCTGTGGCACCTTTGGATGTATGAAACGAAATATATCTCGTCTCAATTTTGACAAGAGAACATTACAAAAACAATCAGAGGAAGATGAATTTGCATAATACAGTTCATAATCATAATAATGCTACTGTTATAAATGTTAATAACAACCCCAAAGTTTCCCAAAAAAGCCTTCCCGCTCTGTTCCTCTGAAATCTTTTATTGAACACTTTCTGTGCTCACACTCTTGCCTCACCTGTTTTCCTGCCAGCAGTCCGTTTTGCAGCGCCCAGGCAGACAGCATGTTCAGGCCTTTCACCACCGCCGCTCCGGGGACCAGTCTGTACGGAACACACAGTACGGACTTTAGCTCACTGTCTGCGAGCACAAAGACGGGCAGCGCGAGGCCCACAAAACGCTGCAAATCAATGTTTTCTGCTGCTGCTGAATAGACACGGCAGGACGTCCCACTGAGGGAGCCATAACCTCGAACCACCCTTTATTTCTGCACAATCTCGGAGCATTTGTGAGCTCTTTCATAGGATAACTTTGTTGATTTCCCCAAACATGTTCAAAAGAGGCCCCTGCTATCGGCAGTATTTAGAGATTTAGTTGAAAACGGGTTAATTTACCTCTGGAGATATTCAGCGTTGGCTTCTGGGTAGATGTCTTTCTTCAAGTTGTTACTGAGGTCCACCAACACCTTTGGACAAAGACAAGCACTGAACCCACAGAATAGACAAGCTAAAAGTAGAACTTTCACTGAGGCGTTTGGGATTTCACACAACAGAAAAGATATTTCATAACTTTAAACTGGCAATCCCAAATTGAAGTAAGCTCTCTTTAAAATACCTAATTGCACACACAAATGCAAGAAAAATAAAGAAATGTTATCGATTTCTCCTCCTCTTCTCACCTTTCCTTCCAGATATGGCGCCATGTTTTGCAGAAAGTCGTAGTGATCTCTGTGCACACAGATGAAGATGAGGCTGGCAGCGTTTGCTGCATCTGCATGGCTCATCACCTGTAAACATTCGCACACAGATAAACCACGGCTGCTGCTGCTGCTGCTGCTGCCAAACTCACAGATAGAATTTATCACTGAGATGAATGCCATGGCTGAAGTCGACTAAAGAAAGTCTTAGTCAACCAAAGACATGCCTAATCGACTAAAAGGGGTGCAGGATTGGCAAAGCTCTGTAAAGGTATCATACTTGGTGTAGTAAGCTGTCTGAGGAGTAGACCATACCAGTGGTTCCCAACTTTTCATGTCTTGACCTAAACTTGTCTCACACTCTTAGTAATCCCTATCTTGGGTACAAGGCAAACACATTTGTTCACTATTCACCCCGCTGCCTCGCCCATTTTTGTCTCTTATTGCTACTTCTGTTGTAATGGCACTCCCTCGGTTCATGCAAGAACGAGGGAAAAGTCTTTCCGCTAAAATAATATATAAAGTAGATTGATTTATGCAATATGTTCAATGTACACGTGCAACAATGCGTCAACAATGCACCATTTCCCTGTCGCCTGAAAGCAGCTTTGTAGTCTGTGTAGAACTTATTTGCTGTTGAGATCGCCTGCCCCATGTAAACTAATACAACCAGAAGGAAGATTACAAGAGATGGCGGCGCCCACGAAACTTCTAGAATAAGGTGAATAGACTGGCAGCATAGTGAGTAATGTGACTGCATGAGGGTCCGTCTGTGCGGAGTTTGCATGTGTCTGGGTGAGTTTCCTCCGGGCACTAAGGCTTCCCTCAACAACCCAAAACATGCTCCGGCTTTGGTCCTGTCCAAGGCGAACACATGATCTGGAGATGGGTCCTCGGGCGCTGCACTGAGGCACCCACTGCTCCTGGCAAGCTTCCCCATCGACATTGAAGGATGGGTCAAATGCAGACAATGAATTTTCCTTGAAGGATTAGTAATGTATACTGTAACTTAACCTTACATTAGAAGCCTCGTTTGTAAATGATGATTATATTTTCCTGCCGTTACTAATCCTTCAAAGCATTCTTTACCCCCCAAAACTTCTCAAATACTATTCAATTTCATCTGTAATTCTAATTAACAACTGGTAAGTGCTCAAGTAAGTAGATAATTTTACAAACCCCAAAGTCTGTTAATCATGAGTTGGATTATCTATGAAACCGCAGCTGTCGCCCCAGTACTGCTGCACGACACCTCCAGCTATGACATTCTGGCATAAACATTCTGCTTCTCTTACTCATTTTAAGATTTATTTTGACTTCTGACACTCAAGCGAACACATGTTTTAAATGGACTTACTTTCCACCTGTGAAAACTTTGCACTTAGCCTCTTATTCTGTTTCATCTCTCACAGTGTCCGAGTACCTCCCCTCCTCCTCCTCCTCCTCCTCCTCCCCCTCCTCCTCCTCCTCTTCCTCGTGTGCATTACCTGAGCTCCCTGCGGTACGGGGCCGCAGCTGTAAGGTCTGCGGCTGCCGTACACCACGCTGTATCCAGACTGGAGCAGGCGCTGGCCCAGGGAGCGCCCCAGGTCCCCCGTCCCAAAGATGCACAGGGGCTCCCCGTATGCAACGCCCATGAGACCCAGAGGCAGGCTTTCTGGCTTCAGCTCCTCTGACAACACGCTGGCCACGGTCATTGCTGCAGCTAAATGTAGCCGGCGCAGAATGTTGTGTTTAGTTGAGTGTTTTATGGCGCTGGATATTGACCTGACGTGAGGCCAATCCCTTCTTGTCGTCAATGATAACTCTGAGCCTCTTGACCTTTCCATGTGTTGTGAGGATAGTTTTTGTTTATTGCACTTATCAACATCACATGTTCAGTGAGAACCAATCAACACTCATCATTTTGTTATTATAATGTACCTGTTATAACTGTGTTCCAAGTATGATTTAATTGCTGATTTGAAAAAGATTTTATGCAAGATGACCAACCATAATCCCAAAAAGTGTTGAAAAGAGTGGCAACTGACAGTGGAAAGTGACAAAGTACAGAAGGAAAAGTACTGTACTTGAGAAAAAAAAATCAGTGGATACTTTACTCCGTTATATTTAAGTCCATCTGTGCTTCCTGCGCTACTCCATTTTTTGACTGGACTGAAACATAGAAAGTGTTTGTTTTTATTTATTAACCGTTTGCTATGGCAGCCTATTTTTCCCAAAACTTCTAACTAAAATGAGCCCCAATTCAAAGTAAAGCTGTTCTTGAACCTTTTGGAGCACAAACTATTGGCTGGACTCTTCTGTGAAGTTGGGACTCTGTAGTTTTGGCCTCTCATTTCTGATTTACTCTAATTATAAGTGCGAACAAGCCCTGCTCAGACGATTATCAAATTTTCAATTCCTCCTAGATTTTCTTTGATAAATATATGGAGGAGTAAAGCTGGTGTTTGTAGGATGGTCTGATGCACTAGACTGAGACATTTGTTGGTTATTGAAAATTCCTTTTTCAAAACATAAGATAATTTGACTAAAAATTTGTTTTAGGGACCTGGGAATAAAAAAGTCCAGGCAGATTCCCTATATTCATATTGAATTTTAGGTTTTTTTGCATTTTGTTTTTTTTTTAGTACAGACTGATCCTGATTCATCTCAGAGTGGTTGATTTGACTGAAAACAAGACCTCATGGTAACAGGTTTAACATTTATTTAACCAGGTAAAAACCGAGACCTCTTTTTCAAGGGTGACAAATATAGCAGCACAAACAAAAAAATAAAAACATTTAAACACAAAAAAACACACACAAAAAACATAGTTTACGTTTAAAAGCACAGCCAATAGTCTTTGAAGTTCTTAAAATCTGTGTGAAATACTTTAACTTTTTTACTCTTACAATACATTTTGAAACAGGTACTGAAATACTTAAAGGGGTTGAACCTGATTTTTTTTTTTTTTTTTTTTTTTAAGTAAAAAAACCCAACTAGTTCATGTATCCAATTTTTTGCATGTAATAAATCAAATCTGTTTTGCCACAGAACAAATCAATCCATTCTGGTGTTTATTATATAAGTTACTTCCCCCTTAATACCTTTAGTATTTTCTTTTGTACTTTTTTACTCAAGTAACAAAGCTGAGTACATCATCCCCCACTGAGTAGTAGTAGTAGTAGTAGTAGTACAGTAGTAGTAGTAGTAGTAGTAGTAGTAGTAGTAGTAGTAGTAGTAGTAGTAGTAGTCGATGAAAACCGGAGCTGTACTATGACGTTCACAGCTTGTTCTATTCACCTTATTCCGCTCCACCCACTTTTGTGATACAAGAGCTACAAGTAGTGAAAGGAGAAAAGTCAGATAAAATAATATATAAAGTAGATTGATTTGAGTGAAATGTTCAATGTCCATGTGACCATTAAGTCAACACTGCATCAATTCTCTGGGGCCTGAAAAAGGTAATCTGAAAGTAATCTGCTGTAATCTGCTGTATATACAACCGTAAAGAAGATAACTGCGTATGGCGATTATTATACTTTATATGCACAATGTAACTTTTTCTAGTGTGGGCCATCTGCCTCCTCTGTCTCTATGGATGTGTTATTGCTTTGTCAAGGATGTTTCAAGTGTGATATTAATTCAATTTCAGGTTGTTTTATTGCTTATATACCTTATAAAAAGATATAGAAAAAATACCATTCTTGTTTGAATCTCCACAAAGCTTGTCTCCATGGAGAAAAGAAAACTTTAACCATATTGTGGATTGTTTCAGGCAACTCAGTAGCATCTCCATGGTAAGAAACAAGTGGCAGACCCTCCAAGTTACACAGTAGATTTGCAGTGTTTCTTTGACAGAGAAACTAAAAGTGAACCATGAACATTTAACAGAATTAAAAATAAAAATAAAACTTTCTAGGGCTGTGGTGTGGTCTATTTCTGTGTTTCCGCTGCAGACATGGGGCCGTGTGGGAGAGCCTGGCACACAGATTTATTATCATTTCAAAACGCACTGTTCCAAAGCAAACGACGGGGAAGAAAATGTGTGCAAATTCAGTGCTCATGTCCCCATGGCTGAAACATCTGCAGAGCTGTGACACGGGCCGAGGCGGTGGAGCAGAAGTGATGGGCGCGCTGTCTGTGCGTGTGTGCCTTTAATAGATTCAGGAGGAGGGCTCGGCGTGGATGTGTGATCGGTGTGGGGTGGAGGAGACCCAGCTGTGATCCAGGGCACTGAGGCAAAGGCGCAGGAGGCCAACGGACCACTCAACAGACCGATGTGTACCTGGATCTGCTCATGTCCCACAGCATCACGTCAGACGGAGGACTGTAGTGTCATCAGGGTTTACTGGTGTGGAATCACGAGGACGGACAGTGATAGTATAATGCCATAGTAGCCAAGTACAAAAGTAAATGTTTAGCTATCGGTACAATTTTACAGTTAAAACCTTTGCTTAAGAGCTGGTATCAGTCCTTTCTTCTCATTTTTTAACTGGACTGAAAAGTTTAAAGTACTTTTCACATAATTTGAGGGGTTATTTTTAGCATGTTCACAGTGACATTTTCCATAAAGATATTGAAATCAAGCCCAAGCTTTGAGCAAACAGATAAATCACAGGGAAAAATATTGATTTGGGTCACTATCACAGCTTGAGAACAGCTTTTTCAGATACAAAACTGTGCAGCCAATCAGCTCTCATCCAAAGCTTCAGATAGTGACTCACATGGCTCTAAATTTCTTACAAGTTTGAAAAGATAACATGTTTAATTATTAGATAAAGATAGGTTGTCCATTAAGTTCTACTTTTACAAAATTCTGGGGAGAGAAAAAGTTGCGTACCACAGCTTTAATGGATCCAGAACAAATGCAGACACTATGATGTTCTTTTTTCATAATGTTGTAAGCCTGCTGTAGACTCTGGAGTGTTATGCAGGAGCAGGTCCAGACCAGTCTGAGGGAACACCCAAGTGTCAAAGGGTGACACTGCACCCTTTGACATTAAAAGTTATTACTTTACCTGTAACCATTTTAAATGAGGTTGCACTGCACCCTTTTGCACATCTGCAGACTGGTGTTCTGTGTGCAGGACACTAGTGAGGATGAAGTCAGGAGCCAGTGCAGAATTATCATGTTCTCTGTTCTGGTTCATTTTAAAGTTATCAATGAAGGTGGTTTCCATTTCAAGTAGTTTTATTATCTATTTGTACACAGTTGGGAGCCTTGTGTAAACTGTTTCAAGCTGAATAATGGTCATTTGCCCAGACATCAATGCTGGGACTAGATCACGACTAAACCACGTGTTTGCTTCTGGTTTAGTCCCATCTATTATGTGGTGAAGGCCATAGACAAAACCTGGCTCACATCTGGACCAAACCAGTCTGAACACTGGAACACTGAAACTTTAACAGTGCGTTCACACTTGTACAATCACCTCATCAGAATTGGGACTAAACCCTGAAATAAAACAAAGACTAGACCAGGACTGAAACAGGACTAGAACAAGGCCAAACAAAGCTACACTAGGATTCAAAATGGGACAAAACCAGGACAAGTTTGAACACACCCAAACACTAATACGTTTTTAATACAGTGTGATTTTCTCAATATTGTGCATTCATTTTATTTGAAATTGACAAACTGGAGCACACGGCGAGACTGAGGGGCAAAGGGTAACATGAACATGAAATATACAGACCCACCTAGATGATTTACACTGATGGCTCAGAATTTCATGCCACACTCTTGAATCGGAGCTTTTTATAAGTCCATAACTACAGCATAAAAGAGTGACCAACTGGAGGAGACATTGTTGTAACCTCTGAGGCAGATTCACACATGGCACTTAAAGCTGATGGATGAGCCGCCTCTGGACCAGTCATTTACAAACTCTGCCTCCGAGACATGTCTTCACTCTCCTCCTCTGTGCCATTACTTCTGATGACATGTTCTCCTTCATTTTCATGTTCTTAGACAAAGCGGGTGTCCAATGCTCAAAGCGGGAGAAATGGACTGTCTTTGAGTAGATTTCACCACCGCACACGTCCTCAAGGGTAAAAAAAAACCCCAAACTTTTATCTGAGCCTCATTGTGTGATGGTGAAATGAACCATCAAACTCAAGGATGATATTCAGTTGTGGATGGATGAGTGGTATGTGGCCATCCCTTTCAATAACAAGGGCAGCTGTGTCAAGTTGTCTATTGTGACTGAAACACTGAATGTTTAGCAGAAATTCAGAAATGAATCAGCTCTGTACTTGGAAATGATCAAGGATGTTCCTCTTAAAAGATCCACAGCTGCTGAGGGCTCCACACTCCCATATGATGATGAATAAATGAGAGCAAAGGAGTTTTGTCATTTACTTTTGAGACATGTTGGTTATCGTTTCAGCTTTCAACAATCATATGGCTTTAGTAAATCAGTTTGCATAAAAAACACATACTTAAGGCTACATAGCTAAAAAATAATTCAAGTTTTTCAATGATAAGCATGGGCTGTTTGATCAAGAGGTCCTCAGCCAATCCTCTGCAATAAAAACAGCCAAGTTCTTGGTAGTGCCATTCGTCCAGTTCCTTGTACATTACGTAAGTGATTATGGCACGCCCTGGAAGCAAAGTTCAGATTGTGGAGGAAAAATCTGACCGTTTTATGTGTTAATTGGCACATATTGACAGACATTGACATTAATTGACAGACAGTCTTGCTTATGTTAAAGAAATTAAGATAATAACTGAAAGTACAATGGACTTGATAATTGTAATCAATCAATACAAGGGGGGAAAATCCTGATTCATTCTGTTTTCCACATGGTCATTCTTCATCCACGTGCTGGGGATGAACACAGAGCTTACTTCAGACTTTACGCTTATCCTACAACATCTTGTGACATTTCTCAGTTCTGTGCTCTGGGACATGTTTGTATCAAACACACGCTGATCCGCCATTTTATAAATGTCAGCGTGTAGAAGTAAATTACTGCTAAAGTGACAAACACAGCTCTTTTAGCCAAGAAAGTGTGAGGTGTAATTAGCCTGAAGCTACTTTGGCATACGGCTAGTGTTTTTAAATAGCATTAGGTACTTATTAAGAACACAGCACAAGGTGAATCTGAAATGTGTATCACTCAGTTTGACGGGAGTGGATACCTTTCATTTATTTTGGACAAATAACACTAAAAACTCTTTGCTCTCCTATAAGGTATCATGGTATAGTCTTAATCAATATAATCTGTTCCTCTTAGACCACATATTTACCCAGCTACAGACCCACAGTCTTTTCTCCAGGACTGACACAGTGAAAATGCATCAGAATGGAAAATATTTTATGTGTCTGTAAATAATGTACAGACTTCCTGCTGATTGCCTGACATTATTTTTGTCATTTAATGCTCTGTTCTGGGATTGGGAGAGGACGAGTGCTTTGAACCAGTTGAAGAGTGGATGGAAATAGAACAGCGGAGACAATGAGACGCAGAGGCAGAAGTAGTGCAGCGAAGACAGTGAGCAGAGGATGAAAGAATATACGCAACTTATGAGAATACAAGTGTTTCAGTTCAACTAAAAAGGCCAGTTACATCCAGGATTTCCCTCAAGTATCCCCTGAAATATCCTATAAATATTCCATTGGCAGCTTTCCAGACAGATCGCACAGGGAATACAGCCTCGGCGCACACTCAGCGGGCATATGCAGTTATTATTACTTTCTTGCAAAGTATATTATTTGGGCAAAGGAACTGCAAAGTAATAGCCAACTAGAATCAGTACATTCCTGATTTTAAACACAAGGCCAAACCCAAACTATAGGGGGTCGCAAAATTACCCAGCATTACTTACAAATTAGTGTATTTGCAGTTTATAAATAAATAAGTGTGTGCAGAATGCGTGTATGTAAAACTAGTTATGGATTTGAGCTTCCTGTTTAAAGCTGATATTTTGAGGATTTATATTTTGTTTTGAAGTGTTAATTACTATGGCAACTGTGCTCATTTTTTCCACGGATAAGGAACTTATGAAGAATAATGAAGTAGGCGGCAAGGTGGCAGAAGGATTAGCACACTCGCCTCAGAGCAAGACAGTTGCAAGTTCGACTCCCAGGTCAGACCGGTCTTTCTGTGTGGAGTTTGTATGTCTGGGTGGGTTTACTCCAGGCTCCGGTTTCCGTTGTCAATGCTACTATCCATGCTACTATCTTAGCAAAAGGATCTGGAGATTCCGCGGCAGCATCGAAGAATGGGCCAAATGTGCAGGACAAATTTCCCCACAGGGACAATAAAGAGTGCCTTAAGTATTTTGCATTGGGCCGTAACAAAGATAGAGAAACGTCTTGCAGTAAGAAAGTAAGAAAAGAAGCCTCTACCACACAGTATACAGGCACTATAGCACAGAATAATAAGAGCAAAGAACAGAAAATCAAGACATTCTAAAGTGTCATAAACAAAAACTAGTCTAGCAACTAAATAAAGAAAGTAATTAAGGAAAGTAAACAAGTACAGGGCAAGTTTCAAGGTAAAATCCGTCCTCTGGTGCAGTACAAATTCAAGCTTCTAAGACTAGTACCTTCAGGTTGATAATGGCTTCTGGATGACAACAGAATTGTCTCTATAGCTAAAATATTGTCCAGATGAAAACCTTTTCCATCATCTATAAAATAAATAAACTGTCCATTGCACTTGTCTTTCACCAGTTGAAACAGAAGCAGTGGTTGTACTTCAAGCAACACAACAAAACCGTCTTTGTTCTGGAGATTACTTGTCCTATGTACATTCATTTGTGGATAACTGCATTCAGGTACAAATTAGTTCTCTGCATTTGACCCATTCTTCAACGCTGATGGGGCAACACGCCAAGAGCCGTGGAACCATCAATAGATTTAGGTTTGGTCAGAGGCACCAGAGGGACAAGTGTATTGTGCATGTTTGAGTTTTTCTGTCCCGCTGTGATCATACTTTTCGCTTCCAACTTTTACAGAGCTTTTTCGATTGCACATGCCTCGCACATTTCCTGCCGTATCACTGTCTGACTTTGCAGAGCTACATGTGTTCCTACATTATCAGCTCCTCCACAGCAGCCCCATCGTATATGGACGCAGTTTCTCCCAAAAAAACGTCTCTCTATCTGCTCCTCGGTGAGATGTGCATTGACTGGGTGTTTGAAGTCTCCCAATCTTATCTGACAAGCCGAGCGGCAAAAATCAGACGCGGGAGGAGCTGCATGAACCGGCAGATTTACAGATACTTCTCTTTTGGTCTCACAGACTAAATTATAGAGGCTGGTAAAATTCAAAATTCAGCCCTTTTTGTACCAAGAGAGACAATGGCTTTGCTGTCCTTAGAAAGCTGTGATAAGAGAATGACATCATCTTCCTTCCTCTTTCTGGCCCGTGTCACGTTCGGTCCGATTTGAGATGGCTGAGGCTGAGCAGAACCATTTTGGGACGCCATGCAGAGAAAGGCTAGATTAAAATCGCGGATGTATTTGTGTCGTGGCGGATAATAATCGTATCTTTGACAAACAGCTGTGGTCTGCAAATAGTGTGCGTCGGGGCGAGTGCGTAAAGGAATAAGGAGCAGACCCAAAGAGTATTCTCGCCTCATCTCGTACCTCAGATGGTGTGTGCGAAAAAGCTGACAAGATGTAAAAAAGCTGACGCAGACGGCTAATTCTTGGGGGATGAAAACCTCCAACTCATCAAAGGGCCACATTTTGAAGTCTGTATCCTCGTGGAGCCACAGGAGACGGGAAAAGGTTAAGAAGTGTGTGAGAGAAAAACATCAGGTGTGGAGACAGATCATTCATCACAAATATTGTAATTTCATGATGGATCGGTGGATGGTAGCAATCAGAAACAACTTGATCTTAGCCATATGTCTGGGTGTAAAAGGAGCGTCTTCAAGAAAGAGCTGGGTCTGATGTTCTGTTCCTATTGGCCACAACATAAGACAAATGTGCTTCTGTATGGCCAGACTTGACATCTTTCACAGTTGACACAAGTTACATCTGCTTAATCTGGTGACAGTAAAACAGGCTACACAGATGTGGAATTTGTTGGTTTGAAAGGAGTAATACCAAAAGAATTTCTCTCAAGGCCTTCATCAGGGCTTATAAACAAATTCAGAGATATTAGTCTTGCTTGGACCAAAGCTCATTTAAAATGGACTGAGGCAAAAAGGGAAACTGCAATTGGATTATTAATAAGGTTAATTAAGGAGATTAATTTATGATTTTAAAATGCACCAGTTTTTTTTCACAAACTTTGAGAAAATTGGTTGAACCTCTAATGATGTTCATGGTCCACAATATTATAATACTTTGAGATTTGCACACATTTTATCTCTATTTGTAGTTGTAATTATATGTTTTGCTCATTCTGTACATTTTCACACAATTGTAGAGAGCATAAAGACAGAGAAACGTTCCATAGTGAGAGAGAGGCTTCTGCACTTTCTTCTTCAAAGTGCCTTCTGGGATACAATGGTCAAATGAGGCGACTCAGAACCATGATTGGTGAAAAATAATTAGTGGCCAGCAGGCCTGTTAGATCAGCAGGATGGGAACTAAGTGGAATGAGGCTCTGTGAGCTCTGCCGGCACTTTCTTCCAGTAAAGAATAAGGGTTTCACTGAAGTCTTACTTCTAGTTGTGTGGACACTGTACGACACTGAGTCACGAGGAGAATGGAACCAGACATGACAAGACATGGTTTGAATGGACACCAGTCGCCTGATAAGTTGATTTTTTGTGTGTTTTGATCTCACTGAAGTCATAAAAACCCAAGTTAAGTTTGAGCTCAGCAAAATAAAAAGTCTGTTTGACTGATGAACAAAATTCCAATGTATTTATTAGATTATTGAAAACCCACTGAGATATCCTCTTTGTCCAGGGTGAGTCAATTTAATGATTTAATTTTTTTTTATTTTGTTGCACCCAAAATCACAGCAGCAGTTGCCTCGATGAGAAGAAAAGCAGTTTAAATAAGCAATCTTGAAAGGAATTTACCAAATGCATAACTGTCCCAGAGCGTCCCCTGTCCTTGACCCTCCTTCTCGGCAAAGAAAAACTATAAACCCTCTGGGAAAAAGTAAGAACCTGTGCAGAAAGTGTGGAGTCAGAACCACTCAGGAGGAAGGAAGGCGGCTCGTAATGAGAGAGTTCCTCCAGGCTGATGCAGAGCAAGGATCTGGGCAAGTGCAAAATTGCAGCACAAAATCATAAAAGCAATCGCGCAATTTTCATATGATTTTTGCAGAGCATTAAACATTGTTTGTAATAAATGGTAATATAAATATCACTCATTTAACTTCGGTGCATCATTTTCATTCATTGATTCAAATGTCAAAATATCAACTTTGATATAGACTTCAAATACTGTATGTTTTAGCTGTAATATGGTTTGCTAATATGCACAGCCAAAGAATGCTGGAATAGCCAAGGCTAATGGATAAACGTGTATTTTAAATTGATTGTGAGTCTAATTCAGAAGTAAAAAAAAATAAGACAAACAGAATCTGAAAAGAAATACATTTTACTTTGAACCTTAGACTTGCCTGTTGAACTCAAGGACTGATCCAGTAATGCAAAACTAATGTATGATAAATCGTTTGAATTGTTAATGTTAATGCTAAAAATACTAAGTGCTTCAAATTGGTTGCAAGTTTTTAATTAACTGAATCTAAATGCATACTGTAAAGTTAAAAGAAGACAGTTTTTCCATTAGTACAGACCTGAAGTGTGAATATTAACAGACCTATGTGCTCTTGTATTTATTTATTTAACTTTGCTTGGCATTATTTGTTAATGCATAGTATAGTATCCACAAACTGAGGGATATTTTTCCTGGAGTACATTATGATGTTAATTTCTATGCGTTGCCACTTAATTTCCCCGACATTTTATAAAAACACATTTCCATTTATTCACATCAGCTCATTATCACTCTGTCTCCTGCTCCATTGTAAAATAAATAAATAAAAAACAGGAGCATACGCATTGTTAGTGCTGATAAGCTCCACTGGACTGCCATGTATTTTGCTATTTAAATGTGAATTATTCTTTGTCTAATCTGTTATGTCTGCAACCCCATTCTTCCATTTGTCAAACAATCAGTTTATATTCCCCACTATGTGTTAAACATTATTGTGCTTTTCAATGCTGCTAAATAGCAGATGTTTTGCTCGCAGTAACAGCGACAAGGCGGTTAACAAATAAATGAATAATAATAATAGCAGCTTGCAGTCGCAGAGGGAATTCATTCTCATTTTATTTTTTGTGGATGCTTCTGGCTGACTAATGTGTTCCATTATAAAGCACTTCACCTGTATAACTCAGAAATAGTCAAAAAGAACATTCATACTGAAATGGAGATTGAGAGTTTAAGTTCATTATTATTGTAAATAATAGGTATAAACCACAGTAATCTCAGGTTTTTGAAAACATCTGAAATCTGTTTAGCACTATTAAAAATGTGATACTCAACAAACAATAAAAAATACTACACAGTTAGCATTAGCTAAGTTTACTTAATTCATAATTTGTTTATCATTTATAAAATGTTACTTTGTCCTTATAAGTAAATGGGTTTATAGTGAGCATCTCATTGCAACTTTATTTTTAGAGCACAATTTGTACTCAAAGTAATTCAAAGTGCTTTGCAGAGCAAGAAAGATGCATTCAACTCACTATATAAAAGTCAATGAAAATATAATAATAATTTAACATTTTACTTTAAAAGAGAAGAGTCCATAAACCATTTCAGACAAGTCTCTGTTTTAAGCCCAGATTTCAACCATGTCAGAGGCCTGTCCCACATCTTCAGGATTCCCCTGTTTAGTCCTGACTCTGGCACCAGCAGGAGGACCATGTTTAGTCCTGACTCTGGCACCAGCAGGAGGCCGGACCATGTTTAGTCCTGACTCTGGCATCAGCAGGAGGACCATGTTTAGTCCTGACTCTGGCACCAGCAGGAGGACCATGTTTAGTCCTGACTCTGGCACCAGCAGGAGGCCGGACCATGTTTAGTCCTGACTCTGGCACCAGCAGGAGGCCGGTCCATGTTTAGTCCTGACTCTGGCACCAGCAGGAGGCCGGTCCATGTTTAGTCCTGACTCTGGCACCAGCAGGAGGACCATGTTTAGTCCTGACTCTGGCACCAGCAGGAGGCCGGTCCATGTTTAGTCCTGACTCTGGCACCAGCAGGAGGCCGGTCCATGTTTAGTCCTGACTCTGGCACCAGCAGGAGGACCATGTTTAGTCCTGACTCTGGCACCAGCAGGAGGCCGGACCATGTTTAGTCCTGACTCTGGCACCAGCAGGAGGCCGGTCCATGTTTAGTCCTGACTCTGGCACCAGCAGGAGGCCGGCCCCTGTTTAGTCCTGACTCTGGCACCAGCAGGAGGCCGGCCCATGTTTAGTCCTGACTCTGGCACCAGCAGGAGGCCGGTCCATGTTTAGTCCTGACTCTGGCACCAGCAGGAGGACGGTCCATGTTTAGTCCTGTCTCTGACACCAGCAGGAGGACGGTCCATGTTTAGTCCTGACTCTGGCACCAGCAGGAGGCCGGACCATGTTTAGTCCTGACTCTGGCACCAGCAGGAGGCCGGACCATGTTTAGTCCTGACTCGGGCACCAGCAGGAGGCCAGACCATGTTTAGTCCTGACTCTGGCACCAGCAGGAGGCCGGACCATGTTTAGTCCTGACTCTGGCACCAGCAGGAGGCTGGTCCATGAGGTCCTCATGTGGTACATGGTTCATATGGCACTAACATGCCGTGGAGAGACTTGAACACAAGCAGAGCAAAAACACTTAACTACTGTAAGTATAAGACAAATACTCAGTTGTTTTATGATACAGTACATTAACTATGAACGCCGGACTTAACACATGTGCCTATAAATAATGAGTAAGGCTTTAGAAACTATAAATACATTAATGATGAATTAGCAGCGCATGATGAAGAATTTGTTAAGGCTTAAAAGTGTGTGAAATGCTGAAAACATCTGGCATGGGTCATAATTACTTACTTGCACCTGTGACCTTAAAGGGGGACTAAACACCTAAACTCCACCCACGACCATATTTTAAATAGAGCTGTTAAACTGGGCAGTGTCTGGAGGACTAAAGGGGAGAGTGAAGGGGGACGAGGGGTGGGATCTGGGGTGTGTCCAACAGGTGTCCACACTTCAAACTCCGCCCCTGCAGCAGAAAACTTCAAATACACCTGGTTTGCACAAAAATAGACATGCAAACATGACTAGGAACAGTAGACAATGCTACTAAAACACTATGTACACAGTTTAGTAGCACAAGATTAAAAAAAGTTGATTTAGTGTTTAGTCCCACTTTAATTTGTTCAAACCCTTTCCTATAGAAAGATGGCACAGACATGGCAGTTGTTTGGGTAAATAAGATAACAGAAATAATAAATGTGTTTTGGTGATTGCGTGAAGAAGAGTGAATAATGGGAGAATAAAGGTGCTGTCTGGGGAGGAGACCATGTCCTTGTCTTATATAAATGTTAAGATGAAAAATGTGGAACTTTCTGAGCTGAAATGGCAGGTGTCTGTGGGAGAGGTTAGAAAAACAAGAATAGACGAGGTATGGCACAAAACACTGCGGTCTTTGTAAAGAAATATGGTGAGAGCACAATATATGTGAGTCTGTGCCAAGAATAATAATTTGTTTAGCATATTATTGTAATATAGTATATTTCAAAAGAACAAATATACCCATTTTTCGACTATATAGCATTTTAGCGATAAGATTTTATGCTGCTTGGAGCAACTGACTTCACAAATAACAAGGTAAAGATACGAGGAAAGAGCTTAGAGGACACGGGGGAAAACGCACAAGTCAGGCTTTCAAAAAAAATGTACACTGTTGCCATAGCAATTAAAATTGAAATCAAAAACTATTCTAAACAGCACAAACAGGAGACTGATACCCATGAATTGACTTGTAGCACGTCATCTTAAGAGAGGATGTGTTGAATGTGCTTTTTTGGATAATCCACTGTTCGAATTACGATGTTATTGATTTGTAGAATGTCAATCTACTGTAAGGAAGTAAATGTTTCAATCTCCACGGGGAGAAGTGTAAGTGTTTTGTAAAATAGGTAAGTTTAATGCCAAACTGTTGAACATTCCAGACAAAGCAATAACATCTTGATGGAGATCATCCACCAACATGTGGTAGTGCAGGGTTTGTGTGCCACCTTCTCACCAACAAAAAAGGCACGTTGACATGAGAGTCATTCCCCAGCTGTCATTCCCCAAACTTTAACTGTCCGTTAAAATAAAGTTTGCAAAGAATGTTTTATAATGTTTATTTTTTTTATGAAAACACATAAAACAGTGTACCTGCCACAATCACCAAACACATTAAATATTAGCGTTCACAGGTTTCCCTTGATGTCTGTCGTGATTTGTTTGCTCAGGTTTATTAACAAATACATGTTGTGTTTTCACAAACGTTGGGCTAAAAATGTGCATGTTTAAAGAATAAAATCAATTGATTACATTTTAGATGTATTTTGTTCTTGTGATCAACATTTGGTTAGGTTTAGTGTGCACTTGCTCAAAAGTATCTGGATTCTGATTGAATTTTGACACAGATTTGTTTCTGACTCAAATTGGGGAATCACAAGGACCACTTCAGCTATGGCAGCACTGAGGCCCACTGAGGCATAAGGCTCAGTGGCACGCAGGCTGACCAGATGTCCCGCTTTGTCTGGAACTGCAAAGCCTTCTCAAATGAAATCCTGCATCGTGCAAATTGGAACTGAATCTTCATCAGGAGATGTAGATTGAGCACTGTTTGCCACTACTGCAGTGTCCGTGTGTGAATGAACCGAAGGGAGGAGAGAAGGATACACACATATCCTGGGGGAGAGCCCCAAGACCCCTCTACACTTGTGCCATAATGTTACATTTGGTCACATCTGCACTCACATAAGGAGACTGGAGACGTAAAAACAGGTCAGTGCCTGCGGAGTTAATCTCATTTATGTTTTTGTACATACTGAGTACGGCAGTTTGCAAAAACATAGTATAGGCCCATGATATATAATATATATCTTTTTTTAAACCAGCAATATGTCTCATTATTACGCTTCATCCCACTGAAAAAGAGGTGTGCCATATCTGGTCTTCATCTGGTCACACATACCTAGAGGCCCACATGGTGTGACTGCCATAGTTCACTTGATAATGCACTTTGAACATCCAGGATTTTTAACTCAGATTCAGATCACACTTGAGTCCATCCGCTCACCGTCATTCGTGGTAGTACTGTAGTAATAAACAATCAACCTCAACATTCTTGAAAAATGTAACACAGATAAAATTAAAAACAAAGTGAAAAAGTGACATATGCAGATAAAAGACCATCAGAAAGTTATAAGTGATGCAGTTTTAGCGCGTGTGCTCGTAGCTGCAGTACAGCAATAGTTGTGGCATGTGCTTGTGTGGAGGACTATGGAGGGACAGTCTGCGGTGAGTACAGGTTAATTGTTGCGTGACCATGTGGGGAGCTTTGACCTTTGACCCTTCTGTGCGCGCATCTGGCTCTTTTTGATTGGCTGGGAGAAAAAAATGTATAATTAATCTGAATACACCCTTGGAGACGCCCTTGACATTGAGCTCTGCAACCTCACACTGGGTCACTTAAGGACCTCGAGTAGAGAAGATGCTGCCTTGCTGTTTTGTGTGTGTGTGTGTGTGTGTGTGTGTGTGTGTGTGTGTGTGTGTGTGTGTGTGTGTGTGTGTGTGTGTGTGTGTGTGTGTGTGTGTGTGTGTGTGTGTGTGTGTGTGTGTGTGTGTGTGTGTGTGCGTGTGTGTGTCTGTGTGTGTCCTTGCTTAGGCCAATTTTGGGGACATGAGTCAGAATACACACCAGTAGATTGGGGACCCAAATCCAAATGGGGACAAAAACCATGGTCCCCAATTAGATTCCATTGAAAATGCCGTCTCCAAGCTCCAAAATACATTTCCCTCTTAAAATCTCAACTGTCCCTAAAAGTGACTTATTTCAGTTTTTTGTGTGTGTGTGTGATTTCAAAACTGCCCCCCCACTCAATTTGTGTATCCCTCAACATTTCCCCCTGGTGGTTGTGTGTGGAATTGCACATGTCCCCAAATGGAGGTTGTGTGTAACGTCAGACCTGTGTTTACACCAGAACAGAAGTCCCAATTCAACAGTTTGAACAGCAGCCAGATCCAAACGTGTTTTCTACTATGATCTGACGGATCTGTGTTACTTTACACCAATTAGACCAAGCCAAAGTTTGCAGTGTTGGGCCACCTGTGTTGAAATGGCAAATGTGGATCTACAGGCCTTCATCCAAATCCATCAGCACATTGTGCTAGCAAGTAGCAAGTAGCAATTGCTAAGATAGCTTATTGAAAACATGCAAGCTACTAAGCCAGCTATAAGTCTTTGTCTTTAAACCTTACATTTGCCTGAGATGTTTTTTGGGTTGGAACTCTTTGGAGTTTTCTATAAATAATTCAATTTGGAATGTCAAGAAAATAAATACATATGCAACTGCACATGTGGATCTACCAAATTAACAAACAATTTGCAATTGCTAAGATAGCTGTTTTACCATTACTACTTATCTTGAACAATGCTTTTTGCAATTTTTTAAAGGGTGTGATCCTTTGGAGCATTTTGTACAGAAAATGGAAGGAAAATAATAAATATTATTGCAAATATGTATATACATGCATTGATCACAAATAACAACCACATTGCATCTGCTAATTAGCAATTAACAATCACTAAGCTATTTTTGTTTTTTAAACATGTGTTCTCTACAGTTCTCTGGAAAGACTTGTAAATGACAATCAGACAAAATCAATCATGTGAAGACTCTAACAGTGGAAAGAATGCCACATCTTTGTTTCTTTGCCCTGAAAGACATGACTTTAGATGAAGAAATGACACATAACTACAGGGATGCTGAGGCCATGGCGTAAGGAGGTAGGTATTCACCTTATTCTACACCCACTTTTGCCTCTTTTTGCTCTGTAACTGCACTTCCAGTTCAGCGGGATCTCAGTTCACTAAGTGGAGAACGAGGGAAAAGTCTTGCTGCTAAAACATTATATAAAGTAGATTGATTTGTGTAAAATGTTCTCGAGTAACAATATGTCACATGCACTGATTTCCTGGGCCTGAAATGGCTTTTTAGTTCGAGTAGAACTTATTTTTTACTGAGCTCGTCTTCCCCGTGTAACAGAAAAATAGACGCCCGCAGCAGATTCTAGAATAAGGTTATTATACGTAACTTTATGTTGTCAGTTTGTTACAGTTTCTGGTCTTGGCTCCAGGTGACTCAAAAAGCATATATGACTGAGCTACACCTGCTAATACTGAGCTACAGCTGCTAACACTGAGCTACAGCTGCTAATACCAATCATGAGAGAAGGCTTTGTTCATTAACGGTGCATCTTAGAGCTCCTGAGTAGTATCTGCTGTAGTGCAGGGCCAGGTCATAAGAACTTCAATGACTGTCCCCAAATAGTCCCCATTCGAGTGTGTATGTGTGTGATGTCCCCAAAAATGATGTTCTATCAATAATATTAATGTAAATGACTCGGATAAACAGCTGTCCCCCATTAGTCCATCGTCAAGTGTGTAATGTGTGTGATGTCCCTCAAAGTCCCAATTAAAACTGTGATGTTATACAAGTTTAAAATCAGCCCTATTATTATGGTATGAACACTTTAAATGTATTTCAATCACATTTCAGGAGGGGTTCTTCACTGTTGCTGCTGAGACCAGAGACATCAACAAACCACAGGTAATACTGAGAGGCAACAATAAAGAAACTTCCTGAATGTTTTGACTATTATAAATATTGTATATGCAAAGAAAAGCTGCACTACAATCCCCAGCAAACCACTGACACACTATGGCTTAATTTTGCACATGTCTTCAAAAATATATTTGTCCTGGCTGCCCAAATTCTCATTACTGCATCGGCCCATGGCTGACTGTCCCCAGTTGGTCCCCATTCGAGTGTGTGAGTGTGTACAATGTCCCCAAAAGTCCTGTCCCCATCAGTATTACTATTGTTATGGGGTTCAAATAACTGACTGTCCCCACTTAGTCCTTATTCGAGTGTGTGAGTGTGTACAATGTCCCCAAAAGTCCTGTCCTATCAGTTTTACTATTGCTAAGGAGTTGATATAGAAGACGGCCCCCAGTTGGTCCCCATTCGAGTGTGTGAGTGTGTACAATGTCCCCAAAAGTCTGGGCAAAAAATGGTGGTGTTATTGCATATACAATTTTATTTTGCATAAGCATTGTTGATATATAGGCAAATTAATTATTTCAGGAGCAGTTCCTCTCTGATGTTGCTGATGAGACGAGGACATTGGCAAACCACAGGTATGAGTCTCAATATTGACTGTAACTGGAAATCCACTCCAGTCTGGAGTTACAATTGTACTGTTCCATAGACTGTATAAAAACACTGGACGTCCCGAGCTGCTGCCGCCACGTTCCAAACAGGAAGTGACCCTGGAGGCTGCTCTGGCTCCTTCAAGCCGAGCTCCATTCTCTTTCTATTGGGACATTAGTGTCTTTACTCTGAAATGGCTTCTGTCAAACTCACATCTGGAACTAAAATGTGCATCTGACTCACTCCACATGATCCTGGTGTTTGATTAAAGTTATGTTCTTCACAAATCAACTTATTACAATAATAACTGACCAATCAGGTGCTTCCATTTCCAGGGGTTGGTTTCGCTCATGTTAGCAACAGGTTTGATTGTCAGCTGGCGCCGCACGTTGCCGCCGTCTCCTCTCACCGAGGGGCGGAAACCATTAACAACCTCGCTCCTGATTGGTCCGTGTGGTTACCAAGATACGCACTCGGATTTAAATATGGAGTCTGGCTCCACTTTAGCCGCTATAACTGCTAGCTCCACTTTAGCCGCTATAACTGCTAGCTCCACTTTTGCCGCTATAACTGCTAGCTCCACTTTAACCACTATAACTTTTAGCTGCGATTGGCTTCATTTGGCTGGAGTCAAACGCTACGACATCGCACTCGTCCAGTGATTTTCATACGCTCTATGGACTGTCCCCAGTAAACCACTGACACACTGTGGCTTCATTTGAACTGATTACTTATCCTTTCCTTTCTCTGACGCATATTTCTCTCTCTCCAGCGAACATCTACTCTTGACATTTACATAAAATACCTTGATTGTCCCCAGTTGGTCTCCATTATAGTGCACAGGTGTGTATGACGTCCCCAATAGGTCTTGTCCTCTGAGTATTACTATTGTTACATAGCTCAGTTAAACAACTGTCCCCAATTGGTCCCCATTTGAGTGTGTGATTGTGTATGATGTCCCCAAAGTCCTGTCCTATCAGTATTACTATTGTTCTGGGGTTGACATAGAAGACGGTCCCCAGTTGGTCCCCATGCGAGTGTGTGATTGTGTATGATGTCCCCAAAAGTCCTGTCCTATCAGTATTACTATTGTTCTGGGGTTGACATAGAAGACGGTCCCCAGTTGGTCCCCATTCGAGTGTGTGATTGTGTATGATGTCCCCAAAAGTCCTGTCCTATCAGTATTACTATTGTTCTGGGGTTGACATAGAAGACGGTCCCCAGTTGGTCCCCATTCGAGTGTGTGATTGTGTATGATGTCCCCAAAAGTCCTGTCCTATCAGTATTACTATTGTTCTGGGGTTGACATAGAAGACGGTCCCCAGTTGGTCCCCATTCGAGTGTGTGATTGTGTATGATGTCCCCTAAAGTCCTGTCCTATCAGTATTACTATTGTTACAGTGATCAGTTAATCGTAGAAAGGGTTTCAGGGGTTGTCATCCAGACGCTGTTTGAAGATCGAGACGTTTCGACTTTTATCCAAAAGTCATTGTCAATCAGAGAGCTGGTATGGGAACTCAGGCTTATATGCTACTCTAAGTAGTGAGAGTCCTGCCCCCAGGGAGGAGTGGGCAGGACTCTGAGAGGGCACGTTGGACATGTTCTTCCTCCTTCTTTCTCCCCTCAGAGCTGGTGGGTACTTCATGGGCTCTGTGTTGTAGTGTCCTGATCACTCCCAACTTGTGCTGCAGTGGGTGGTTAGACCCGAATAATAAGTACTGATCTGTGTGGGTGGGTTTCCTGTATACTTCTGTCTGAAGGCTGCCTTCCTCCTCTCTGATTGTGGAGCAATCAAGAAACGCCAACCGGTTGTCCTTAGCATCTTCTCGGGTGAACTTAATGTATACATCCAACCCATTGATATGCTCAGAGAGAGCTCAGCTTGTGGTTATCCCAACTGGGCCTTTAACAAAGTCAGAAGAGCCAAGAAACAGGACAGAAAGGATAAAGACCCCAGCAGGAGGGGTGTCTCTATCCCTTATGTCTCGGGCCTGTCTGAGAAGTTTCAAAGGATTTTTAGACAACACGACATCCCTGTTTACTTCAAACCAGGCAACACACTTAAACAGAAACTGGTCCATCCGAAAGACAAGACGAACCACAGAAACAGAGCAATGTAGTTTATTTATGTAGTGCAGTGAGGACAGTTGTAAAGAACGTTACATAGTGAGACCAAACAGCCACTGCACAAAAGGCTGTACCAACACAGAAGAGCGGCCTCCACAGGACCACAAAGTGCAGTCCATCTGCACCTAAAAGCTACAAACCACTAGTTTGAGGACAGTGAGGTGAAGATATTGAGCAGAAGAAGAACTGGTTTAAAAGAGGAGTAAAGGAGGTTATTTTTGTCAAAAGAGAGAATCGGTCTCTAAATAGGAATGGGGGCTTAAGATTTAATTTGGCTCAGATTTATGACAGCCTCCTAACACCCTGGCCCAAATCAATAGACCAGTCAAATGCTAATGAAGAGGGAGCAACAGCCAGCTATCAATAGAACAATAGATCTAAGACAATAATAGATCTTAGCCACAGATGAAACTGCGCAGGGCCAACTATTAAACTAACAAAGACAGGCCAATTATAGAGTTTCAGGTGACACTAGACAAACAATTTTCCAAACAAAGACAGGCGTTCAGTGACTCCTCCCTGGGGGCAGGACTCTCACTACTTAGAGGAGCATACAAGCCTGAGTTCCCATACCAGCTCTCTGATTGACAATGACTTTTGGATAAAAATCGAAACGTCTCGATCTTCAAACAGCGTCTGGATGACAACCCCTGAAACGCTTTCTATGATGAACCACACCTGGACGAATGAGGGCTTACATTGATGAATTGATCAGTTAAATAACTGTCCCCAATTGGTCCCCATTCGAGAGTGTGAGTGTGTATGATGTCCCCAAAAGTCCTGTCCTATCAGTATTACTATTGTTCTGGGGTTGACATAGAAGATGGTCCCCAGTCGGTCCCCATGCGAGTGTGTGATTGTGTATGATGTCCCCTAAAGTCCTGTCCTATCAGTATTACTATTGTTCTGGGGTTGACATAGAAGATGGTCCCCATGCGAGTGTGTGATTGTGTATGATGTCCCCTAAAGTCCTTTCCTCTGAGTATTACTATTGTTACAGTGATCAGTTAAACAACTGTCCCCAGTTGGTCCCCATTCGAGTGTGTGAGTGTGTATGATGTCCCCTAATGTCCTGTCCTATCAGTATTACTATTGCTAAGGGGTTCAAATAACTAACTGTCCCCAATTAGTCCCCATCCCAGTGTGTAAGTGTGTTTAATGTCCTCAAAAGTCAACTCTTACTTAGTCTGTATTGAATGGCAGTATTTGTTTGTATATTGTTTTCTTTCTGACAGGGCTTTTTTCCTATTGTCATCATATTATGTAGTGACCTTAATTTATGGCTTTCCCTAATTCTGATTTTATTTTTAGAAGACTTCTGAATCTCCTCTGGGTGCATCGTGAAGACCACTCTTCAGTATGTTAGTTATTGAGATATAATGGAACGGTAAAGATTCAGCTGTTTTCTAATATTGTAATATCATTACAGTCTCTGGCTTCAGTCGATTCTTTCAGCACCTCAAAATTTTATAGCAGCGATGTTTGCTTCTATTCCTCAAGCACTGGCAAGAAGTTAATCAGAAACAGAGGAGGACATTATCAACGACAAGAAATGCCAGACTATCCACTTCAACAGAGTCCAAGAAAGTACACTCCTGATGCCCCCAAAAAGACAAAGGTCCCACAGCTCCAACACTCAAGATCAACCTTCAGTTTCCTCTTTCAAAGTAGCCACCTTCAAAAAGAAACACAAAGTATCGTGAAAAAGATTTTCAGGGGGTTGTCATCCGGACTGTTTTTGAAAATCAAGACGTTTCAACTTCCATCCAGAAGTCATTATCAGTCAGTGGCCGGTTAAAGAACTCTGGCCTATGTCAAATGAACCTTTTTTGTTGCTGTAATCGTGGAGTTCCAAACAGTACGAATTAGGAACATGTGCACAGTAACAAAACAGAAGTTGTTCTTGCTGTCCAATGTTCCAAGAACTCAAAAGATGACACCAAACCGTCATATGCCCACAACTCTCAGGTGGTCAAGGAGGGAAATGAGTTTTGGAGTCAAGAGTGCATTTTACCCAAACACAGCCATATGCTGCCATATGCTGTAGAACATAGACAGTGGGAGGAGTCACCCCTAGTGTACACTGACTCCAGTCTGGTTGCAGACGCCTGTCACACCAGCTCTGGTTCACTGCGGTCTGTTTTTGATGAAAGCCACATAGATTTACCTTGTTTCGTGCAAGAAACACTCGTCAAATGATGAAAGCTGCACCAGACGCTGTGGCGTCCAGCAAAAGTAGACTTCTTGTGGATTCTTTCCTCAAACCCACGGCTGCCGACCCGCGGCCCAGAGCTCAGAGGTCGGTGTAACACAAGCATTGATTTTAAGCACTTTCTGAGTCTTGTGGGACCTGCGTGGGTCCCGAAGCCGGACCGGAGTCAGTGTGCACCAGGGGTTAAACATTATTTAAGAACCCGGATGACCTATGTACAGTATCCTATATATCTGTTCAATCAATCAAAAACATACTTGTAAGGTATGCACTTATTTATCAGTTTATTTTTATATTTTGGAATATAACAATTGAAAGAAATTATAAAAATGCTTGTGGTTTGATACCATTTTAATTCATGATCTTACATTATGTTGATTACGTTGGTTTTGTTGGTTTCATGTACCATTTAAACTGGCACATGAAACATGTTTGTCATTATTCTGAAGTTACTTGTATAAAATATGGTTTATAACATATTTACTAAGTTTTTATGCCAAAAGAAATAAAGACCTCAAACTGGACATTTATGAGTTTGTGTACGTGTCCTCAAAATGCACCTTAAAATTCTTTGTCCCCAATGTCAAGGTTAAAAAACTCATGGGACACAAGTTGTGAAAAAGTACAATCTGAGGTGATTTTGTGAATCTGGAGAGTCAAATGAAAAAAATGGCTCTGACAGAGTCTTTCTAACTCATTCAGAAAGGGTAGTCCCCGAAGGGGGGGTTCTAGGTTTGCGACCCCAAAATGCCTCTAAGCGAGTATACGTGTGTGTGCGTGCGTGTGTGTGTGTGTGTGTGTGTGCACTTGTTTATACTGATCAGGACTGGAGTCTTATACATAAACACACATAATACAGGTTTGAGGTTTGAAATGCAACGTTGTAGATGGATTTGTCATGATTCTTTATTTAGTTTTGAGGCGACACGTGATGAGGATATTATTCAAAGTTGGTGAGTATTTCTCCAGCATACACTTTCTCTTCATTTAATTTTTAGATTGAGTTAAGTGACATTTGTTGACCTTGTTTGTGGTTAATATCTCTGTACTTCCTGGAAGTCTCCACATGTCACAAAAACTGAAACTAAATATTTGCTGTCAGAATGGTGTTAGTGGTGTTATTCATAAAGACATAAGTTCAAAGGACGATATAGAAGAAAAAAAGAATACCTCCAAAGTTTTTTCCATCCTCTTGATGACAGAGTTCAGATGCTATTTTAAAAATGCTTTAGGAATTTGTTCAAGTGTGGCTGTAAATGTCTTGATTGAGGTTCAAATGTTGCCCAAAACCTGACTGGACCATATAATTAACCACAAAAGTGCAGCAATATCTCACTTTATACCTTAGTTTGGAAGATTACAAGTATATTTTTGTTTCTTTTGAGCAAAAATGTAATCGTTTTAATTTGACAATAGACTCGATATTTTAATTTTGCACATCTCCAGAACATCAAGTGGGATATTATCCATTTTTTGATACATCTTCCACCTCTGATGGCAAGTTTGTGGAGCCAATCTCTAACAAATAATGTCAGGGTTCAACATTTGTATACATTTGCTTCAGCGAGAGATTAGCTATTTCTTTCAAAAATAGCTAATCTCTCGCTGAAGCATAGGTCCACCACCTTACCCTCCATCTGAAGCTATGATACTATCAAGTCTATAGCATGAACTGAGGCCAGACACTACAGGCAAAACTCATTTATTTCATTTGTTTGTTTTTTGATCAGTTTGCTCTCTCAACATATCGGCTTTCATGTGGAAACAACAAACTTGTCCAATCTGCTCTTAAAAATGTTTTATTCTTCCATTTAATCCACTTCATCCATTCATTTCTATGGGACATTGTAACTTCAAAGTCCGTTTTCTCAAAATGCATTTTTCTCCCCTCGGGGCATAAGGGTCACCGCTTAAAGTAGCTCCCACACACATCAAACTTTACAATCTTGGACTCAAATAGATTTTGAAGAAACATACAGAAGGATTTTTTACGTATCTAAAACTGATTTACTGAATCATAAAAAAAGAAGGTGAAATTTGAATTTTTAGGACAATTTTCAGTCAAATCTAGTTCACTTTAAAGCTACATAAGAAATCCAAAATCCCCTTTGTACATTTTTTGTAATTATTATGTGTACAAAATGAACCAAGACATTTAAACCTGGTTCTATCCACTTTTCAGGTTTATATGTCCCAAACGTGTATTTTTTCCTTACATGTATGTGAGAAAACTACAGGAGAAGTTTAACATTGATATCTTTAAATTTAAAACTTTTTCCTATTCACCTGCAGTGTCTCACCTGAACATTGAAATATAATTACACTATATAATCACTTAATTAAACAAAGTGTCCACATTGCTGTCTGATGGTTCTCAAGTCTCAATGCAATTTAGCCGTCATGTGTTGGACATGGGTAAAACGTTACAAATGAATATAAAGTACGGCCTTGATTTTCAACCAGTGTGCCTGGAGGTTTTGTCAGGTGTGCCTTGAAAAAATTTTAGTTGACAGATTCACAAATGTGGATGTAATTGACTTCCTTTTGGGGAGTGTCCTGAGCAAAACCTGCATCAAAAAAGAACGCAAATCCATCACTATTTCTAAGTTAAGTTAAAGTTAAAGAACTAGACTGTTGCATAGACATTATTTGCAACATTATATACCATATTTGTAAACTAAACAGTCTGATTCTGTAATGTTTTAGGAGTAGGTGGTGTGCCGTGGGATCTTTTAAACCTAAAAAGTGTGCCACTCACTCAAAAAAAGTTGAAAAATACTGGTTTAAGGTACATGGGAAATGCATATATTTAGATAGTTTTATGCGCTAACGTGTTAAGATTGGGAACAAGTTTATGGTAAAAGTTAAGATTAGGAACAGAGTTAGGACTTGGGTTAGGTTTAGGAGCTTGATAGGTCAGGTTTAGGAAATGGTTTAAGTTAGCAGATGTGTTGACATTCAAATTACGCAAGGAAATGTTAGCTAGATAAGAAGAATAAAAAGAACGGTTTCATAGGATCAAACGTATGGGTCAAAATGTTTAGAAGCGTTCAATACATTATGTTTTTCAAATAGCAAAAAGAGCTGGAAGCAGTCGGATAGTTCTATAGACACTGCCTAATTAAAATATTAAAGGAAGAATGTAATACTTTAGTTATTCCTTCTGCGTTAAAGTTAATCTGTTTAGCATTAAAACAAGTCCCACCAGTCAATATTATTTCACCGGACTCACTCTTTACGACAAAACTATAGTCCATCTGCTGCTGAGGTGTTGTTAATCCCTTTGGCTCGGTCCAGGTCACGTCTGCCGTCCCGTCGCCGTGGAGACGTGAAGAAAGTGCCTATGGAAGGTCTTTGTGGAGGAGAGTAATTAGTCCCTCGCTTGCTGGACTGCAGATTGACATTTAAGCGCGATTATCTGCTCTCGGTCCAGTCTCTTGTGTGTACGTGAGCGGATACAGACTTTCGCAGCCGACTCAGTGTTCTCCCGATGTCCAGACGACTTCTCCCTCTTCTGTTCGAGATGGTAATGTGATTTGACAAGACTTGACAGTTACTCTGACATGGTATTATCTCAGTACTGCTGGCTGGACTCAAACGCAAGGCCGACTGACTCACTCGAACAGACCAGCAGTTCACTGTCTTTTGTATTGTAATTTATGGAGATGTCTTCTCTTGAGTAAACTTGCATTTTTCTCGCGCTCATTTATGCACAAAGAGGCCAGTTATTGTCTGTGTATGGGATCAGTGACCGGGCGTGTGTTTTACGGCATATTCTCGTGTTAAATGGCAAATTCGGGTTCAGCAGTTCTTCGTTCTGTGTCATGTTTGTTTGGAAAATGGTAACTAATTGGTAACTTTCGCTGATCCCTGTCAATGTTCTCTGTATAAAAAACAAATACAATTGGAGTTTATTTATTTATTATTTTTTGTTGTTGTCTGACCGGCCTGCTGCATTGTGCTTCTCATTAAAGTTGACTTGAACTTGGGAAAAGAAAAGTTATACAGTGTTAGATTTAAATGTTTTTTCTTTTTCTTTATGAGAGTTTGAGAGTTTGTTACCAGGTTATAATAATGATAGACAGGCTAGAGCAACCATCTTTAAGTATGAATGCTCATCAAAAGGGCCGATTTGAAAGATTTCTTATGGCTGTTATTATGGTGTACTCCAATATTAGTGAGGATTAAGTGAATACAGGTAAGAAATAATCCTCCAATTAGAGCCAAGCAATGTTAACATTGTCCTAATGAGTCCCAGAGTTGTGAGAGTGGCAGGAGAGTCTGGATGTCTGAGGCAGGAGAGCTTTATTTATCATCAATGCAGTGCAGGAGGAAATTTAACACCTAAATATATTTTGTTTAGAAGATTATTTAATCTACATGTTCATAACTTCAGTATCAAATCAAATATCAAATATCAAATCATCAAAATAAAAGATAAGGTTTAAAACATAAATTTGCATGGTTTAAATTGGCGTTTTGAATATAATAAACGTCTCTGCCACCCAATGGCATGGTTATACGCCGGTAGTTTTGACATGATGACAGCCTAAATGTCGTGTTTTGACGCAGATTGTGGCATTAGAAATCAATTTTATTGCTAAGACCTGCATGAATCCTGTACGAGAGTCAATGACGTGTAATGACATTTTCTCCAGTAAAAGGTCAAAACAAAACTAAAATGTGAAGGAGTTGCTAAAGTTTGATAACAAATATCTACAAAAAAGTGTACAATTCTGTTAAATATTCAGTTTGTACCTGACATCGAAGAAAGGAAAAAAAGGAAATCAATTCAACAGTTGTAGAAAACTGTACAAACAACAGGGACACTGCAGCTACACTCACATTTATCACTGATACAGACTTTGGGATCAGAATTCATCTCCTTTTTGTCCTTAAATAAGATGTTTCTGAGTCCAAGTGCTGAGGACATTAATTGCTGGGAAGCAGTTGAAGTGTCCTTTGTCTCCAACTGCTGTTAGCAAACGTTAAGCTCTGCATAGTCAGAGCAACAACAAAGAAACTACCTTCAGTTTACATTTTGTTGAATAAAGTTTATTTGAGCAATACAGAAAAAAGTAGGTCAAAGAAAAGTAACATGTTTTATCAGTTGTGCTGCCAATAATTCTGCCACTCAAGTCAGAATGTTGAGGATTTCTGAATAAAAGAATGTCTGTATAACCTCTATCGACTATTAAAGCCTGACAAAGCATCCACACAAGGAGGTATAAAAAGTAGCTCAGAAGGCCATCTATAGGAGACAAGGTGGTCGAGATAGAATGAGAAGTGCGTAGCACGGCACTTTCTGCGAGACGAGTTGATCAAGGAAACCGATAATGTTAGAAGGACCAATTCTGCAACAATTGGAGCTAACCACAAAGAAATGTCAACAGTCACAGACCTGTAAGTGTCCTTGCTGTGACTATGCAGAGGATACACAAGGCAATAAATAGATAAATAATGTTTTTTTCCCTTGTATCCTGTGGTAATGGTTGTGGTCAGTGTTGTGGATTTGATTTCCGGTGCTGACTGTATGCTGAATGCTCTCTCTCCACATTTCACGCTACAACAAAGCCTTTAGGGGCAGAATATCCAACCACAATGTTGATTTGACTTTATTTGGTCTAATTAAAAACAAATAAAATGGCTTTCAGTTTAATTTCTTGAACATAAACATATAGACATTCAATAATTTCAATTTAACCCACCCAAAAAGAGTAAAATGTCTTCTTGATGATTGACTGTAGATCTCTAGACCCAAGACCCAAGCTGAAAAGAGATGGCTACAATTTGATTTACTGCGAACCTACAATCATAATAAATAAATAAATAAAGGCACTGTACCTGATTTTTACTGTTTTGAAGTTTATTTTAAACTCTTTACATCAGTCACATGATGACAAAACAGATTTCACTTTATTATATGCAAACAATTCAGGCACGTAGTTCTTTTTTCCTGTATTTTCCAATTGAATGTATGAAAAATCTGACTTGCATAGCTAAAGCATTATATATATATTCACAAACGTGCACAGAATAAGATTTTTTTCAGGCAAACAGAAGCGAAAAGCAGTATTTATTTGTGACTTTGTGCAAGTATCCCACCCCTGCCTCACAGCTTTCCTTTAATGGAGCTCATTGATCATCTATCATTTAGAATCATCTAAATCAAACTTTTCTCCAAAGTTTTGTGCTTCATTCATTGATTCTGTAGAAATACATTTTTCAGTCCCCTGGGCGTGCAATCTTTACGTTCTCCAAAAATGTTTACTTTCTCCAAAACATGTTCCGCTCCCACCGACAATTGAACTGAACATGCATTAGACGTAGCCATCACCTAATTGACAAGAAACTCCAATCAGTGTGAGTTTTTGTCATTTTTGCGCTCCCTGCATTGCTGTTTTCTGCCGTCCGACATGGCGCACCCACGTGACCATGTGACGTAGGTGCAAAGGGCCGATAGTCACATGGAGCAGCTGGTGGCTTTATGTTGTTGTGCTTCTCTCTACAGCAACTTGTCTTTTAGTTTTCTTTTAATGATGTATGTAAAAAATAAATAAATAAGTGTTTGCTCTAATGGTTTGTATTGTTAAATGTTGTGGCTTGTGGGACATCGCTGTGCAGTGTTTTGATAGCGTCCATCCTGAGGCCAATTTAGCAGAGTGTGGTTGACATGTCTGTAGATTTTATCACTGGAGAAAGCCCTCAGCCGTGGCATAAATGGTGCGTGTGTGTTTGTGTGTCTCTTAGCATTAGCGCCAGAGCTAAACGTGCGAAAGCTGTCAGACAACATCAGGAGCTGAAAATAGACGGTCCCCGCGGGAGAGAGAAGACGGGACAGAGCAGGCGGGACAGAGGAGAAGCTTTCTGCCGCTCCTAAACAAAAGGTGCAAAGCTGTGAGTGACAGTGATTAATTATGAATTAGAGACAACAGCAAACAAACATGCGTTCACAAGATTTTACAGCGGAAATGCCATGTCCATTTATGGAGCGAGTGTTTACCCCACAAACGTAATGATACACACAAACATAATCATTTCTCAAAAACTTAATAGAAACTTTCCAGCACAAGCAAAATAAGCACCTTTCACACATTTGTAAAACCTGTTATGTTTGTATGAAATGATTATCTTTGTGGGTTCAAACATGATGTCCCCTGAGGTCATTAAAGTCTATATTAACCTTAATAAAATCAGCAAATGTCGTTCTGATCTGTGTTTAAATCCTGGTTCAGATGTCGCTTTCTTGCAATTCTGTAACAGATTTGTTTTATGTTTTTTTTTTTGGTTGTTTTTTTGTTAAAACTTTGTGGCAGGAATATTGTAGTGGTCGGGTCTTTGTTATAAAGTTTTGGTTAAGTCTAAAGCTTTTTGTATCGTGAAAGTTAAGGTTACTTTGTTGTCCTGGTCATTTTATCAATTGCACATTTTGCCAATCTGAATTTGAAAATAACATAGAGTACATTGTTTGGATTTGTAGATCATTTTACGTTTTGCAAATACATGGATATATAACATTTTTGTTATTGTTACTAAAGAAACATAATGTTCAGAACAAACAAAATGTGAGATTATAAAAGTGTTTCCTCCAGTACATATTATTGTTTCTAAAAAACATTTGTATTTTTATTTCTAAGACATGAGATGTGATAGTAAAGATACTCAGGAGCGTGTTAAAAGGCCAATAAGAATACAATGCATAATATCAATCAAAGTTTTTATGTACTTATAAATGTACTGGAGGTCATTTATCACTGCCTTGGGAGATGCCATGTAAACTTAGCTGTGGCTCCATCCACTGCAGAGGAGCGTTCTTGTTTGTGAGCAGAATGGGGCTTTTCTGTGTGGAGTTTGCATGTTCTCCCTGTGTCTGCATAGGTTTCCTCCGGGTGCTCCGATTTCCCCTCCCTCTAAAACATGTATAATAGGAGATTTCACTCGCCCGACTCATGTAGTATGTAAGGATGTAAAAGTACATGCACATTTTTGTTTAATGTTGATCATAAATTCTGCTTAAGTGGGCATTACTTTCTCATGAGCGTCTTGGCACAGTAACCTTACACATTTACATCCTCGTTCTCATTGCAGCACAGTCCTGCTCCATTTCTGCTGCTACTTTTACTGTTGTACTTGGACTTTATTCCTACAAGATGATTTAGAGTAGTGTTATATAGTTTCAGTTTGATTGTAGAAATGACATGTGCTTTAAGTACTTTGCACTCCTACACTCCGATACTTTAAGATGTGCTGGATTGCTTTCAGAAGTTCACATTTATTTGAAAGGAAAAAGCTGTGGTTGTGTTTTACAGAAGGCAGTGAGTAAAAGCCTCAGCACCACAGGGTCAAGGTAAACCCACAACCATTAGAACTGATTCATTGTACAGTAAGTGAAGTCCCATAATGCATTGCTTCAAAGGATCCTTGCAACCGACATTCATGTGCTCCAAAGTATATTTTGTATTCTTTATAATGAAAAATTCCTCAGTGGACCAGCTTTACCCGTCAGATAGTACAGTATTACAGGCAGCACAATGTTATGGAATGTTTGTGCAAACTCTTTTGTACTCAAAAGCCAAACAAAGGATGAAAAACACTGAGTAATAACTGAAACATTTAACCTTTCAGACGTTTAGACAGTTGAAGACATGTACAAACAACACTTTAAACCCATTATTCGGTCGCTTCATTTTTCCCACCACTATCTTGTCTCATGCAACATTCGCAGTCATTTTGTGGCGTGCCTTTCCAACTTGTCAAGAAGAGTGCAAAGGTCAAAAGCCCAGGACTTAACATTCTTAGAAGTGCTCAGTGGTACCTCTCCGGTCTCATAAGAAGCACCAGGGACTTGGGGGTCACATGATAACCAGCCCTGCAGTATCTTAATCGTTAACACTATTATTATTAAAGTGCCTATGACAGGTTGGACTACTCATTTAACTAAAATGCAGGTAAGATAAATATATTTAAACATTTGCTAAAAAATAAAGTACTGATTTTTTTCCAGTTTGGCAGTTTTTTTTTTGTTTTGTAATTTTACTTCCTGGTTGTAAATGATGACATCACAATGAGACATTACCTCGCAAAAACCATGTACACTGGGCCAAAACTCATCTAATGTCACAGATTTAAACATTTGACAAATGGAAATATATGCCATAACACCTTTATTTTGCTGATTAAATGTTTAAAGGGTAAAAAAAAAAGTAATTTCTTTTGTGTAAATATGCATAACCTTTGGATGGAACTCCCTAGGGTGATATCATCAATTTGTTTTTACGTCCTGTGATTTTTCACTGATTTTTCAACTTTTCACCATGAATGGATTGGCGTAAAAATATAATTTATATTTACAACAGGTATTAATATACCAAATAAAGTCAACATTAGAAAAACAAATGCACTATAAGTCATTTATCTACTTTTGTTTCAGTGCATGTTTCTTTTCTTTTCTTTTTCTTTTTTTTTCTACTTCTTATTACTATAAAAAAAAATAATAATAAAAAAAAAACGGACAGAGCAGACGATACAATATCATGAGAGTGGAAAAAAAAAAGAATTGAAAAGAAATTCAATTCAGTTTATTTTTGTAACGGCCAAAATCACAACAGTAGTTGCATTGGTAAAGTAGAATGTTTTTTTCAACCTTTTTGATCATACTTGGGTTTAATCATTCGATGCCTGGTGCTGCTGCATTCCAAACAGAAAGTATCCACGGAGGCTGTCCTGGCTCCATAAAAGCCGAGCTGCCATTCACTTTCTATTGGGACATTGGTGCCCTTTACTCTGTATCTGCTTCTGTCAAGCTCAACATCTTGGAACTAAAATGTCTGTTTTGACACACTCTATATGAGCCTGGTGTTTTCTTTTTCTGTTATGTTCTTCATAAATCAAGTTATAAACAATAATAACTGACCAGTCAGGTGCTTTCTTCCATTGTCCGGTTTTTGCTTGCGTTAGCAACAGGTTTGATTGACAGCTAGCAGTCTTTTAATTGTTCGAAACCGTTAACAACCTCACTCCTGATTAGTCCGTGTGGTTGCCACGATACGGACACTTAGATTTCCAAGTATGGAGTTTTGTTCCATATGCATTTGTGAATCTGTCAACTAAAATTGGCCATTTTTCCCAAGGAACACCTGACAAAACCTCAAAGCCCACAAGTGTTCCCGGCACACTGGTTGAAGATCAAGGAAATAGAATATGAAATGTCAGTCAGTCATGTGTCTGTCCCATCTCACTCTGTGTCTGATTACTTTGTCCATGTTTGAGTTCAAACTAAAAGTAAATGTTTCCGTTTTATTGATGTCCAAAGGAATTTCAGCCCAGTCCTTGATTGTTGTCTCTGTCCCTGCCATCCGTTTTCTTAAAAGCACACTCCCTAGGTATCCATCTTTCATCTCCATCGCTGTAGCTATGCATCTGAGATACAATGTTTTAAAGTCCCATGGAATATTGGTGTTGAAGTCTGCAGGGTCTCATTGATCTCAGTTGAGTGTTTATGAATAATAGGACAGTCCCAAAGCACATGACGGCCATGAGCTGGAATTTCACTGTAATTTACTCATTGTGGGATGAATACATGTTATCTTGTCTTATGGTGGTAGACGTCAACATAACGACTTTAACATTTAGTTATATAAATTTTTTCTATCTGACATTAGTCTCTTAATGCCAGGCCAACCCTAAACAGTGATTTATGTTACTTGTGATAATTAGATCTTTATTGTCATTGTGAATTATAAAATGGAAGGGCATCTGTAGCAAAATCAAATGTAGCAGATCTTTATTGTGACTTCTGTGTGACTATTGTGTCACTTCTGGCAAGGGATTGATCATAAAAAGTATACTTTACATTCTTTTAAATTACTTTTTCAATACATAAACTGTGGAAGAATTCTTATTAAAGGCTTGTCAAAATGACAGAAAACACACTGGTATTGGATTGATTAAAACGATTTTGAATCAAAAGAAAAATCTGTAAAATCACCCATCAGTAAATTGTAGGTGTTTGCTTAGTTGATTGAAATGTAGGTTGAATTGGTTAATTGATTTAAATATATATAAATACATGCAAATAGGCCTGTCACAATAGTACATTTTGAAGTGCGATAGAAAAGTATTGATAGAAACAACTTTTTTTTGGCTGGATAGTCCCCAGCAAAATCAATATAAATGTGAAATGTTGTTAAAATATGAGCTACAAAAAAATAGATAGCTGAATTATACTTTTTAGATTGTTGGTGTCGGGAATGAGTCATGAAAGTAACTTATTTCACTCTCTTTGATTCAAATCTGATCAAAAACAAAGAAAACGTTATCTAAAGTTCATACAAAAATAAACACGATCAATATTAATCGTGTCTCGTGTCTCCCCTCCATCGTCATGGGAAACGTGCGCTCCCTCGCAAACAAGATGGAAGAACTCACGGCACTTGCCCAAAGTCAGAGGGAATATCGTGAGTGTAGTCTAATGTGCTTTACAGAGACATGGATGCACCAGGACATTACCGCTGACAGCGCTATCATCACGGGCTTCCACACGGTGCGCGCCGAGAGGGACCACGCCAGCACCGGTAAGCGCAAAGGGGGCGGACTTGCCGTGTTTGTGAATGAACGCTGGTGTAACCCTGCTCACCACTCGGTCAAAGAGCGCATCTGCAATCAGGATGTGGAACTGTGTGCTGTTGGGTTACGTCCATATTATTTGCCCAGGGAGTTTTCCCATGTTATCTTCGTGGCTGTTTATGTGCCCCCGTCTGCCAACCCCCACTGCGCCTGTGACACTATTCACTCTGCAATAGCCCGGATTCAGACCGCTCACCCCAACGCTTTCATTGCCGTTTCTGGAGATTTCAACCACGTGAGCTTGGACAAGACTCTCTCCACTTTCAGACAGTTTGTGGATTGTCCCACCAGAGAGGGAAGAACAGTAGACCTGCTTTATGCAAATGTTCGGGATGCATACAGCTCAGCCCCCCTTCCCCCGCTGGGCAGGTCTGATCACAACCTGGTTCATCTCACCACCTCCTATGTGCCTCTAGTGAAACGTCAGCCCCCGAGTACGAGGACAGTGAGAAGATGGACTGACGGAACACTGGAGACACTACAGGACTGCTTTGAGTTGACAGACTGGCAGGCACTCACTGAGCCCCACGGAGAGGACATCGATGGGCTTACTGAGTGCATCACCAGCTACATCAACTTCTGTGAGGACAACGTCGTCCCAGCCAGGACCGTGAGCTGTTACCCGAACAACAAGCCATGGATTACCAAGGACATTAAAATCACTCTCAACAAGAAGAAGAAGGCGTTCAGTGCGGGCAACAAGGAGGAGGTGCGAGCTACGCAGAGGGACCTGAGAGTGCAAATGAAGAGGGCCAGGAAGAAGCACGGGAGGAAGCTGGAGTGGAAGCTCCAGCAGAACAACATCAGGGAAGTCTGGAGTGGCATGAGGACCATCACTGGATACAAGCCAACCAGTGGTGGAGGCATCGAGGGCAGTGTGGACAAGGCTAATGTGTTTAACAGGTTCTTCAACCGTTATGACACTGCAGTCTCTGACCTCCTCCCAGAAGTCTCTACTGCAGAGCGGCAGCCAGCAGCCACTCCTCTCTCCCTCCCTCCCCCCACCCCTCTGCAAGACGGCCCCGCTCACACCTCGTCCCCAAACCCCCAGTCTGACTGCACTCTTCTGGAGATCACCGGCACCCCTCCCCCTCCTGACACCTCCACACCGACTTTCACTGCTGACCAGGTGAGGAGACAGTTGCAGAGACTCCGAGCTGGAAAAGCTGCAGGCCCTGATGGCGTGAGCCCCAGAGTCCTGAAAGCTTGTGCCCCCCAGCTCAGTGGAGTTCTGCAACAGATCTTCAACCTGAGCCTGAGTCTTCAGAGAGTCCCCCTGGTGTGGAAGACATCGTGCCTCGTTCCTGTCCCGAAGACGCCGCGTCCCAGCGACCCCAAGGACTACAGGCCCGTGGCACTGACCTCCCACGTCATGAAGACTCTGGAACGACTCGTCCTGGAGCAGCTGCGACCCATGGTGCAGCATCTACAGGACCCTCTCCAGTTTGCCTCATCATCACCTCCTTCCTGCACTTAGTAAGATTATGGAAAAAATCATTCATGAACAAATCTATAGATATTTTCAATTGAATGATTTGATGGCAATGTTTCAGCATGCTTACAGGAAGGCACACTCTACATGTACAGCTCTTATGCAAATGACAGATGGATGGCTCAGAAGTATGGACCATTCTGAATTAGTTGGTGTAGTGATGTTGGACTTTAGTGCTGCTTTTGATGTAATAGATCATCACATCTTATTAGAAAAAACTGAAAACCTATGGCTTTATTGCTCCTGCTGTTGCATTAATGCAAAGTTATCTCTCAAACAGAACTCAGAGAGTTTTTTATAATGGTCATTCCTCTAACAGTAAACATTTAGAATGTGGCCTTCCTCAAGGCAGCTGTCTAGGACCTCTTTTGTTTTCAGTCTTTATTAACGATTTACCTTTAATTACGAAAAAAGCTTCCATGACTATTTATGCAGATGATTCAACTATTTATTACGCCGCAGAGTCCCGTGAAAAAATTAACTCTGTATTGTCTAAGGAGCTAGACTTGCTGTATTAATGGGTTAAAGGTAACAAGCTAATTTTGAACATTAAAAAAACTAAAGCTATGATGATTGGGTCAAAACAAAAGCTGGCATGTGGATCTGACTTAAAATTAAATATGGCTGGGGAGAATATACAGCAGGTAGTCAAGGCCAGATTGTTGGGTGTGGTTATTGATAGTAACCTGTCTTGGACTGAGCATATAAATACTATTGTTAATAAAATGGGTCGCAGTATTGCTGTTACTAAAAAATTTTGTCATTATGTCAAACGTGACACTTTAAATCTAATCACAAAGTCTTTAACATTGTGTCACTGTGTCACTGAAGTGTGGTCATCTGCATCTCAAAAAGATTTGGCAAAATTACAAGTTGCTCAAAATAAAGCAGCAAGGCTTGTTCTAGGCTGTTTAATTAGAACAAGCAGAAAACAAATGTATTCCACTCTCTTGTGGCTCAATTTATATCAAAGAATACAAGTTACTTTGCAAACTTTATTATATAATACATTAACCCTAAAAATGCCGGCTTGTATATTAAATCAAATCGTCTACTGTGATTCTGTGCACAAGCACAACACTAGAACTGCAACTAATGGTAATCTCTTGCCATCATGTCCAAAATCCAATTTTATGAAAAAAACTGTGTTGTACAGAGCTATATTCATTTGGAACAGTGTTCCTTTTGAAATTCGCCAACTCAAAAATAAGAAATCATTCAAAAACAGTATTAAGTTCCACGTGTTAAACGGGATATAAATTTCGCCTCATGGACAGAAATGTTATTTCTATGTGTACTTTGTCCTCCATTGAAAAATGTGAAATAATTTGTGTGATGAACTTTCATGCATTGTAAGGAAATTTTAATATTGCAATGATAATTTATTATTGTGTTGGTTGTATGTTTTGATATGATTGCAATGGATCCAGGAAGACTAGCTGATTGCTTCGCTTTCAGCTAATGGGATCCATTTAAATAAACAAATAAACAAATCTACTTGCTCCACAGAGTCTACGCCCACCTGGACAAGCCGGCTACCACTGTGAGAATCATGTTCTTTGACTTCTCCAGTGCGTTCGACACCAGCGAGAATAACCACCTCCTCCTCAACGTGGCGAAGACCAAAGAACTGGTGGTGGATCTGAGGAGGACCAAAGCTGCTGTGACCCCCATATCCATCCAGGGGGTCGGTGTGGACATTGTGGAGGAGTACAAGTACTTGGGGGTGTATTTGGACAATAAACTGGACTGGGGCAAGAACATAGACACTGTCTACAAGAAGGGCCAGAGCCGTCTCTACTTTCTGAGGCGGCTGAGGTCCTTTGACATCTGCAGGACAATGCTCAGGATGTTCTACGAGTCTATGGTGGCAAGTGCCATCACGTATGCTGTGGCCTGCTGGGGCAGCAGTCTGCGTGTGAGGGACACTAATAGACTCAACAAGATCATCAAGAAGGCCGGACATGTTGTGGGGGAGGAGCTGGACTCTCTGACTGTTGTGTCGGAGAGGAGGGTGTTGTCCAAAATCAGGACTATTCTGGACTTTCCCTCCCACCCGCTCCACAAAGTGCTGGTCAAGAGCTCATTTAGCAACAGACCACGATGCTCCACCGAGAGACACAGGAAATCATTCCTGCCTGTCGCCATCAAACTACTGAACTCTGTGCTGTAAATCCGCTTGTGAAGTCATTGTGCAATATTAAGCCCACTGTGCAATATTAAGTCCACTTATAAACTGTACATGATCATGTGAATATGTAAATAGACAAGGGTAGTAGAGTTAAGCTTATTGTAAAATTGTTCATAACGGGGGTTTAGTTGATTATTGTTCATATCGGGGGTTTAGTTGATTAATAAAGACACTTTATAAGTTAAGTTAAATGGGGTTGATCATTGTAGAGCTATTGTATTTTATTCTTATTTTATATATATCTTATATTGTTTTAATACTTACTGTCTCTACTGGTCGGTTGCACATGTAACGAAAAGAATTTCCCCTTGGGGATAAATAAAAGTAATTCTGATTCTGATTCTGATTCTTATAAGCCCCATTGTTTGTTTATTGTTTACTTAAAAGTCTGGTTTTCTGACTGTTATAATGAGAAAGAGCTTTTCTTTCACATTGGCACATTTATCTCTATCTGAAAATACATTCATTCCTGTTCTTGGAAGCACATACTTTCCAGTAACAACCACTAAAAAGACAAATGTACTTTTTCTCTTACTTGAGTATCCAGAACCAAGGAGTACATGGAGTATTTTCATTTATTTTCATTTACTTTGGTCACAGACACATGCAAGACTTGGTAATACGCAGGGCGAAAAAGTATGAAAGTTAAAAAAAAAAAAAAAAAAAAGAGAGAGAGACAAGAGTTTAAGAGGATCTTTAGGGACAACAGAGAGATTTCAGATGAATAATCCATTGCGATATTCACCCGAGACTTGAAATAGGAGGCAGTGAGGACTCCATCTTCACTCGCGCACTGATGAGGGACCCTAAACCCTATCACCACTTCTCCGCAGCTTCTATAGACGAGTGAGGGATAATTAAAAGATAGAACGATATGGAGGGGGAGCACCGCCGCACCAAGACCCCGGGTATAATTAAAACATAGACCTTGCCGAATAATTTACGAGATTCATCTGCTTTTTTGGACCCACTTCAGGACCTCATATTCAAACAATGAGGCTGCCTAAAAACACGAGCAAGAGGAGAACGACCTGTAAAAGTCAGCGCCGGTTTAATCATTATTATCTATTATCATCTGAAAACAACCCAAGCGTCATCTCGTGGGAATAGTGAGGATGCTGCCTTTTGAACAGGTGTAATTGCGTCTATGTTGGTCATTTATATTTCTCACAAAGGAAAGTGCATGTTTGCAGGTTATTAAGGTCAACCTGCTCTCTGAATATAAATCACACAACCCCCTAAGTAGCCCACTAAAGTCACTTCTTCACTATAAAGTCACTGGTTCAAGTCCTACACGAAAAAAGAATCCAACATCTGATTTTTAATTACTGTGTACTTGACCTGTTGTTGCCATAGAAACCGTGAAAGAAACGAGAAAAGATCTGGTTCATAATAAGCTTCAGCTTGTTTTTCATGATCAAACATCACAGGAATGCACATTATACCTTGGTTTTATTTTTTGCTCTGAATGGTTTTTTGTGTGTGTTTTTTTACAGCAATTTATTTTGACCTTTACTGAAATGTTCTGAAATGCATGTGATTATTTAATTTAAGTTCACATTTAAGTGGTTCAACTGGTATAAACTCTTACTTAGGCTATTTACAGTGGCTATAATGAGATTAAAGGAGACATATATGTTTTTTTTCTAGTACTTAGTAATAAACTATATAATCTGTAGATAATTATTTTATATAATGTTCATTGTAAACTGCAAAATGTATCTAAAATGGTTAAGTAATACAAGGGACCATTGATTTCCTATGTTAAAAAATGCAGAATTGACAAGCTCCACCTCTTCATTTTTGCACTTATCAAATTATCTTTGTTTTGTTGTTGAAAAATGGCTTCACATACCAATCTGATGCTAGGAACGGCCGTATGACTAAAAGCTCGTAATGGTTGATTTTGAATAATATGTCTCCTTTAACTCATTGGAAATACACCTAATTATAAAAGCATGTTGAAAATTGATTGATTCGGTGCCACTGTATGACTTTTGACCCTCAGTCTGTCATTACTATTGACAGTAAGAGAATTACATTCATGACATAAGAGATGAAACTGCAATGTAAGAAATATTGCCCCTCATATCAATACAAAAAAAAAAATTGCAACAGTTCCCACACAATTTGGAAATTCAGGGAAATTGGATGGATAATTCATTTTGCTTTGGGTGAAATCAATAATCTTTATTCATGTGTATTCATTAAAACTGTGCTCCCAATTTTCACACAGCAAAGCCAGAAATTGGTCTAACTATACAGCTTTCAAAAACCGTTTGGTACATGGTAATATCCACAAGGAATCATTTTCATGTGTGAGCTCAGCTTTAGAATCATTTTTGAGCCTGAAATGTGAAACTCAAGCTACCGCCCCAAGCCCAGCCAATCAGAGCGCTGCTTTAAGCTCTTCCAGGTTTTCAGGTTGAATACTTAATTTATAGATGCAGGCAAAGTGCTGCATTACAATGTAGTAAACAACCATTTGTACTTATTTACAACAATAAAAAGTCGAGTACGTCAGTTTTAAATGTCAATACATTGATTGAGTCTAATGCAATATCCAACAATGACTTTATTTAGTGAAACATGATTAAAATGATGAGCTCAAACACAAGTTTAACTAACTTCTATCACATCCATAAATGTATTGTCTTCATTTAAATAACTGGAAATGCGTTTTTCAAAACTACAACTGTATGATGTTTTTAGAGTTTGTTAGTGGATTAGAGATGGTATCAGTCCTAAATTTCCCAACGTTGAATTCCTGAACTTAAACCGGACAGACTTTCAATCATTGCCATTAAATAAAAAAGGCACATTTCTCCCTCCAGACTTTGAACTCTGCTCCAAAACCAAACGCTTTTACTGACAGAGGATTGGCCGTGGATCTCTGGAGTGTTAAGAAACTGTCCCTCTAATCCGACGGGTGAATCCAATTTTAGTCCTATATAATTTGGACAGAGACGAGGCCAAACCAAAGACAGGACCAGCGCAGGGTCAGGTCTCTGGAGCAATAACATCTGATCCTGCTCTCGACCTGGATTCTGACACTCGGAGCGCGGCTGAAGAATGATGACCTTGAAGAAGCCAATTCAGGCCCGTGGTCATTTTTCTAAACGCGCCGAGAACTCAACCCTTCCACTTTCCATCCGCGGCCTCAGATAGACCGATCAATTTTGTCTGAAACTTTGCAGGACTCATGTCTTTTTCTGAGCGGCTTTATATTTGGGCTTCCCTCTCTGCTCAGACCGGTCTAATCCTCCTCTGTCTGTCTGACTTGAATTTGTTCACCGCGCTATACTTCTCCCCTCTCTTCCCTTTCTTTTCTTTAGAGTATAGTCTCGTCCACCTGCAGGCCCGACGTGCGTGTGCGAGCCGGTGTTTATCACATCGTGGGGACTGAAGTCTGCACACACTCAATTTATGGGGACTTATCTCCTTTATGGAGACAGAAATCCTTTATTATTAGATCAACAATACAGTCCAGGGAGTTGCTAAACATTCATTGTTTTGTTTTGTTTTTTACCTCACAATGACAGAATAAAAATAAAATCCTATTCTATTAAAGGTGCGTTCAAAGTTGTTCTCATTTGGACCTAATTTGAGCTCTGTTTACTCCAGATTTGGACTCGTTTGGTCAGTATTAGTACTAGTTTTGTCCTGGTCTTGTTCAGGTTTAGTGTCAGGTTTGGCCCTGGTTTAGTCCCAATTCTGAAATGATGAATGTGCACATGAGAATGCACCTTTAAAGATAAGATCCGTTAATAGAAAAAGAACAGCAGGAGAATACAGACATGTAATTAAAAAAGCTTAATGAATAAATGACTTTTGAAAATAGACTTAAATCTGTGCAGGTGGAGCACAAGTGGACTGTTTTAAACTAGGACTGTTGTTATGTGCTGCATATGGACAGAGTAAACAGCAGGTAAAGTGTATTATAATATTTCAGTTGTGGCTCTGACTGTGATTGTGTGCAGTGCAGCATATGGACAAAAGTGACTTCAGTGAATTGAGATCATTTACATTCAGTTAAGATGTCTTAAAATAAAAAGTGTATTTAAGAGTTTGCTAAAAAAATAAATAAAAAAAATTGTATCTCAATTCACCAAATTTCTTTAGGTTTATAATTACATCACACTTGACAATTGTTATATATGTAATACTGGGACAAAAGTCCTCTAAATGTACACAGACATTTTATTTGACAGATAAAATATATGAGAATACCTTTATTTTGTGGATTTCATGTTTTAAAAAGGTGTGTGTTTCGTGTAAATTGTGCCACACTTTTGGGTGTAATTGTCTCCCAGTGTCATGTCATCGTTCTTGAACGCTGCTTCTAGCTGTTTTTAAAATGTTTACATATTTTTCATCTTTTCTTCACAAACTGCAACTTGATTGGAGTAAAACACTTATATTTACAACAGTATTATCCTACAAAAACATATATACTCACTTTAATTATTGTAATTCATGTTAACGTTATTGTTCTCCAATAAATGAACGTAAGTCAATATGATGTCTCCAAAAGCATGGAAACCCAGTGTGTGTGTGTGTGTGTGTGTGTGTGTGTGTGTGTGTGTGTGTGTGTGTGTGTGTGTCTGTCTGTGCATGTGTAGGTGTGTGTGTGTGTGTGTGTGCGTGTGTGTGTGTACGTGTGTGTGTGCGTGCGTGTGTGCGTGTGTGTGTGTGTGAGTGTGTGCGTGCGTGCGTGCGTGTGTGTCTGTGCGTGTGTGTGAGTGTGTGTGTGTGTGTGTCTGTGCGTGTGTGTGTGTGTGTGTGTGTGTGTGTGTGTCCATGCCAGCGTGAGAGATATTTTCCAAATCCCAGGTAAGAGCAGGGCTTTTCTGCCGGAGAATTTCATTTCAACCCCTCTCATCTTGCACAGACAGAAGGCAGTAGGAGTCTCCCAGTTATGAATCCAATAACCATTGTGTGTGTGCGTGTCGCGTGTGTACGTGTGTGTGTGTACATGTGTGTGGGTGTGTGAGTGCGGTGGGGGCTATCGGGGGTTGCTTGTTTATAAGATAGCAGGTTGCACCCATAAACTGGAACTGAAGGTCAAATAGAAGAAGAAAAGCAGAAAAAAGACTGTTTTAACCCTTGTGGCTTAAAGTGGATGAGGTGGTGGAAAGTGGGCGGAGCTATGTCAAGGTAACAGTGAAGTGATGGTCCAGTCCAAGGCTAAAAGATCTATTGATTGATTGAGGTTCAACGGTCTTGCATTAAACACAGTAAAGAAAAATATCATCCCATTGTGATCTTACTTCTCAGGGCCATATCTTACAGATTTCGAAAATACGTTTTGTCGATGGGTCTCAGAGTGGGAAAAGTGTGTTCACCGAAGCCAAACATGAAAAGGTGAAGGATTTTGAACTGGAAAAAGGTTATTGATCTGAAAATAGAGAAAAATTGCCCCAAAATCCGACCTTTTTGAAGGCAGTGAGTGTCCTGTCAGCCGAACATGAACAGTTTGTGCTCCGTGGAAAAAATGCTTTTTGGACTGAAGAGAATTTTCCACTGCAGTACCAATGGACCAGGGCAGGTTTAAGATATCTAGATAAATGTAATAGATCCATGGCTGCCAAACACAGGAAATACTCATAATTTCACTGACCTTTCACTATTTTATTTACTATTTGGTGGGACGAGTGACCAAATTGCACTGATATAAATGTAGTTGTCTATTTGTGCCAACTATGTCTCCATCTTTTACCATGCGGGCATCCCACCGGTGAGACATTGGACTTTTTCTTGATTTATTCCTTTTCATCCACCATCTGATAAAAGGAAACTATCAAGCTGCTGAACATGTTAAATATAAAAAGAAAGCAAATCAACCATTCTGAGATGAATCAGGATCAACTTCTACTCCAAACCCACAAAAAAAAAAAAGAAAAGAAAATTATTTTGTTTCTCTGATACTTCTAATAATCTTCTGAGCAGAGCTTGTTCACACTTATAATTAGAGTAAATCAGAAATGAGAGGTCAAAACTACAGAGTCTCAGCTTCACAAAGAGTCCAGCCAATTGTTTAAGCTCCAAAGGATTCAAGAACCATCTGCACAGGTGAGAGACACAACTGAACTCAAAAAACTCCAGTTCTAAAACCACTTGAGCCGCCGTCACACACGATATACCACAGATGTGCTGTTTCAGGGGTAAATATACACTTCCTTTTCTGGATTTTATTTTTATGACCAATTCCCCTTTGTTACAGACGAACAAACAACTAACAAGTCAAAGCGTCGTGCCGCCAAGGAGAACCAAGGGGTGAAAAAGGGCGAAGGACAATGTCAGGGTGGCACACACAGAGGCACACAGCGGTACATCGGCCTTATATTAATAGGCCTGTATTGACTGTACAGCAGCGCAGCCCTGCACACACATATGCAGCAGCTGAGTGGGGAAAGAGCCTATTGAGTCGGAGAAGTGAGGTCAGCTCTAAATCATTACAGGTCAGCGTGGCAAGCCGGGCTACCAGATTAGATTAAAGTCTGGCTGATAGACCCAGCCAAGCACATTAAAACGCACACACATCCTGGCTCTCTCGCACACACACCACCGCTGCTATGGAATAACCACAAAGGTGCCTCGCCCGCACATTAATCACTGCGAGCCCTGCGTGTAATGTGGCTTTGGTTTTTCTTGTACACAGAGCGAGGCGGCGCGCTGACCCCACAACGGTAAACAGCCAAAAACAACAGATAAGACGGGCCTTTCCAGCAGAGCCCACTGGGAAAGCAGGCCTATTAGGAGAAGTTGAAGAGGCTTGATTGAATTAGAGCTGGCTCCGGTCAGGTCACTGCTGCTGCTGCTGCTGCTGGTCCTCTGGCTCGTGTCGCTCCATCAGAGGAGAGCGTTTTGGGATGCCACAAAACAACCACTCTTTTGTTGGGATTAAAATGTGTTTGTGCATTTGGATGGAAGAGTGGGTGAAATGAATAGCAGGAGCAAGTGTGGTTTATCTGCCTGGCATCTCGCTTCACTGGAACAACACCATAAAGCTCTCACACAGTTATATGTTTGTGAGCAAGCTGTTAGGAAGAAAAAAAGTGTTTGTTTTGTCTTGTAAATAAACTGTTAATAACCTTTTATTAAGGTTTAATTAAGCATGCAGGCCATATTTTGAAGAATCGCTTACTAAGGGATCTATCTATTCTGTGATTAAACTAGAGCTTTTAAAAGGCGTAAACAGCCATATTCTTTTTGTATTTGCTTCCTTGCTTTTGGATTGAAGTGTGGATGAACTGATTGCCAGGAGAAAGAGTGGTTTATCTTTCTGGCATCTGTCCATTTGTTACAGGGAACAAAGTTTTACCTAGACTGAATAACACTTTATTAATTAATAAAGGCCGTACAGGCCACACATAAGGAAGGATATTAAGGACAGGAACTAAGGTGCAATTAACCCAGACATATTTTAAAGCAGGGTTTTGGTATTGTCCTCAGTGGATTTAGTTATAAGAATGGATAAAATGAATTATTAAGTTTGGTTTGTCTGCCTGACATCTGTCTTCTGAGGGTTATATATATATTACAGTTTTCATGTGGTTGTAAAGTAAAAAGCGTGTGTTACCGGAAATTAGACTGTAGCATATTAAAGTATGGGGATGTGATTTCACTTTAACTCAATTTTTATTATTTATATTGTAAAGAAAAAACATATGTGTTACAGGAAATAAATGACAGTGGAACTAACTTATTCAGGTTTACTTAAGTAGGACATAATTATACTGTAACTAACTTTGTGTTTTTTATGGCTATAAAGAAAAACAATTTGTTATAGCAAAAAACTGTAACTAACTTATTGAGGTTTGCTGTCGCTTATGGTGATCCAAAAAAAAAAAAAAAAAAAAACAAAAACATTATAAAATGGCTGGTAAATGGGTGTAAAGAAGAAAGATACCACTTAAAGTGCCCATGACAGGTTGGGCTACTCATTTAACCAAAATGTAGTTCAGATAAACATATTTCAAAATTAGCTAAAATTCTTTAAAAAATGTACACCGTTTTTGCAATTTTTAGCTTTTTAATTTTACTTCCTGGTTGTAAATGATGACATCACGCTAGGAAATTACCATAGCAACAACACTGTACACTGGGCCAAAACTCATCTAATGTCACATTTTTTTGATTTGACAAATAAAAATACATGTTAACACCTTTAATTTGTTGAATTAATGTTTAAAGGGTCAAAAAAGTAGTGTATTTTGTGTAAATGATGTATAACCTTTGTCTCCCCAGTGTGATGTAATCAGTTTGTTTACTTGTTGTTTACTCTCCACAAACAGCGACCTGATTGGTGTAAAACTATAATTTCTATTTACAACAAGTATTAATACATTATATAAAGTCAAAATTAGAAAATCATAGAAACCTGTCATACGCAATTTAACTATAATAACTACACCTTAATTAGCCTTAACAAAGTTTACAACATGATTCAGGCTTCGGAACGACTAAATTAAAGTTAGGGTAAGGGTCTGGAATTAGGGTTAGATTTTTTGTCAAGTAGTTACTGCCTGAGTTCTTTATAAACTATTTGTTCACTATAAATTAAGTCTTCATGCTTCACTAAATCCGGCATAAATGTAGTTATCATAAAGTGTTACCAGAGATTAAAAAAAAAAAAAGATTTGTAGCAGGAAACAAATTAGACTTATCAAAGTTTAATTAGATCAGATGTAATTACACTGTAACTAACAATTTATCTAAGTAATTAACCAAGCCCTGTTCTAAAGCAGGTCTTGGTCTTGTCCTCTGTGGAGTTTTATGGAAGAGGGGGTGACATGAATAGCAGGAGTAAGTGTGCTTTATCTGCCTATAGCATTTCTCTCAGCTTTCACTGGAACAACACCATAAAGCTCCCATTGAGGGCGATATGTTACAGTGAGCATGCGGTTCTTGTGTTTAAAAAGAACAATGGAGCGAGAGATGAGAGATGTTTATCTGGCCTCGCCTCTGTCCCAGCGCTCGGCCTATCGCTCTCCGTCAGGTGATGTACGCCTGACCTTCAGTGAGGGATCTGCCAAGTGGGTCTTTAACGGTGGCCATGATTCAGCTGACCTCACTTCCTCTGACCCCTCTATAGGAGCGGCTCGGCGTGGCAGCCGGCCAAGAGTGCGCTGGGCCCCAGAGCCCTGCACAGATACGGTTTCTCCAAGTCCCTTTGAGCTCATTCTATATTGTCTTTCTTGTCAGGCGGTTGAACTTAATCCAGCAACATGGGGTCAAAAGCCTGTGTACTATTTATGCCGGTGCCAAGTCTTGATAAATGGATTGCAGAGACAAAGTCAACAAAGGCATCTGATGTGGAAACTGCGTCAAGTTATATACACCGAACAAAAATATTAACACAACACTTGTTTTTGCTCCCATTTTTCTTGAGCTGAACTCAGACGTTTTCTATATACAGAGAAGACATGCTTCTCAAATATTATCCGTAAATGTGTCTAAGTGAGCTCTTCTCCTTTGCCAAGATCCCACCTAGCAGGAGCGGAATATCAAGATGCTGATTAGACAGCATGAATAGTGCACTGATGTGCCTTTGGCGCTCTGGGAATAGGACACTATTTGAATGGATTGTTGTTGTTTTTTTTTTTATTGCTCAACTTTGTTTTATTGGGGGGTCTGGGGGGGTCAGAAAACCAGTCAGTATTTGGTGCGACCACCATTTACCACGACATATGTCCTTCACATAGACTTGGTCAGATTATTAAAACACTAATAATTGTCACTGTTTTAGAAGCAATATTAGGTTCTTTTAATTCAATCTATCGTCTAAAAAAATACATTTGAATGTAAAGCACTTATTGATCAGACTGTTTTTGTTACTGTTTACTTTACTTACTCAAACTTGAGGAACAAGAGGAAGAATAATGACAATGGAAAAAAAAAAAAAGGTTCATGAGCAATAATTGTGAATAATGACATTACAATAAAATTAATGTAATGTTTTTCTCATAATAATCGTAACATTAAAATGATATCGTGACATGCCTTCTAGCAGGTTTGTCAGATTTATCTTGCGCTGTTCCAGATCCTTTGCAAATTATGAGTGTACACCAAAAATTAACAATTTCTACACTGACCTCTTACTATCTTTAAATGTCATCAAAATGCTACGTTTTCCTTTCCCTTTGTTGGAGCCTTACAATCCGGCAAAGCAGAAAAGTCAAATAACTGAAAATGTAATAAAGCGTGGAGCAGTCAGAAACAGACAATTTAAGCAAAGATAAATACAAATACAGTAACGTCGCACGAAGCCAGGTGCCGCGTCTTTATCCACATTTAACCTTACCTGCCTGTGCTCTGAAGTGCACTACACACACACAAGAGAGGGCTTGAGTGCGCTCCTCTATTTGACTCAAAAGCACACTCGCCATTGTCCTCTGGGGCGGACCACTATCCCCCATCACCAGACCTTATCTATTATTTATACAGTGCCTCTGATATTCCAATAAATAAGCTAACTGCCCGTACAAACTACTTTCTACTGTCACAAACAAGAAAAAATTGTGTCCATGAACTTTCTGGCAACCACACGCGGCGAACCCGGTGACCCATTGAAAAGCATTTTAAATGAGTTTCACATTGGCCGAACAAGTGGGACTGATGAAGGCTGCGCACAAGTTTGTCGTACAAAGAGGCACAAATGGGGAGAGAAAATACGGCTCAAAGATGTGTACTGATTTCTGTGGACTATTATTTGACCCACAGAGCAATCCTGATTACCAGTTTGAGTACGAGCCAGAGAAGGAACTGGAGGGACGGCTCTGTGCTCCACGCTTTTGGTTGTGTTCACAAAGGTAAAGTCACGTGCGGTGCCAAGACCTCGAAGTGAACCAGCAGGGTTTATTTAGCGCTAAGACGTGAACTGAAGATGGAGATTTTCTTCTTCAGGGGTAACAGGAAAAACACTTGAAAAATACTGCTGTAAAAATGTTGTTTGGAGCTGGACAAATTTCACAGACTTTGGACAGACTGGGACTAATAAGCCGCACTTCATATTTGTTGGATGTCTTATTTTTATGTGTTCTCTCTCTGTGTCATGTCTGTTGTTGTTTCTTCTTTTCACTGACACTCAGTGGAGTCTCTACTGGAGCATTTTGACACCAACTGAAATGATGAATAAAATACACATTTGTACTAAAAATGTGTGTCTTAAAGATATTGTAGTCACTAAAACCATACCCAAAGGCACATATTCTATATACAACACCTGTATTGTTTCATTTGTTTACTTTTGAACAATTCAGCGTAATCCATCACACTCTAGGTCAAAACACTCATCTGATGTCCATAATCCAGAAGCGTTTCTCTCTATTTTGATCGAGATCTATTGTGCAAAACTGACTTCTAGGAGCTTTTAACCATATATAATTGTTCCCCCTTGTCATTAACCACTCGAAGTTGCACGAAGTGATTTGTGCATATTCAAGTAATCTTTATATTTCTGTGGACAAGATGCCATCGCTCCGTCAGTCCAGGTCTTCACAGATACGTATTTATTTCTGCAATTTTATTAAACGGTGACACATGTATGATTCAGCCATTTCATCTCAAATGAAAATAATTCCTCCTCTCTCTAATGTGAACTGCAGCTCTCCAAAGTCAACAAAGTAATGCAAACGGGCCAGCGCAAATCACCATGGCAGTTTTCAACAAAATGTAATGTAATGATCCACAAGGGATGTAAAAAAAAAGCACAATAGCACTTCTTTAAAGTAAATTCACTTCACCATCGAGACTTATTTCAATCTTTCAATGTTCAGATTTCATTTACAGACAAGCTAACCATGCAGTTTGATTTCCCTGCAGAGACAATAAAGTGTAATCTCTTGCTTTTTCTGTGGCCCTGTCTGCACAAAATTAAAACACATTCAAAGCTTGCTCATTTTGCACTGAAAAGACCAACAAACCAACGAGCGCAAAACACATATCCTTTTGAAATACACAAATAAAGCATCAGCTAATTAAAAATAACCCTTCAAGTTGGTTTTATGGATACTGTGTTCTTCATAATTGCTTATTCATATTTAATGAGCAGATTTCAACTGGACTAATGACCCAATTTTAAACCTCTGATGAAATCTTTATGCAAGCACTTTACGCGGCTTCCCTCACATAATAATAAGCGCGCAGACAGGCAGCTGAATCCAGGCTGCCCTCTCTGCCTCGACCTGTCACTTCGTCCTCCACAGTCAGTGAGTCAGTCTGGCCACCATCTCATTATTAGCGCTAGCACTGCATGACCAAACCACTAATCCCTTCTTTTCCCGGTGACACTACTCCTCTAGTGCACTACAGGGCCAGTATCGAGTTCACATAAGGTGCAGTGCTGCGCCGCTACTCTGTCCATACATCATGCACATTTCAGAACACTTGACCGCGGAGTGACTAATTGACCAGCACTTGAGAGATGGGTTCCTTGGTCTGGCAGGTCTACGCCGCACTGACGCCTATATATTTAGACTATGGTATGGTCTGTACTGTAGTGCTATTTCAGGCTTACTCTTGAGCAGAGGTGGGTAGAGTAAGCAGTACTTAAGTAAGAGTAACACTACCCACATAATTACTCAAGTAAGAGCAAAAATGTATTTGGGGAAACAAATACTTGAGTACTGAGTGACAGTTTGGATGAAAAATGTATTTAAAATATACTTTATGATTTGCGTTTATTGAACAGACAAAACATTAAAGGTGCTGTACCAATTTTTTGTCTTAAAAACATTTTTTTTTAAAACAGAACTAGTTCATTTTAAACTCTTCCACTGTATTACCTAATGTATTTCTATAGCATGTAGGAATACATTTATGAGTTTATTCACATTTTTCATAACTTTCTGAGGTGCACTCTGGCAAAGCTAACAATGCTAATGGTGCACTTCTTGTTTCACAGAGAATAAAATGCTATAATTAGATGCAGACAATGCACAGAAATCTACATTTCAACCAAATAGATGCTTTTACAATATGAGCAGAGAAAAAACAGATCATACTGTATCAGAGGGGAAACAACTGTGTACAGACCCCTTAAATAAAGAAAACACAGATCGTAAATGAAGGTGTTAGGAGTTCAAAACATTTACCCATCTGATAATTTTTGGTTCTCAGTTCTGTTTTACAGGATAGTTTTTTAAATTAGCAGAACATTCCTGAAGGTTACTTTTGGTTATCATGGAAAGTTTTCTGACGGTTGTGCAACTTGTTTTTTTGTTTGTTTGTTTTTTTAGGTTGCGGTTGGCCTCAACATTCCCTAACTTTACTTTTACTGTAACCTGTTGTTCATAACACTTTGGTCACAACAATTACTCACAGTGGGAAGACTAACCAAAACGTTTCCTCAACTAAGAACAATGTTACTTTTTATCTTTTTATTTGTGTCATTTTGTAAAAAATGTATTAGACAGTGAGGGTGTGGGGTTTAATAGAATACAGTTTATTTGTATTAGAGTGCTGTTACTTCAAACAAAATATTACTCAAGTAAAAGTAGGATGTCAGAAAAGTACTCCCTTTTTTTCTTAATGGGTCTTTCTTAATGGAGCCTTCTGAGTAGATTCCTTATTTTCAAAGCCGCGTGCCTACTCTTCTCAAGCATGAAACCATAACTAAATATAAATCTCACCTTCTCTCACTCTGTCAACCACGCGCCGCCATTCGTCTCTTCATTTATTCGCTCATATTCTCTCCATCCAGGCCCCTCCACCTTACACAAACAAAACTCTAATAAATTGTGGCACCAGTAATTACATAGAAGCCACCGGTAAATTTCACTTCCATTTACATTTAGATTACAGAATATTTCATTCCTATCAATCCGCGGGAGCAATGTGTGCACACGTGGGTACCCCTGTGTGCCACAACTGTTCTTAGCATTTCATAGGCTGTTCGCTCCCAGGTGCATGCAGTCACACGGGGGAAACACTCATAACAGGGGGCCATAAATCTACACGTTCACCTGCAACATACACAAAAACACACATATTACGGAACTAAATCCACATTTCTGACAACATTTTATTAGTGCAAATACAATATGTTGATAAGCCACAAAAAAAATGGATGGATGGGTGAAAAGGTTGCATTCATTTTCTAGATTTTCATAATGATTGATGATGTTTTTGGAGGGAAGGCAGGAGCTTGTAAAACAGTTTGGGATATTAACTGTTTTTGAAAGTATTAGCAGATTTAAGAGAATGTACAAACATCATTGCAAGAGCTGCTCACGACTCCAGTCTGTCATGCATCTCCATCTTAAAGGGGCTGTACCTGATTTTACTGTTTTGAAACGTGAAAAACAGAACTATTTTCTGCAGGTAATAAAGTAAAGCCTGTTTTGCTCCAGCACAGACATATTGTAAAAGCAAAAAAAGTGAAAACGAGACTACAGCGCTTTCTCTGTGTCTATTTACAGTGTTTTATTCTACGAGAAACAGGAAGTGCACTGTTAGCATGCTAATGTTTGTTAGCTTTACCTGGGATGACTCACTCTGAGCTCAGAGACTCGTTAAAAGCTTATAAACTCATTGCGGTGAATATTTAGGATGCTGGAACTGCATTAGGAAAGTGAGAGACACATGTGACTGATGTAAAGAGTTTAAAATGAACTAGTTCTGTTTTTCACAAAATAGTAAAATTAGATAGAGCCCCTTTAAAGCCTCTAACAACACCTTTGAGGACGGTGAAGTTCAGATTCTGTCAAAGGAGAAGTGGTGGTACAAGAGTGGAGTCAAACAGATAAAAAAAAATGGAATTAACTGCATAAAGATGAAGATAGTTTAGTAAATATGTGCATCCACATGGAGCACTCAAAACACCTCAAAACTACTGTAATACATATTCCACGCCAGCATGTGGCGTTGTGATAGAAGAAGAGAGTTCATTTAAAAAAAAGAGAGTACATGGAGCACGCATAGAAAACTTGCAAAATGTAAACAGAAATGTAAGTAACGTTTACTTAGCAAAGATTCTGAACATACAAGAAGATGTAAAATCCACAGAAGAGAGAAAGAGAGCCACTTTTGTTTCAGATTTCACTGGAATATAATGACAAAGCTTCCAAAAGGACTTGCAGACCTGCAGAGGATTCTGAAAAGTAAACATCATATAAAGGTCAGTAAATTATGCAGAACAGACGCAGAGCTGGGGCTATGATGTCAATTCTAAAAATAAGTGGTGGATTTGCCATAACTACGGAGAGGCCTTTTGAAATCTTTGTGTCAGTTTCAGAGCCCTGAAACGCCTGCTCCGTGTGGATGATACAAGCTTCAGATAAAATATTTTTGTGGATTCACCTCTGCTCCATGTGGACTAGCCCTAAGCCATCTTCAGGGATAAACCAAAACAAAGGAAACAGTGGGGCTTATCAGAGTGTGCTAATAGGAGTTTGAGCGCTTCATTTTATTCCTCAACCCACTTATGCCACAGACCGCCACTTTGCACTGGTGGTTTTAAAAGTTTATTTAATAGAATATATTTTTTCACAATTAGGGTAAGTTTAGGGTTAGATTTCAGAACAGATAATTAGGTAAGGTAAGGTAAGATAACTGGATCTCAGCAGTCTACACTAGAGTATTTCAGTAGACCTAACTAACAACAGACACTCCTTATACTGTAAACAACTACAGTGTTAGCTTCAGTGTAGTTAGTTCTGAGGCATATATCGCAGTGACTCACCAGTTCTCTGAGAAATAAACTGAAGAAGCTACTTGTGGTGAAAAGTCTTCACTCTTAAAACGTTGGTCCAGTTGACAGAATTCAATTTTCTTTTGCTATACAACAATATTAATCTTGAGGCTTAAAATCATTTCAACTGTCAGCAGTTGCATCTTTGGGGTTGAATAATGACATCACTTTCTGAAACTACTTTTTCCTTTGTTTATGCATTCTGACAGAGAAGACATTGAACTTTATCCACATTTTTGTTTCGCATGGACTGACCAAGTAATTATAGAGATATTAACTTTGACCCAGTTTTTATTTTTATTTTTAAAAGACTAAATCTTCCATGGAAACTGACCTTGTCCTTCAGTTCAATGACGAACCCAACCTATTGTGTTGTATGGCAGATTCAATGCCTAAAGAGCCAAAATAGTGTGAAGAACCAGATTTTTTTTTTCTCTCCAAAGGTTAAGGTAGGGTCTATTGCCCCCTAGAGAAATTAGTTTTTCACAGCTAACCCATTCTCCCGATGCCTCTGGGGCAACTTGTCAGGGCCAGTGACAAAAGCATCTTGAGCCAGGTCAGGACTACCTTGTTAAAAATAACTCCATTGATCATTTCTGTATTCAAAATTGCCATTTACTGTTACTGTCTCAGAGACCCAAGGGGAAAGTGATTCAGATGATAAACACTCTCCCGTTGGATGCTGGTTCAAATCTCGTTAAAAGTTGTAATTGCGACCCGGTAAGACCATAGACTCTGTAGACTGAACGTGAGGCCGCCACGCCGATCGCTGTTTGCGTTTTAGCAGCTGATGTGGAACCAAGTGCGTCCTTTTTTTCTCCAACGCAGTTCTGCCAAGACCCGGTTGGCTTACCTTCCCCAAAGCCATAAACTTAACCAAATTATCTGTTCCAAAACCTGACCCTAACTGTGAAAAAAGATCATCCAAAAAATTAACTTTTGCTAGTATAATCACCGAGGTTCGAGGTTCGAGTGTGAAGCGGCTGGGATGAGGATCAGCACCTCCAAATCCGAGGCCATGGTTCTCGACCGGAAAAAGGTGGATTGCCCTCTCCGGGTGGGTGGAGAGTCCTTGCCTCAAGTGGAGGAGTTCAAGTATCACGGGGTCTTGTTCACGAGTGAGGGAAGGATGGAGCGTGAGATTGACAGGCGGATCGGTGCAGCGTCTGCAGTGATGCGGGCGCTGTATCGGACCGTTGTGGTGAAGACAGAGCTGGGTCGAAAGACGAAGCTCTCGGTTTACTGGTCAATCTACGTTCCTACCCTCACCTATGGTCATGAGCTTTGGGTAATGACCGAAAGGACAAGATCGCGGATACAAGCGGTCGAAATGAGCTTCCTCCGCTGGGCGCTCCCTTAGAGATAGGGTGAGGAGCTCAGTCACACGGGAGGAGCTCGGAGTAGAGCCGCTGCTCCTCCACGTCGAGAGGAGCCAGCTGAGGTGGCTCGGGCATCTGTTCAGGATGCCTCCTGGACGCCTCCCTCGGGAGGTGTTCTGGGCATGTCCCACCGGGAGGCGGCCCCGGGGTAGACCCAGGACACGCTGGAGGGACTATGTCTCTCGGCTGGCCTGGGAACGCCTCGGGATCCCCCCGGAGGAGCTGGAGGAAGTGTCCGGAGTGAGGGAAGTCTGGGAGTCCCTGCTCAGACTGCTGCCCCCGCGACCCGGCCCCGGATAAGCGGAAGAAAATGGATGGATGGATGGATAGTATAATCACCAATGCAAAGTCTGTGATGTAAGTGGGTTGGGGAAAAAATGAAGCGGAGCCAAGTTCTATATTTGGAAATCCGAGTGCACATTTCATGGCAACCACAGAGCCAATCAGGTGCGAGGTTGTAGAAGGTACACGCCCTGTGATTCTCCAATATGAGTCAGTGCCGTATTTGCGTCAAATTTAAACCTGCGCATGCCCAGATGCTTCTGCACAGGCTCAAAACTCTTACTACGGCAACACGAACATGGACAAACATCTAACATGCTCTATAAACGTGTATATTCTAAATTACATATGAGCTCAAATAACATAACATTTAACTGAAAATAAACCTTAGCAAACAGATCAGTTCAGTGAAACATTGAGGTCAACTGATTATAGTGCAATTATTCATGTTTTATGTGAGAAATTTTACGTGTCTTTATTAAAATTAAACGTTATGAAACTTTCTTGACAGACTCTGTATAACTTAAACCACTACTGAACTAAGGCTTCAACTGACAGAGAGACTTATTAATAATTTCTGACTTTCTAAATAATGAAAATAGATAACGACTAGCATGACTGACACAAATTCGGCAGAAGTCTCAAACTGGGAAATGTCAAATCCTTTACGGCTGCAGCGTTGGTTTCCACAGGGTGCGTTTAGCGATGAGCCGTTCTAGCAGTCAATCAAAGCTGGAGCCAACCTCAGGGAAAAGAAGGCACCTGATTGGCCAGTTATTATCGTTTGTATCGTAATTTACAAAAAAGATAGCACAATATAAACACCAGGATCACTTAGCGCTGATTAATCCAAACGTTTTAAGCAGAAGCTTTAGAGAAAGAGGCGCAGATGTTTTGGTGGAAGTGAAAAGAACCAGAATCAGATGGAACCAATTCGTGGAGAGCCGATTTCCTATTTGGATCGCCCCCATTTCCCCCCCGCTTCAGCAATTACGCCGATTGTGACTGGACGTACATATGTTTTAAACTGTTCTTTACCATGACTGATCCCTTAAAAAGGCAGAGGCAAATGAATAAACCATCCCTTGCTATCAGACAATTCAAACTCATAATAATGTATCTTCTAAATCGTGTTAACCACAGTAATTTTACACTACACAACAACAAATCATTCTTTTTTCACTTTTTCCATTATTTGCGATTTATTTCAGTTTACCAGGAGACGCTGCTTAATGTACTATAAGATTGTTTCGTGAATCCTGGCTGTGCCTCGGCAAACTGTTTTGAGTTGTGACATTAAAGAATCAAATAAAAGTGTTGGGAGCAAAACATTGAATAGAATTGAATCTTGTGATTGCTCATAATTTACCATGAACTGTGTGATGACTATCTGATGAAAATACCTCCAACTGTCTTTATTACTCAAGATTTATGCAAGCATCTTTTTGTCCGGCCATTTCCCTGCCTCTTCATTCCACGTTCACAGCGTTTTCACAGCGATGCCACGGTGCTTCTTTTGCTCTCCAAAACCTTTCCAACCCTGGCGTACAATTTGACACTCTTAAAACCTAGCCACTTCTGAGATCATAACGCATTCAGACCAGACGCATTCTCCGTGCATGGAAATACGGCAATATACCCGAGTGTAATATCTCACTGGTGTAAGGAGAAGCAAAAAAGCCAACGGCAACGACTGGAGAAAACAGATACCACTGCGATTTTCCTCTTCTTTTTCTCATTTTGTGTCTTAGTCCTGTGCCCCACACACACGCCTCCTCTTCCTCCTTCTTTCTCTCTCTCCGCTGCATCAATTCCAACAGTAATGAGTGCACCAGGAGCAGCCAGAGCACAGGGAGAAGCCAGCTACTTTAGGGAATTAGACTCTTTAAAATATACACTTTGGTTTGCCTCTTGAGGGCGATCAAAGTAAACATTCTCACCGTTAAACCTGCAGGGAGCGAACCACATCCCCGAGCTTACCTACCGTCTAGCCTAGATGTTATTAGACGCTCATTAACAAATACAAAGAAGTGTATTTCCCGCCATTATTAAGCATTTGTGTTGTTTTCATCGCTCGTTCTATCGGCGCAGTCCTCGAGGCTCTCAGGGGCGCTCCAGGACATAGAAAATGCATTACCTAGCAGTGCTTAAGTGTAGACATTAACTAAAGCGTTCGCCGGAAGATACCATGGAGGTAATTTCCCGCCGTGAAATTGGTTTCCTTTTTCTTTCTATGTGGAAATGCATTCCCGGGTGGGTAAGTGGACACGCAGAAGTGTGTACAGGTGACGGCAGGTGTATTTGTTGGCTACGTCGGGTCTTAAAGCATCAGAATGTGACTGTTGCTCTTTTTCAGACTCCCCTCTTGGACTTCTTGTTTCTTGTTTGCAGATTTGGGTTCCTGTGCCATTGTTTAAATTGTGTTCATGGAGCTGTACCACAATTTTCATATAATAAAGTGAAGACTGCTTTGCCACAGTACAGAAAGAACGTAAAAGCATCTGTTTGGGTGAAAAATTAGTCCAGCTCTCTGCATCTGATTATAGTGTTTGATTCTCCACAAAGCAAAAGGTTCACTGTGAAAAGCTACATAGGAATGGGTTTTAAGAAATTGGAAATACAAATACTTTACAACAGGATAGTTCTGTATTTCACATTTTTAAAACAGTAAAAAATCTGGTACAAATAAACTGCTCTGTATTTTGATAAAGGTTGTTAAGCCATACTTTATCGTCCCAGTCAGGAGATTTTACACATGCTTCAATGTTGTTGGGTCCACCTTCAGGGGCAGTGAGCAACCGCAGTGCAGCGCCCAGAGACTCTGTCTGGATTTTGAACTAGACTTGGTCAGGACTGTACCTTCCCGCAAGCTTTTGGCCCTTTTTGCTTGGTTTTCAAGTTCATAGGCGGAAAAGACAGACTGAAACACACTCAGACACAGGGAAAACATGCAAACTTCGCAACAAAAGGCCTTACACTGAGTTAAACTGGGAGCCTTTTGTTGTAAGTAATGAATGAGAAAGAGGTTCCGTCTAATATAAAGGAGATGAATATGTTTACTTTACTAAAAGTAACTAATTCATGGAGAAGGAGGTTAGTATGAAATGAGTTTTCATTATTCCTATAGTTCCTTTCAAACTTGTGTAATGTATTTAATTCACTTTTTATGTTTACATTTTTATACTAGATCTTGGACAAATTGTGCGACTCTACATTTTCTAATTAAGTAAATAAATATGAAAGCAAGGTCAACATTTTGGAGGTCAATAGTGTGGTTTTACAGCTTTTTTACTTTAAATTGGTTATTGTATTGTGAATAGGTTAGAAGTGTTGTAAAATAAACAGTTTGTAAAGAATTAGAAAAGTTTTAATGCCATTTACTGAACAAAAACCACAAATTAGGAATATGCTTCAGCCACATGAATGTGATGCAACAAAAAACTGTGAATTATAATAGTAGAATATAAACTATGATGAATAAAAACGTTATTGTCAAGATGGTGTTGTGGATGGATGCCCTGGCGTTTTGGTAAACACCTGTCACTTTAATAATTCATGTTAATAATATTTCATCTATTTACACTTCTAGTTTTGTACTGTTGTTCTGAACTTGCTGTATCCTTAATCCTTGCCCTTATTGGAGCTTAGCCCACACTTACTAGTATTCATTGTATGTTGCACCTTACCGCTGAAGCAAGTTCCTAGTTTGTGATTTTTGTTCATCGACAATGTCAATAAAACTTTTCTGATTCTGATGAATAACTAAAGCGCATGCATAAAATTAGGTTCTAGAATAAAAATACTTGACTAAATATAAATAAATGCACTGTATATGGACATGATAACTGTGCAAAGGGGTAAAGGGATGACGTTATCAAATATAAATCCAGACAGATGTGAGATATCTTGGTGCCAACTTTAAAAACAAAACAAAACTTTGTCATCTTCCTGACGCTGATGTGACTTTTTCACATTAACCATCATAGTTCTCATTTAATGTTTTGGTAAAGTTGAAAATACTTCCTTAAAATGACTTATGGAGTTAAATATCTGATAAGCTAGTTTGGAATGACACAATAACAACTCCTTTCAAACTTCCCTATAAAAGCTTTCAAAATGCTGTGGAGATGAGAACATTTGGTGCAACTGAAGTGGAGATATCTGACTCAGAGTGTGAGAAAAACACTCATTTTGTGAAAACGGCCTTTGGAGTTGATATTTCAAGTGGAGAGTTGCTAAATGTAATAAAATAAACCTCTAAATAAACCTCCATTTGCAATTTTGACATTTTGGAGTAAACAGTTGCATTAAAGAGGAGCAGACGGTCCCAGAATCCAAATATCAAAGTGCTCCGACCCCTGCCTCGGCTTAAATTACAGAGTGGATCCGATGTGCAAAGGTTAGCGCTGGTCACTGTTGGAGGAAATTGAAGCAAAGACTGTTTTTAAAGCTTAAAAACAGCAGGGAACGAGCTCGGGGATAAGCGCGGACATCGGTGCGGATCGACACTTAGTTGTACGGAGTTGAGATTTGGCCTGAGGGAGGCAGGGAGCAGTGAAAGATGCCTGACAGCTTCAAGCATTGAGTCACGGGAGAGAGCCGTCTGAGGTAGTTTAGGTAAACCACTGTTGTCATCGTGCCGCGCGCTCATCCAGAAATACAGCGTCAGCAAGTGTGTCGGCAGCAGGGGAGCTCGGGCCGCGCTAAGTTGCAAAGTTCAATTTAACTTTTAGCTTTTATTCACAATGGACTTCCTGGAAAAAACTTAGTATCTGCAAAAATCTTGGACTAGACAGTAAATTTGCACTCGTCCCAGTGGTTTAGCTAAAAGCACAGAAATCACTACATTTGAGAAAGTTTCGGTGGAGGGTTGCGTGTAAGCAGAATAAATAATGTAGAGTAATAACAACTCTTGGAGTGAGTGAGAGATGAAAATAACACACATTTGAAAGTCCATAAGCAGCACTGACTTTGCGAGAATATATCCTCTCTATATCCCTAATGCTTAAAGTTGTCGCCAGCAGCATTTCCGTCCAGAAAAATCACATTGCATAAGGTTTGGTCTGTCATTATGAGAACATTGAAAATCACAATTTTTCACCTTCATCTTTGCCATTTGGATAATAGGAAAAATATATTAGTGAGCATCCGGTTCACTGTGAGTGGTCATGAATTTGTGAACTTCTGGAGAAAATTTGTCCCGAGCATTTGACCCATTCTTCAATCAGTGATTCTAGAGAAGCTGAGCAATAAGCTGCTGGAGTGCAGAATCTGGGGGCCCATTTCCTGATGTCTTGAGCCAGGATCTATGTCCGGGTTCTGGCCTAGGAACAGTCACGTTTGTACGGCACTTTTCTACCTTCAAAGCTCTCAAAGCACTTTGCATTATGGAATCATTCACACACCCGTGCATTCACCCATTCATTCACACAGACACTGGAGGTGAGTTAAATGTGTTGCCCAAAAACTCAACGGCAGTATTCATCTGTGCGGTCTGCTCTACCAAGGTTTTTGTTGTTGTTGTTTTTTTTTAAAATCAAAAGCAGGATTTGAACTGCCAATTTCGACACGAGGAGAACATGTAAAATCCACAGGCCCCTGGTCCAGTAATCAAACCTTAATGCTATGAAACAAAAGTGACCTCACTCAGCCACCATGCCCTGGCAGATGTTTCAGAGTATTTTTTATGAAAAACTATTAAACTACAAATAAATGAACACAAAAGCTGTGCACTTTTGGTATTTTTACAAAACTTGTACTGTTTGAATGGTGGCAGAGTTCAGTCCATTTATTTGAGCTCTTGTAATAACAAGTAAAAGAAACATCATTCATTACAAACAAATAGGAAATACAAAACTCAAAAAGTGCAGAAGTACAAATACTTGTGAAAACTGGTTAGCACTTAGTAAAGCAGGAAGTTGTGCATTTGATCCTGGGGTAGAACCTAGTCAACACTGTAAAGATTTGCTCATGATGTTCTGCTGGTAAAGGGGGAAATAAATAAGAGCGAATCTGTCACGGAGGCTGTGCAGTTATTTTTGTTCACTCTTTGTCTTCAGCTCTTCTTGTCTCCTCCCAGTCCACACGGCTTCTGACGGGACAAAACCTAAGAAAGCCTCCATATTCTGGGAGCCCTTGTCTTTGCTTTCATTTGCTTGTGAATAATGATCGTGGACATGGCCCACTGTTGTTGTGCCAGAGCGCATCCCGAGATCTCCACATGGTGAAGATGTGAAGTAAAGGCTCCAGTATCAGATGTGATTTCTTGTACATGGCAAACACACGGATGATGCAGCGCACAGTGACACGGCTGTCTCTCCACATCACACTTCACAGTACACTTACAGCACCATTACAACATGGAGTGAATCAATCACCGTGGGGACGCCTGTCTGCGGTCTCCAGGGAAACGGCGCAGGGTCAGCACACATGCCTATAAAGAGAGATGTACAAGAGAGGGGCTTTGAGTACATATGCAGGCTATTTATTACCAGAGCAGCGTAGCCACGAATTCATGCTTATACTTCCCCAGAGACCGAACCTCTCGTATAAAGGGACACGCACATAAAAACAGAAGACATCAAATAACATATGTATCACAGCTTGGACTTGTTCTGTGGCAACGAGTGACGCAAGAGTCAACAGAAATACAAGTCCAATACAAGGCGGACTAGATAGCAAGGTTTTTCGGTTGAAAACTTTATAACTAAACACATTTTTAGAAGCAGTAACATATTTCTGTTCAATCTATGCTTCAAAAAATTATACCTGAAAGTAAAGTGCTTTTTATCTTGCTGTTCATGTCACATTAAAGCCAGGATACCCACCATTTTATGTTACTTTTTTTTTTAGAAATTAGTCAAGTTTGTGTTTTCCCTCAAAGAGTCTTTTATTAAAACACTGTGCGCTGTCTGCATCTAATAACAAAGTATTTTATTTCTTGTCAACCACGAAAAGAAGTCAGAGCCGAAGGCAGTGCTCTGATTGGCTGCGATTGGGTGGTCAAGCCGTCCTTGAGCCTGAAATTTAAAACTTGTAATTATTAACGATGCAACAAAGGGTTTGTGAAAGCAAGGGACGAGTAAGATAGATTAAAAAACCTACTTCCAGTTTTGCGAGAATCAGGTATCCCAGCTTTAACTTTGCTTTTTCCTTCAGAAAGTTTTATTTCATAAGAGGAATGGTGATCTATAAGAATGAAAGTGAATTAAGGATTTCACACTTGTTTGTTCAGGGTATCAATCATTGTGAATAATAAATAATGTAGGACTGGAATTGACTAAAGAAATTCTTGGTAGACTAAAGATATACACTCTGAATCAAATAGTTGACTTGGCGCAATGGCGCTGTTCAAGGCTCTAAACAATCCAGTATCTCCATGAAACTCCACTTTCAACAGCACAAGCCCACCAGGAGTTCATCCAAGACCAACAATTTATATAGAAAAGTAAATAGTAAACAGGATCTTTATGTTAAGTAAAAAAGATGGCGGTATTGATGGACAACTGGTGCAGCAGAGGATGTGTAGGCTACAGCCAAGAAGCAACAGTTTAACCGGGAGTAGGAGGAAAGTGGAGAAAATAACAAGTGAAAGTGCAAAGATCATGGAAGGAGAGCAGAGTGGTTTGAGCAATAGATGTTATAACCAGGCCAAGAGATCAGGAAGTGGGCAAAATCTAAAGTATGTAAAAGGTTATTTTAACAAAAACAAACACTGTAAAAAATAAATAAACACATAAAAGAGGCTCAACAAAGTAATTAAGTGAACAACCAAAGCTAAGAAAACTAAAAGACCAACTGCAATAATACAAAAACCTAAACATGCCTAAACTAAAAAAAAAAAAAAAAACAATGTCAGAGTAAGTTATTGCAATTATATGTTTTTGAATTTCACATTAAATGTATGAGGTTATTACATAATGAGGTCATCGCTCATGCTTCCGGGTTCAATGGACTTCCAGCCTCATTTAATATAATGGCATTTTAGTGATTTTAACCTCCTCCTGTGTTTTGAACTAAGCTGTTTGGAAATTTAAAACTTCACAAAAACAATCAGTGAAGTATGTTCTTCCTCCAGAGCAGGGGCTCACAAACTTTAATGTCCAGGACCTCCAAAATAGCCGTGCAACGACTCGGGCCTCAATACAAAATGAAAAATGACACTAGTAATAATTTTTTGTGTCAAAGCGTGTCAAATCAGGTTTAATGTTGATTTAATGTTTAATTATGGTCTTATTGGACCCTATTCCACTAAAAGATACTGTTTTTAATTTTAAAAATAGAGCAAATTCAGTGTCTTTAGTCAGTTTTAGTCAGTCCTGACCCCCACTTTGGGAAACACTGCTCTAGAGAATATTTGTTAACATTCATTATCAAATTGTTTTTTCTAAAATCTGGGCCAAAAAAAAGAAAAAAAAAAAAAATGCTGAAACCGTTAATTTTGTGGGAAAAAATAGTTACATCCAATGATATTTAGTTGGAACCTATTTCTGATCTCGAATAATCAAGTCTATGGAATAATGAATGTTTTATTTATTTCTTTATTGAATTTATTTATTTTATTTCATTCGTGTCACATAAAAAGACATCATCGGTGACATAGAGACACCCATAGTAAATTTTAGACAAAGCAAATTTAGTTGTAGAGCATGATTTGTACACAAGGTAATTCAAAGTGCTTTACTCAACAGATAAAATGCATTAAAATAAGAAAACATATAAAGACATTTAAAACAATTACAAGAATGACTTTAAAAGAGACTAAATCTGCAGTTTTCATGTTATCTGTCCTCTTTTTCAACTTACACTGATGGTTTGAACACACATTACACTAAACATTTGCAATTAGTAACATACACAAATACATTGCACATTTGGACCAGTAATATCACAATCCCATCCACCGTCAAGATATAACTTGAAAAATATGACTAAATCTGGTTCAAATAAGGACTGAGCCAGGACTGAACAAAGGCTGGCTCTCAACAAAATCAACCAAAGCAGGCAAAATGATGAATGGCTGAACTCTCTCAAAGTCAAAATGCTGACTTTTTAGTAGCCTGTCACTAAAAGTATAGCCTTCACCTCACGAACAGCCTCATTCAAATGTAAAATGTGTGAAACGTTCGTCTCCAGGCTTAAAAAACCCTCGCCTTGACGCCCACTAAAGCCAGGGTTGGCATCCCACTGTTCCCCTGGTTAAGTATTTGAGGTTAGGGCTCTGATGTGGTTGAATATGCATGACGCTTCTGGGAGTGCTGCGCTCGCAGTTTACTTTCAGCACCGCGCCATTGAACAGCTCCTCAGACTCAGACGCCGCGCGGAGTGAGAGCCCGGCTGCTCTGCACAGTCGGACTGAACGAGAGCAGCAGAAAGACCTTTTTATCTGTAATCAAATCTTCGTCACCAAGAGGCTTCGTATGCGCAGTAACAGCGAGCAGACCGAGGCTTCTTTTGAGATAATTAGACTCCCAACAGCAGGCACGATACTTTTACTCCACACTGACGACTTCACGAGGAAGAGTGAGAAGAGAGAAGTCAAGAATACTTTGACAGACGCAGAAAACAATTTGTAGCTGCGCGGCCAATCCTCCGGACCCAGACGCGGACCCGGGCTGCACAGAAGGATCGAGAGGAGGGAAGAGGAGAGAGAGGGAGAGAGAGGATGTGTTCTGCTTCACAAAGATCCAGACGCACTTGAGCTCGCCTACTGTCAGTACGTACGACACGTCTGTGCTGTGCCCGGATTTTTGGCGGTTGCTGTGAGATAATCAGGGGGCGCTGACTTTTGAATCTGCATAGAAGAAAATACGTGACAGCTCTTCAAGAGAGGCTGCCACCCAAAACGTCTCCGGGCTCGTAATAGGCTACTTTGCACTCCGTGGACGACGAACAAGTGTGAGAGAGGAGAGCTCTCTCCTCTGGCACTCCACAGGCGCCTAATGGCTCGCTAAAGCCGCGGATGACAACATGCCAAGCGCCGCACTTCGGTTAGTACGGCACCCACTTGCTCTGTGTTTTTCTGATGTTACGCACGCTCACGCAGTCACTTATCCCGTCTCTTCTCTTTCATCCAGACTTCTTCACAACAAAACACGGGAGTAATATCACGCTACATCGTCACGCTCGCGGGAACTGACCACGTTGGCGAAGGAATGGCGTGTGGCGCGTGTTACTACCTGGTCATCAGCTCCACGCACCTCAACAATGGACACTTCCGGAGAGTTAAGGGGGTCTTCAGGGGACCTCTGCGCGCGCCAGCCACCACCGACTCCCCGGTAAACGTCTCACAATAATACGGCACAGACTGTTTTGTCCTGGGGCAGGAGTTTGCTATTTAAAGTTGAAATCGTTGTTAACTGTGAGCGTGACAGATGGAGATCAGCAGACACGCTGTCAGCTGCATGGTTGGTTACATTTGCATATGTTTCCCTGCAAAGTTTAAGTGCTGAGGAGGCAGATGATTGATTAGTTGAGGTCGGAAAAGTGTGTTCTAGCTCTGATGCTAAAATGTGGTGGGCTGGTATGACATTTTATCGTTGATGAGTGGATCAAAATAGCGGTGATTACTCAGAAACTGTTTGTGTCTCTGAACTGAAGTGACCCAGAAGAACAACTCTGGTTTCGTTGACTATTTCACCATTAACCTAAGCTTTTTGTTTCGTTATGCTGAAAGTCACGGTGGCTATGAGCGGCGCTAAACACTGTCAGGGTATGTAAATGCGTCGGCGCTATATTGATCTTTAAATTGGAGCGTGCGTGCGAGATGGAGGAGCGCGCCGCGGTTCAGGGGGGTCCGCGGTAATCACACATTATTCATGAGCCCTTAATGTGAGACGAGACAAACTGGCGGAGCCGATGACAAGTTTGATGAGGAGGGAGGAGAGAGGAGCAGCTGGTGCGTGTGTGTGCGTGCGGCGTGCGTGCGGCATGCGTGCCGGCGCTCAAGTCATTACCAGTCTGTCATGTTCGGGCCGCGCTCCGCAATGTGACGGGAATGAGCGAGCGAGCGGCGCATAGCAGCAGACGCGCTGTGAAAGAGAGGGGCGTTTGCACATGGAAACTTTCTGACACGCTCGGAATTGTGCCTTTGAGAAGATATTTTGCTTGTTGTAAATCCACCTAGACGAGATTATGCAACCCCTTCTTGATGGTGATGATGCCATGATTTGTAACAGAACTTTTTCTCCGGGTGAATTCACTGGTGGAAGGAGTAAACTGTGCTTAAAGTGCCTCTGACAGGTTGGACCACAAGTCGAGATAAATATATTTAACATTTTGCTAAGATTCTTTACACATTTATCCAAGTGTAGCAATTTTATTATGGTTTTAATTGTACTTCCTGGTTGTAAATGATGACATCACACTAGGAAACTAAGATGCAACCACTCCAAAACTCATCGAATGTCACAGAATCTTTTACTTGATAACTCAAATTTGAAAGTCTTTATTTTGTTGATGTTTAAATGGTCAATAAAGTTTTTGTTATATATATATTGTACATTCTGCTATAACTTTGTCTCTTCAGTGTGATGTCATCAACACAAACAGATACCTGATTGGTTTAAAACTAGAATTTATATTTACAACAGGTATTAATAAACCTAATAAAGTTAAAATTAGAAAATCCTAAAAACAATGACTTAATTCATCATGAACAAAAGCTTAATAAGAATAATTTAGGCTTAGTAACCTCTTAATTAAAGAGTTAGGGTTAGAAGTTAGAGGTCTCTGTTCATGCTAAGGCCCAATTCGGTGTCTTTATTATAAAGTGTTACCAGTAAACGTTATATTGGAGATTTGGAGAAATATTAAAGCATTAAATGTGGTGATTTAGAAAACTAAGTGTGCTGATTTTTGGTCCTCAAAGGTCAATTTGAATCCATTTCTGATTTTTCCTGTAATTTTATGTGAATCATTTTTGTTTGCTCAGAGTTGGGGCTTGAACTCAAAACCTTTTTGTAGGATGTCACCATAAAAGTGCTAAAAATAACAGTTTCGAACCGTAAGAAAAGTACTCCTGTTCATTCAATTAACGGAGTAGAAAGCTCGGACAACTGCTCTCAAATGTAGTGAAGTAAAAGTAAAAGGTATCCCCTGAAAAAGTGTACTTAAGTATAGTACAGATACTTAAGAACAGTACTTTTACCCACTGTACCATGGTGAAATGTGAAGCTGATAAACAAGGAGATATATATTTAAGACGGTTTCCCAATGCTTTCAAACGTGACAAAAGGCTTCTTATTTGTGATCCATCAAAACCTTACTTTATTTCTATCTCAGAACAACTAACTTTGGTCTGTACTTCCATAAATCTTCTCCAGACCTCCAACCAGCCGCTCTAACACATCATCCCTCTCAGTAAATGCACTCTTCCTCTATATTTGTCCGACCCATCTTAATCTGGTCTCTCAGATTCATCCCAAAACACCACTTTACCACAGGAACCATACACAATCGCTGATCTGACCATTGTCTTGTAGACCTTTTCTACCTTCACACTCTTTTTTACTCCAAAAATGGTGCACTTTCTTCACTTTTTCCTCCCCGGCACATCAGCGCTCCACTTATATCTCATCCACACGTTTGTATTTTGTTTTGTTTTATTCCCACCACCAGCACATTTTTAGACGCAGCATTCAGAGTTACTTCCATTAGTTTGAAAAAGCGAAGGCTCGATAAGAGATAAGATGAGATAAGAAGAGAAGTACATAGCTCAAGAGATGAAATTGTAAGGAAAATATTCAGAGATTGCAAAACTAGTGCTTAATATAGTCCCTGGTTCATAATTATGCCAATTATCCCTGAACCGAGGCAGATATTTTGTTGAAATGAGTTAATTGAATGAGTCAAAAGGATTAAGTGACCCAAATCATCTGCCCTTAATATGTTTTTGCATATTGATTTGGCTGTATTTTAAACTAGACAGACTACGGTGCAACTTTCTGCCTCAGTTTGACTCAAGCTGTTTGAGTATTTGTTGTATTTAGAGACAAATATCTTATGTTTTTGTCCTCCTTACATTATTTAACTTCCTTATCCATTTTTTGTATCGTTCTGTATCATAGACGCACAAGTAGGACTGTCGCTAACGATTATTTCAGTTGTGGATTAGTCAAATGATTATTTATATTGTACAGTAAGACTTTTTAAATACATTATCAACCGAATTAAGGTTGAAATATGAAGGTTATAGAAAAGATGTACAAATAAAGAGTGTTATTGATGAAAAGCTGAAATAGTTGGTTCTTTTTGGCATTTTGATTTAATATTTTCACCGTCAACAGTTATAAAAGTTCTTTCTGTATTTGTTTTATAGTCTCCAAAAAACAATGTCTCATACATAAAAATACAGCTAGAGTTCTTTTTTTACAGTTGACTAGTCAGGATTGGTCGATTAATTGCTGCAACCCGACCTGCAAGTTTCATTTTTAGATCAGTTGTGACTTTAGGCCTGATGAAGTCCAGGTTTAGATCTGACGGTGCTAATCGAAGGGTTAATGACAGAGTGTCGGGTCGAGATGGACGGTGTGCTATGGTTTGCTTTGGTCAGTCAAAGTTCTGAAGTTTTGAGTCAAGATTAAGATTAGGAGCAACGTTAGGGTTAAGGATAAGGTTAGGAAAAGGGTTAGGTTAGGGTTTAAGTAAAGCAGCAATGAGACACTGCAGGGGACTAGGAAAAGATAAGTTAATTAAATTTAAAGGTATCAGTTTGAAACGTCCCCTATAGTTTACTCACATAAATGTAAAAAAAAAAAAAAAAAAAAAAAATGTATTGCAAGTGTTTTATTATGTCATTTTTAAAGACTGCACATATTTGGGACATCTTAAAAAAATATTTGGGACATCTTAATTAAATATGTTCTTTTTGGATTTTGGATTTCTTATTTGGTTTTTGAGTGAACTAGATGACTGAAAACTGGCCTAAAATTCGAAATGTTTTCGTATTTTTTAGACTTAAACTTTAATCAAATCAATCAAACTTCAAATTAAATATCAACAAACCCTTCAGTGCGTTCCATCAAAATCTTATTAAGTACTAGATTGTAAAGTTTGGTGTGTGTAGGTGCTGCTTTAAGGGCTGAAAACTCTATGGATGAAGTGGATTAAATGAAATAAGGAAACATATTTAGGAGCAGATTGGACAAGTTTGTTGTTTCCACATGAAAGCATTTATGTTGAGAGCAAAAGGAGCAAAAATGGCCTGTGTCTCGCCTTATGCAATAAAATAATACACAAACTATTGTAAAAAAAACAACAAAAACAAAAAACATTTTAAACTAGTTTAGCAACAGAAGTTAACTCATTGCCATGGTAACCAGATCACTTCCCTCCGGACCTGACTATCCAGCACTAACCTACCTGCAAAGCCAAATGTTATGTTAGGTACTGTCCTCATCTCAGCTTGAGGCTAAAACAACATGCAAACTGTGGCGGCTTTGTATTTTAACTAAAACTAATTCCCTTATGCCGTATTTACAAGGTCCTGTGTTTTTTACAGTCGAGTAAAAATAGATGTTGAGTTATTATCTTCATATTGAACCGCGATGGCGAAGGACACGCGCTCTCTGGCTCCGCAGCTATTCTACATTTGCGCAGGGAAAGTTTAGGCTCGAACCGACAAGGTCACCAAAGCCGATCAGATTTATCCTTATTAGCGTGGACGTGGGCCAATTCACGAGGCTGTCAGCATGATAAACAGTCGAGTGGTCAGGCGGGCCGCAGATGACCTGCCGTGTGAGCCCGGGCAGAGGCTTAGCACAGGGGGCCCGTCCCGGTGTTTGCCCCGTTCGCCCCTGTCCGTCTCACTGTGGAGGAAGCGTGTCGTGTCTGCGGAGCTCGTCTTTGATTCGGATCGGCGAGGAACAAAGCATTTGACTACAGGGATTTGTCAGAGAGCTGTCTTTGATAAGCTGCGTGCTGAAACATTAGCAAAAACACAGAGAGACAGACAGTGAAGACTACAGAGGGAAGTAGCTTTTCATTCACAATAAACTCTTCACTTTAGTTTTGGTTTTTGGCGCGTTTAAGATCTGATATCTCTCTTTATGATTAATCCAGTGGAAGTGATTGTGTTGAGCCCAAGACAGAAGGACAGCAAAAAGAAGATCTGAAGAGAGAGTGGAGAGTTTGATGCTGTGATCCTGAAACAAAACATAAAACAGACTGAAGTAGAAGACATATTTAGTTGGGCTGTACGCCTTTTGTTGTCTGAGTCAGCCAAAAAGTTTTTTAGTCTAATTGTTTCAAGGGCGTCCGACTGGGGGGGGGGGTAAAGGGAGCTGGTTTACCCGGGGCCCACAGCAGGGAGGGGTCCTCAAAAGCATTTGATGTTTTATTTTTTTTTCTCTGTTGCATTTTTCTACACTTTATTTCTTTGTTGTTCCCTTGGGGTTGAGAAAAGTCCTTGTGACGAAGGGCCCCATCATTGTTTAGACATTAGCGAAGTTGTGCATAAATAAAACTAGTGATTTTAAAGGACAAATGTTATGCAAAATTGACTTTGTTGAGCTTTTAACCATGTTCTAACATTGTTCCATCATCAGAAACATGATTTAAGTTTGTTTGATGAATGCTGGGTTGAAAATCCTCTCCCTCTTCAACACTGCGTTCTGAACTCCTTCAGTGTGACGTAGATGATGCTGACGTCACTTTAAGTCCTGCTCTGAACATTTCTTCCATCTAATCACGATAACTACAACTACAGATCCACTCTTTACTGTAATGCATTGTGGGTATATATTGACATGTGTGTAATTGCCTCTACAGCCAGTAGATGGAGCCACAGCTAAGTCAGAATGGCATCTCTCAACGCAGTGATAAAGCTACATTTTTCTCTGTAAAGCATTTTATTTTTAGTTCTTAAACATGACATGTCAAACTGAAGACGCTCAAGAGCAGGTTTAAAGGCCAATAACAATAACACATCACATAATGCATAATATTTGTCCTTTAATTTGCAGTTAGTGTATTCTGTTAAGGTAATAATACTTTTCGAGATGTTTGTGAAATGGGTCTAGCAGTTATTGCAAAAACAAACAGTACTATAAGCCGGTGGCTAAACAGGATGTCTGTAAATGATAAAGTTATTGTTAACTGTGTGTAGAAACCATAGGATGGATATTCTAGCAGAAAGTGAAAGAAAAAATAATAATAACCGAATTTGCTTGGATGAATAAATCATATATAATAATTATGTGTATATGAGAAGATTTGTACCTGAGGCCCGGAATTGTTTCATTTGGATTAAAATGATTTATGTGGAAAAGAGAAGGCTTAGAGAGATTTTGGAATACATTATGAGTTTAAAATGCATTATTACAGATAAATACACAGTTTACTGTTGTTTTGCAAGTACTTTTCTGTAAAAATATGTGTTATTGTTGAAACTCCTGTGATCTTGTGGTGTCACTGCACCGTGGGCCAGACACTTTGTCAGATCATACAGTTAGTTAATAGTTTTGAGATGATTTACCAGCACAATGTGTCGCTCCCTTTAATGCCGGCTGCTCACTAGAAGATTTTAAAATATTCCACAATTTTAGGATGTGTTAAAAAAAAAAAAGTGCAGGCCACAGACAAAATGCGACACCATACGCTTGTGATTTCAGTGGGGAGTGTAAAGAAAACAAATACACTAGGACGAGGTGCCTCAACATGCACTCCTATTTATGGAGAAAATAAAACAAAAGGATGAAACGCCTGTGGATTAAATTATTTTATAAAGGCCATGGAGAGGGATTGTAGCCGGGATAAATGAGGGTTTTGAGCAATATTTGTGCGATTATAGTTCCTCGCGAAACATGGAACCTTACGATTTATAAATAGTCGTATCAGAGTCGCACTGACCCACAAACACGAGGAGAGCCACAGCAAATAATCATTTACGAGAATCGCTGCTTGGACCAGAGGCAAAATCGGGCTTAAAATTGAGCCAAAAATGCTTTAGTGTCCACAAGGCTTTAGTCGACTAATCGATGCACAGAGCATGTCTTTAGTTGACAAAAATTCCTATCATCCACCGACTACAGCGGTGTATTTACAAAGGGAAAAAAAATAATTACAAAGGATAGTTTTTACATTTTCTCATGAGCAGACAACAACTGCTGCCACTGCAATTATAGTCATTACCGTAACCTGCTGCTGCTAATAATTATCATCATATGCTTAACAACAGAGGCGGCGAAAACATGGAAAACTTTACTCTCTCAAAAGATGCTTATTACTTTTGATAAGTCACTCTTCAAACCATCATTAACACTTCAAAGTATTATGTTCTTTGGGTCAGCATAAAAGTAAAGTAAAGAGAGTGTGTGTAAAGTTTTCAGACTTGAGGTCAACCACGGCTCCATCAGGGTTTATTTACTGGTCGTCTTTCATTTCAGGAGGTTTCATTATTGGTTCTTATTCGACCATCATTTTCACAAGTGATTTTTGTCATTATTAAAGGTGCACCATGCAACCTTCCAGCTTTTCCTGCTTCTCTCCTTGATATTGCATGCTTAGAATGAACAATTACAACAATTATAGGGAAAAATATGTGTGATTATTCTGACAAGATTTGAGATTGTGATTAGATTTGTGATTTAGGTTTTAATCATTGGGTTCTGTTCAAAGTTTTTAACAAAAAATGAAATATGAACTGATAAACTATGTATTTCAGAAGGTGTTTGCACAAATCTAAGCTACAGGGCAGGACAGTTTGTACACAGAATAAGACAAAGACAAGGACGAGATGAGGACATTTTGTTGTTTGTTGAGGAAATAATGGTTCTTCAATAATTGCAGTCTTTACGAGTTGCTAATTGTGTCAAATTGGGATTTCGATTTGATTGCAGCTCTACATGGAATATTCCACAGTATGGCATTAAAGCTATCGCCGAGGTCACAAGCAGGTGACTCCACCAGACCAAGTTACAGGTCAGATCTGTGGAGAGATGCTCACTGTAAGAATGCATGTTTTAAAGACAGTTGTTAGTGAATAAATGTAGACGTTTAATGTCGTCCAGTGGAACATTCCAAACAAAGCAATAACATCTCCATGGAGACGAGCAGATGGCGGACACTCCATCAGAAAAGTAACATAGTGCAACTTTAATAATAATAACTTCAGGAGAGACTTGATATCATTATTCAAATCTTTTCTATAAACATATACGTTGTCCCTTCCAGTTCTTGATTGGACGACATAACACTTAAAGAGTAAGACTAGTTTTTAAATAATACAACTTTATTCAGTTGGTTTTGCCACACATGAGCGACCCGCCAAGTGACCTCAGACAAGACAAGAATGGCAGAGAAGTGACTTTATGAAGAAGCATTCAGAACTGACAGAATAAAGGCTTGGTAATACTGAATTATAAAATATTGTGATACAGTCGACATCTGAGGGAACGCCCACTCTCGGACCTCCATGGGGGACAACAGTCCATTCATTTTAATGTGTCAGAGCTGCTCTTTCACGTGACACAAAGATATGGAGAAGAACTAAGTAATTGAATGGCCCAAAATGTGCAATTATCCAAGAATGCTAATAGTAGCTAAGGGCTAAATGCTACTGCGATGCTAGTGTTGTCTGCTGTATTTTTACATCTACTGAACAATCTGTTTCTTTTTTGAGGAAACGCCAGGTCAAGAACATCTGTTAAGACCCGGTGGTGACTTGATTTGAATTATTTGTGCTTAAATTAGTAATAATTCAGTAGGAAATGTATCAGAAGAGGTAAAAATGTGAGTTTCCTGTTGAATCAACTGAGAGTTTCCCACACGGCAGACCACGCCCCCTAATATGAAGTGTCTCCGTCTGTGTCTATTTATAAAATATGTCTTACTTTGTTTTGATTGTGGGTATTTGTGCTTGTAAACTTAAACTGTCATTTTAAATTTAAGGATGCCATGAAGACAGAAAGAAGGATCAAAACTACATTTTTTCATAACATTTAAAATAAAACCAAGCCTTTAAAATAATCCCTTTTTCTATATTTAGTAACAGGCCAGATTCCCTCAGAAAGCCTCTCAGTAGAATATTATTGGCTTATACGTGCGTGCTTAGCTGTGAAGTCCTTTTGATGTACATTTCACTGGTGTTGCAGAAAACAGACTAATTCCTGGCTCTACAGCATAATGTTAAAGTGTGTACAAATCCAAATTTGCACGTACAAATCCGGGGATGCCTCCACGTCTGTGCCCCTGAGTGATTCAAGGAGATCTGAGCGGTGTTTATGGAAATGAGGTGGCATTTAAACATATGCCTGGGCAATTATCCTGAAACTGCTCTTTAGCTGTACAAAAACATGTGGCGTGTTTGGAAAAGTCAAGAGCTTAGCGACAGACGTGAAGGCATCGTGATGAGGAGGGGACCGGGGCGAGCCGAGCCAACTGCCGTGCCATTTGGTGTCCCAGCCTGCTCCGGGTGCAGCGCAAGAGCCGCAGTATCAAGCTCTGGTAATGATAGGCAGGAGGCAGTGTGTTAGTGCGAGGAGGATCTAAAAGCAGTGGTTTTATCTTGGCCTTTTGAGGATAAATTAAGAACGCTGCAAAACAAATATTAGAGCTATTGAATTTAATATGTTTTGGGGGAATAGTCTTTCATAAGAGAAGACCTTGTTTTTTTAAGGATGATTCAAAAATGTATATACTTAAAGTCGCTGTACCTGCTTTTTACTGTTTTGAAAAGTGAAAAACATAGCTATTTCATGCAGATATATTGTAAAAGCATCTATTTGGTTGAAAATGAGAGCACAGTGCATTCTCTGGATATATTTATTAAGCATTTTATTCTACGAGAAGCAGGAATTGCGCTGTTAGCATGCTAATGTTTGTTAGCTTTACCCAGGATGGCAAAGCTCTGAGCTCAGAGACCCGTGGAGAGTGCTTATAATCTTATTGCAGTGAATATTTAGGAAGTTTGGACTGTATTAGGAAAGTGAGAGAAACGTTTGACTGCTGTACAGTAAACGAGTTATGTATTTCACGTTTCAAAACAGTAAAAATCAGGTACAGCACCTTTAAAGCTTGGGTGCTCGGCTTTATTCTTGGAAAATGCAGAGACAAAACCAATCTGCTACTTGCTGTCTGCATCTAATCAAGTTTGTTATCTCTCTTAAACCTGCGTGTAAGACCCAAAACCAGTGCTCTGATTCACAGCTCTTTGGTAGTACGCTCTTGTTACTCTTCACCGTCAGAAAAAAAGCTGTTCTAAAGCCATGTGCACGCCCAAAAATGACCAAAAAACAAACCATTTTCCAAGGACTTTCCAAGATGGCAGCACCGTAGTTAGTACAGTTTTCTCCAGCACAAGCACTGTATCGATGAAGAAAACACATTAAATGGTCACAGCTATCACAGCGGCGTTATGGGTTCAATTCCAGCCATCGACCATTTGCCGAGTGTCTCTCCCCTCTCTCTGCATTTCAACTGTCCTGTCAAATAAAACTTTCTGGATGGAAAAGAAAGGGGAAACAAGAAGAAGAAGTATGTTTTGCAAGGTATTGAGAAAGAAATAATTAGAAAAACCAAAAACTAATAAAGGCAATATAGAGTTTAATACCATATTTGGAAACATTTAAAGCTTAGAAAAACCTTCTCAGTGCTGCACAAGTAATCAAAATCGAAGTGAAATTGCAATTTGAATGGACACAATTAGCAAATCGCAAAGGCTGCAATTTTTAAAGTACAATTTCCTCCACAAACAACAAAATATCTTGTTTTATCCTACTTAAAAACTAAACTCTGAACTCTAGATCTGTACAAACATGTTCTGAAACTTGTGATTCTTTTATTAAATTTATCAGTACAGAAGCCTATTTCAGTCTTTTTGTCAATTCTCCTGGTCAAGTTTCAAATGTGAACTTTGAACAGAATCTGGTTAAAAAAAAACAATAACAATACTGGTCAGAACAATTGCAAAACCCACCAGAAAATTTAAATAGTGCCAATTAAAAAAAAAGAAAAGGAAGAAAAACCTAATCATGCAGCACCTTTGACTAAAAAGTACACAGAAAAAAGCTAGATCCTAGCTTCTAGCTCATGCCTGTTCATACAATGCACTGCTTTTAGCCAAAAACAGAAACAGCACTATCTTTAAATAAGACGGTAAATGTAGCACAAGCATGACGCATATTATAAACCCATGGCGGCGTTGATCTTTGAAGCCGAGATGCCTTTTGACAAGTCGGCTCAGGAACTTGCTTGTCTCGGTATATCTGAGAGCTTAAAAGAAAATGTCACCTAAACTTTTCCCGCTAATGCTGCAGTCATCGTGTTCTTTAAAAACACACACACACACACACACACACACACACACGCACGGAGTCTTAAGGTGCTGGAGCCTGAGCAGGTGAGCGCCGCGGCATACTAAGGGCCCCGTATTAGCGCGGCGTTCCTGCTGACCACGGCAAAGTGCTCCTACTGATCACCGCTAATGTCCTCCATCACGGCGCGCACTCAAAGGGGGGTTCAGGCTGAATAATTGGGGGAGATGGCTGAAGTTGCATAAGGAGACAGCAAATGTATAGGCGTTCGCGGGAGACAGTTACCATTGATTCCAACGCGCTCTCGAGCCTTTATTGACATCTCGTTTAGCTAACGAATTCATTAGCGGCGCCGTGGCATAATAACTTCCACTTGAAAACCACGGCGGCTCTCTGAGGATGTGCGTTTGCAGCTATTTACCAACTTTTCCGCACAAAACTCTCCGTCACTTTGATAGTCTCCCCCTAAAGCCTGGTCTTTCTCTTTTTTCTTTTTTTCCCTTTCGCTGTTTGTTTTGCTCGACATTGTGTAACTTGTAAATGAACCTGCTGTTTGGAGGTGACATAAGCTGCCAGATTGTGGGACGTGGTTTCCCCTGACGGAGCAGCACATTCATCCTCCTCCTATAGAGCCATGCCTTTAGGTGTCACTGAGTTTTGTGAGTAAATCAAGAGGAGAAAAAGTGCTGCATGTGTTTTTAAGTGACAGAAAATGAATGTAAATGCTGTTGTTGAGAAGAGAAAACTTAGCTCAAACCTTGGTGCTGTTGACATTACGATAGGGCTGCAATGAGTGATTATTTCAGAAGTCGACTAGTCAGCAATTATTTTATCAATAAGTCGTCTAGTCAAGATTATTTTTATTGTACATTGATACTTTAGATACTTTAGAAATATAGTGATTGATGACTTCTACATAGAGATTATTCACAAATAAAGTGTTTTTAAAAAATGAAAATTAGAAATTGTATATTCTTTTTTTAATTGAATATGAATTTCTATTAAATAAGGTCATTATAAAATGGTATTTCCACATGTCTTTAAAGAGTCTGTAATCTAGCTAACGATTATGATGATCAAAAACGTAGTGAACATGATTATATTTAATTTTACTAAAAAGTTTTGCCCCAGTTTGACAGTTTTTATAACGTTTATAATTGTACTTCCTGGTTTGACATGAGCAGCAAATATGTCATCTGATAGAGGTACTTCCAAAACTGTTACCTAGCAACCATTTTGAAAACATCCATCCAAAATCCATAAAAATTGCAAAATAGTTATGATTTGGCAAATAATAATACCTGATAACATCTTTATTTTGTTGAATGATTTGTTTAATTAATGTTTAAACTGTCAAAGTAATGTGTCAGTTGTAAATTGAATCTGTATTTTCAATGGTACGTTGCTTTTTGATGACATCAGAGAATGATTCTGTTTTAGAACTCAGCCCCACTTCCTGCAATTTAAAATTTTTATTTAAAGGGCCCATGACAGATTGGGCTACTCATTTAACCAAAATGTAGTTCAGATAAACATATTTCAAAATTAGCTAAAATTCTTTACAAATTTTACACGGTTTTCGCAATTTTTAGCTTTTTAATTTTACTTCCTGGTTGTAAATGATGACATCATGCTAGGAAATTACCATAGCAACAACACTGTAAACTGGGCCAAAACTCATCTAATGTCACATTATTTTGATATGACAAATAAAAATAAATGTGAACACCTTTATTTAGTTGAATTAATGTTTAAAGAGTCAAAAAAGTAGTGTATTTTGTGTAAATTATGCATAACCTTTGTCTCTTTGGTGTGATGTCATCAGTTTGTTTACTTCCTGTATTTTTCAACTTGTTTATCATCTTTTCTCCACAAACAGCGACCTGATTGGTGTAAAATTATAATTTCTATTTACAACAGATATTAATACACTAAATAAAGACAAAATTAGAAAATCATAGAAACCTGTCATACGCACAAACTGCAACTTCACAAATGTAAAACTATGATAAATATTTAGCACAGGGGCCCTCCCACCAGACCAAGTTATAATTACAATATTATGAGAACCTGTCGCAAGGACTTTAAGCACAATAAAGTCAATTCAATCTTCTCCACGATTATGCAACTTACCATGCAGAAACCATACAGAAACTTAAATTTCATCTGATCTCTTGGTTATGTAAGGTAATAAAGAAAATGAAGGATTTCACTGTACGTTGTTCATTATTAATATCGTGACAAATCATATCCTGTAAAGACAATGAGCTCAAAACAGTTGTTGTTATTATTATTGAGGAATTTCTGACAATGTTGTTACCAAATATCCAAACTATTCAAAGTAAAATTGTAAAGCATTATTTTATCACTAAAAGCTATTGTTGCTCTTTATGTTTGTTTGGTGGTAAAGGCTTTCTTATGCATTCACACTTGCACATTCACATTACAATTGGGCTTAAACCTTGACTAAACCCAACATTAAACCTCAGGACTAAACAAGGACCAGAGCAGGACCAAACCAAGTCCATGTCAGAACTAAATGGGCTCAATTTAGAACCAAATAACGACAAATGTCAATTGTCCCCTTCAAACTGTACTTACTGGCCTTTACGTTTGCGTGTGTTTACATCTTTGTGAGGCCTGTTCTGTTAGATACAGGCGATCTCTGTTCACTTTACTCCCCACGTTCTTTCTATTGGCGTTGATGCTTTGACCTGCCGTTCAGAGAAGCCACACAGACACAGTTTATGAATTAAACAAGCTCTTAAACCTGTACACAACTTCTACTCCAGGGACTCGGCTGCAGCGTTAACCTGCCTGCACTCACCACTCGCCCTGTTTTCTGAAAAGGACTTCTCCGATGTAAGTTTATGAATTGAAAGTGGTGATTTATTGATGTTTGGGTCTGGTGTCTGAGTGGTAAAAACAATCTGCTTCTGCGGCGAGCCTCAGACCTGCGTAGGCGTGTGGCCAGCGCTGCAGCAGCTTCACAGGTGCAGCTGGAGGAGGGTTGTGGACAGAAGTGGAGGAAGTTTGCTCTCAAGTCAGTTTGGTGTTACTTAAAATAAATAAAAAGAAAAAGCATCGCACAAAATTGCAATGTAACACTTTATAATGCCTGCACCTATTCCTGCCTTAATAAAGCATGAGCAAAGACGTAATTCAGAATGAACAAAGAGTTTATCAAGGTGAGACACTGAAGGTGAATAGGAAAGAACATTACATTAACTTACATTTAAAGATATCAATTTGAAACTGCTCCTGTAGTTTGCTCACATAGAAACAAGGTATTTTATGTGTAAAAACGGCCAAAATTGCACATTTTTGGGACAGTTCAATCTGAAACTTTGACAGAACCAGGTTTAAATATCTTGGTTCATTGTGTACACATCTCATATTAAAAAAATGTACAAAGGGAATATTGGATTTCTTATTTAGTTTTCAAGTGAACGTGATCGAATTGAAAATTATTATTATAAAATTCTAACTATAATAAATCAGGCTTAGAATTAAATATCAACAAATCCTACGTTCCGTCAAAATCTTGTTTAAGCATAAGATTGTAAAGTTTTTTGTGTAGACGCTACTTTAAGGGCTGATCTTTATGTCTTTATGTGAGAAAAATGCATTTGAAGAAAACAGCATTTGAAGTTACAATGACCCAGAGAAATCCATGGATGAAGTGAATAAAATGAAATAATAAAACATATTTAGGAGCAGATTGGATTTGAAAAAATGGGTTTTGCCTGTAGTGTCTCGCCTTAAGAATGATTCGGGCTTTACTCTAACCCTAATTTCTAAACCTAACCTTAACCTTGATTAAGTAACTAATCCTGAATGATAATAAACTATTTGTTGTCTATGAATGAAGTCTTTGTTCATGTTTTGTTAAGGTAAATTAAGGTGAAGTAGATCATTTATTGTTTTCATAAAGAAATTGATTTGTGGTAAAAGTGTTTAGCAAAGACAGTCAAAGGATTCTACGGTAACATAAAGTAAAAAGCACATTTGGCCCATCATTTCCATGTGTTATGGGACTGTCCTGTGGCTCAGAAATGCTCCGTACTGAGATTGCCAAATATTTGCGGCACCCCCATCCCTCTGGAGTTCTGAACTGGGCCTCAAAACCCCTGCCATGAACACAGAAAATGGACATCTAGAGTGTACTCTTGGCGGCAGAAAAAAATATGTTTCAACTCAATTTTAAAAAGGAGCAAACTGAGAGACTTTGAACTGAATCTGACTCACACAAAAAATTTGGTTGTGCCATAAATTTTCTTTGTTTTATTGCATTTTTTATTTTTTTCATTTGCTGTCTGCTCTGTCTGTTTATTTGTTTTAAATTTAAAAGCTTGGGGGGAAAAGGAATCAGAATATTTGTTACTTTTTAATGTAATTTTAGTGTAACTTTCGATTCATATTTTACACAAAAGTTGAAAAACGAAATTGTTTCAACTGAATGAAGTTGTTTTAAACCATAATTTGCATATTCTGTCCAATCAGAGCAGAAGAAGTAGATACAACTGTGAGACAACCGTGCTTCGAGGACTTAACACTCTTAAATATAACAAAACAAAATTACATGCTCAAATCTAACTCAATTACAAGCAGTAGTACAAGTTTAAAAATCAACTCGAAAAAGTAGTACCACCCAAAAAATCTACTCAATGATGTGAGTTTGTGGTTATCTTCCACTGCATCCAGCCCTGTAATACTACCACTGCTGCTAATCTGGAGCTATTACTGTAATTGCTGCTACACTACTATGACGGATAATCTCCTATTGCCACCAAGGTCAAAAAGAAAAAAATATTCAGAGATTAGGGCATTATAATTATGTACAACTAACGCCACGTGTTTTGCTCAGAGACAAATGAATACAAGTATTAGTTGACGTAATTCCTCATTCGCCCCGGAGTAAAAAAGGTTCCAAAAGTCAGTCATTTAGACAGTTTTAGAAATCAAGACATTTTAACTTTCATCCAAGTCCTTTTCAATCTGATAGTTTAATAAAAGTATTAAATCCCCAGGAAAGTTGGAATGTAAAACTACAATAAATTGTTGAAGTATATTATGTCTTTGTTTGGTTGCTAAATTAAACGTCCAAGTAATTTCCCACGTGGCTCAGCCTAAAAAGAAAAGAGCTGTTATTGCATTTATATCACAGAATTTATTTGATGAAATATTAGACTTATTATTTAATATTAGACTTTAAGTTTACTGCCTTAACGTGGAATATTCAGCGGTAGAAGAACTATTTTATGTTACTTAAGCAAAAATACGGATACAGGAGATGAAAAATTACTCAAGTAAAAGTATCACACTAATAACTAATAAAGAGTCAAATGAAGTGATCTTGCTGAAGTATTTGCCTGACCGATTCTATTTCTTATTATTTTATGTAAATTTCATTATGTATTTTTGTTCAAAGCTGGCACTTGAACTCTAAACCTTAAGGTAAGACGGTTATAACTTGCAATGCAACTTCACGGATGTAAAACTACGATACATTATGAAAAACACGAGGTCATGTAGACATCTGTAAAGCGTGAGCGCGTACAAAAACGCTCCGTACTTGACTTTACATGTTCAATTATTGATCTATCAACTTACAACTGCTACAAAGATCTGAGCGGTGCCGTGAAAAAAGCATCAGGGCTTTCAGAAATGAAGAAACAGACAATCTGTGCTCAGAGAGACCAGAAAGAAGTTTTTGAAAGTCTGTGTTTTGTCCATATGTGCAATTTCAGTAAGAATTACATGTGAAGTTTTATGAATGAAACCCCAGACTACACATTTACTTTTATACTTACTTTCCACCACTGGGGACATTCAAAGCAGACAGAGCAATGGACACCAGCAGAAACACTCCTTTAAAGTTGACTTCATCATCTCAGTAATCACAAAAATAAACAAAGCCATGAATAATCTTTTCAATTGCACATCATTTTGTCACTATAATCTCTTTGCTGGCAGCGGTTTACATTTCGCTTGCATTGTTTGTTTTATTTTCTCCATTTATCCGGGCTTGAGACCTTCCATAAACTATACCTTTTTACGTTTTGCCTCCATCTCCGTACATTTCATTTGACGACTCGGTGACACATCCACAAGTGCGGGGCTCCACTCAGCAGATGGCCGGCCCCTCGCTCGGGACTGTGCCGTGGGACAGATGTTTGTGTGTGTGTGGTCATTAGCGATGGCAGCATTAGATAATTACCTGGCGCCCGTAAACACTCACTCTCATACAATTAGTGCGCGTTTGATAATTATGCCATGTTTGATGAACCATCTGGAAACGCGGCTCAGATCTGAGAGAAGGAAGGGCTGTGCTCGGAAGCGGCGGCTCTGGAAGGTCTGAGCAGTCGGGCGTGTGAGCGAGAGCATCAGGAGAGAGGGCAGGGGAGGCTTCAGAGGGCGGTTTGTGTCCTAATCAAAGCTGCGGGAATGTAATGTCCAGTACAGTCCTCTCAATATAAAACATGAGTGTGGCTTAGTGTGTCACCAGTGCAGCGTTTTTAATGTGCCACACTGTCATGTAAGAAAACAGATCAATAACTCCGATATATTTGAACAGAGAAGAGTAAAATGTTATGTTTATTGATAGTAGGCTGCAACTAACGACTTTTTTGGTAATCGATTAGTCTAGCGATTGTTCCTTTGATTAATTGATTAGTTGTTTAGAACGAAGACCTTTGAATATGAGAATTTTACTAAATTTTACCCAGACAAAGCTGAAGTGAAGGCATTTGACGCCATCCTGGTGGAAAATATAGAAGTATTTTAATCAAAAAGACATGTATTTTTTGTGTCATTCCTGCCCTGTCTGAGTAATAAAACCTCTTCTTTCAGCACATTTGGAGTATGTGTATAGACCAGTTAACGATTACTCGATTATTTATTAGTTGAAAACCATTTCTATCATTGATTTGTTGCGATTAATTGATTAACTTGTTGCAGCCCTAATAGTTGTCATAATAAAATAGAGGACACAATAGTTACAATCATTACTTTTATATGAACATGGAACAAAGCTATCACTTGATGCGTGTGTGTGTGTGTGTGCGTGTGTGTGTGTGTGTGAGTGTGTGTGTGTGTGTGTGTTTATCCTAGTGAAATAAAGGAAAACGTTAAAAATAATAAAAATAAACAAATTGTGACTCATTGAGATTGAGACTGTGACAAAACTGGTATTGAAGCAAACGGAATAAATAGAACAAATTAAATTGTTTAAAATGAAATGGATGAAGAACAATATGTGTTGTCATAATACTGAAATGTCCAACTTGAGTCTGACACTAATCTTAAAGCTGAATTACCCAACTTTTCTTACACTATTGTATAAAAACAGTAAAACAGTGTCAAAATCAGATCACTGCACACTGATAATGTGATAATGTATATATTCAATTTATTTTTATATAGATCACAAAATGGTAGAAAGAGCCATGTGAGTCACAGTATGACTCTTTGGGATGAGAGCTGATGGGTGGATGCTAAAGCTGTGGCTAAATTTTAAAAATCCTGCATGTGAAGCGATGTGGCAAATGGTTTGCGCAAACTTAGACTAATTAATCTGTACACTTTCTCCCTTTGTGGGTTGAAAATCTGGCACCCAGCTGCAATATTTAATTAATATATAGGTAACATATATAATGAAAAAAACATTTATGAGACAGTATTATATGCAGTATGACTCTATGTCACATTGTAGGTTTTTGCAGCATTCAGAACATTCAGCTCTAAGTCTGAATAGCTGAGGTTGAACGCAAAAAAACTCAAACAGAAGTTCCGTATTCAAAGAGTGAAATAAATGTACCGAAGTCTACAGTTGTGAATGTGTTTGATTCATGGCTTGGTTTCTTTCTGTTATTTTCTATCACTGACCTCCTTTTGAAGCCCATATTTTCTCTCTCATATCCTCTGCTCTTTTACCTGGTCAAAGGTCTGGCTTCTCCGTCCTTTCCTCTTTATTTATGTGTACATTCTGCCTATATGGGAGTCGTGTGTGGAGGCGAGCAATATCGCAGTGGCAATATCTCGGACGATGCCTTGAAGGAATAACAGAAAATAGAGGCTTATATAATATATTTTCTTGTGGTCACTTTTTCAATAAGGTTTATTTTGCTGCTTGGTCGATGTTTGCTGTCTGCTTTTGGACCTGGACTATTCCTCAAACAGTGGTACTGGAAACGCTGGTGTGTGAAGGTTTGTTGTGTAATAAAAATAATATCCAGATACTTAATACAACACTAAAACTAATCTTGATACTGAAAAGAATTGCATAAATAAGAACAGTTTTTGAAAAGTCTTGATCTATTTCAAAACTAGTATAAGACCACAAGTTTAAAGAGACTATTTGGTGCTTAAAATGACATGTAGATTATGCACAGACATTTGATTATTAGAAAAATGCTCCTCAACATTTCATCAGTTTGGAAAAATTATGATAAAATATATGTCTTTGCTTTATTAGATTTCTTTTTGGCTGTGGAGCTGTTGTTTTGCTTTATAGGGTAAAATGGAAACTGAAAGTAGTTTTTCCGTTGTTGCTCCGACTGTGCAGATCTTAGCTAGCTTGTTTGGTAACGACAGTTGGGGATTTAGGACGTTTCAACTGCTGCACAACAATTCATTTTCATTTAAGGACAGAAAAGTTATGAGTTCGACTGTGTGTGATCCCAAAGTATGTGTCAGTGATGTGTTCCTGTTGTTTATCTGGTTTTATAAAACTGATATTTTCTTTTTTTATATGTCAGGTACAACTTAAATATTTATCAGAGTTGTAGACTTTCACATTTGTTATTAGACGTTTGCAGCTGTTTCACATTGTACTTGTATTTTGAACCTTTACAGGAGAAAACGTCATTACTCACCATTGACTCTCATGCGTTTTTGCCACTCATGTCTTCTGCACTACCTCTACTGTCTAAAAAAAAAGAAAAAAAGATTTGTATAGCCATTGTGCTGAAATATTTTGTTTATGAACGTTTGCATCAATAATTTGTCAAGGATTCTTTCGCATAGAGAAAGGAGTGTTATACAAAGTCAGTGCGTATGCTTGTATAAACTTGTTTACATAAAGGTTTTCTATTGTAAAGTACTTTAATTTGCGTTGTTCTTCAAACCTTCTTCAGTGAATCCTCTTTCCATTATGTCCTGATACAAACAAATTTTACGCTCAATATTTTCCCGTTACCTGCATTTTAAAATGTTCTTGGCACCATCTTCCGACTGTTCGGCCTTAGCTCCTCCTATAACATGAGTGAATAAGAGACAACTAGAGCTCTATTAGCCTCTTTGCATGCTGTAAGTGTGCGTACGTAGGTGTGTAGATGGCGCTTTTGCACCTGGGTTCTCGAAAGGCTGTCTCTGCGCTGATTAAGAACAGGGTTAAGAGCATCTAACACAAATTAATTATCACTCCGGTGGAGCAGATACGACTCACTAATACATGAACCTGTGAACCTTTGGGGTTGAAGGCGCAAATATTTCGAGCCCGTGACCAAGAGGCTGCCGACGAAAAAGAACAAGCACTTTCAAATCATATGTATATTCTACTCTTCAAATGCAATCGGCCAATTTTTAAAAATAACAGAGACTGAAGTAAGCCGAGCAGCCACTTTGCATTTATAGATCAAAGTGGGAGAGGAATTTGAATGCATGCGAACAAGTTTCACTCCCCAGAAGAAGTCCCTGACATAAGATCAAGGCTTTCATTTCGCAGTGCCCTGGATAGAAAAGGTTTTAGAGTGATGAAAAATGGGACAGGAATATTCATAAGAGCACGCAACTCCGAAGCTATGTATAAATATACAAAGGACTGTGTCAATTGTTAAAAAATGCATTCAGAATTTTCCTTTCCTTTTGGCTTGCGGGAGTGAAATATCATTTACCTCACAGTGTGGTAATCTGGCACAGTTATCATCATTTATCTGGGTTTGGAACTGGACGCTGCAGAAATATTTGTCTTTTCACTGCAAATTGGTATAGTCTGTACTTTTTATGGTTTACACTAAATGGCTTTCATGACAAAATGATCTTTATTTAATCAGACCGCAGCACAAAGACTACAGTGGTACAGTATATAGAGAAAAATATGAAATAACATCTGTATAAACAACAACTTAAAGGTGAACTGTGTAACTTTTTGGGGGTCCTCCTTATACCTGTCATGACATTTATATTGACTCATCGTTCAATAAATGATAGATGCCACAAAATATATTATAATATATATTTACTTTGATGCTCTAGTGGTAAAATATTGGTTATTTCTTTATAGATTTAAAAGATTTGAGCTGTTGAGGGTCAAATAAGTAACTTCTATGACAAATAATGACAAAAAATATATATATATTTATTCTATATTTATTTATATATTGTAATTTTGATCTAGTACGTGCTTCATTGCCCTCCTGGTCTGATGCCAAACTGCATTTCATCACAGTGCAGTGACAATAAAGTAGAATCTAATCGAGTCTAATCTATTTAAGTGGGTTAAGCTGCGTGTGTGCGTTTCTGTTGTTCAAAAATAAGTGGAAAAACATGCATTCTTACTGCGTTTGGGCTTACCTTTCCACAGATCTGACCTGTAACTTGGCCTGCAATTCTCTATAGAGATGATAGGGGGGAAAAATTAGATACTGTGGGACATTCCAGGTAAAGCAAGTGGCATGTCCTCCATCAGGAAAGTTGCATTGTGCATCTTTAAACAAATAGAGTATACTAGTTTAACCCTATTCTGTTAATTAAGAATTTAGGACTGTTGCCATAGCGATTAACAATTTAAAGCAAAATATTACATTACAGAAAAAAAATCTTCAAAATGCTGCATGTAACAGGGAGCTGAAAGAGTGAATTGTGACTGGATAAGAGTTGATTACAATTAAGAAAAGTAGAATCATATCAAAAATGTCTGTAAATACTTTGATCGACACAGCATTCATTTGATTCTGTATTTGATAGAATGTAATGATATTGTCAATACTGTATAAACTACTATTGGCAGCACTATATCTTTATTATTGTTTCTGCTTCCTCAGCCTCCCTCCTGACTTCTCACCTTTCACCTCTGTCCTCTGACGACCCTCCCCGGAGTAAAATAATTGTGCTGAAAGGTCAATGTGCGGGTCAAGGATTACCAGAAAAAACTCTCGCGCTAATGGCTGATTAAATCATTTTTACCGGCACCTTGCACTTCAATGTATGCACATATTAGGCATGAGCAGTGGAACGCACAGAGGAAAAATGCACAGGCGCTGCAAAAACCACTGTCAGATTATAATAACATTGTGAGTGCATTGGAGTGTGCTCATTGTGCTCTCATGTTTATGTATCATGGCGGGTAGGACCTGCTAGGACATTCTGATTTCAGGCTCGGTCATGCATCAGTAACAATGCACAGAATTAAATCAGAGTTACCTCCGCCATCACCAGCTCACTACGAATCTGTGCACTTTTGAAGCAGGAAAGAGAAATAAGAGCAGGTCGGTGCACTGGCAGATGATTATACAACATCTGTAACATAATAGAGCTGGGTTTTGTTCTTTAAAGCGGACATATTGTGGATTATTGTGTCTTTAAACATGCTTTTGGACACAAAAAACAACTGTGTATCCTTAATATAGGTATTTCAGGTTTTGTATCTTAAAAATCTTGTCTACGTTATTTAAAAAAAACACTTGGAAAACTGACTCACAGCACACAGCTGGGTCACTGGATCATAAACGTAAATACTCTACATGCAGCAGCCATTTGGTAATACCACCTTGTAAAGAGGATTAGGGCTGGGCAATATGGTGATAAAAGTCGAATCGTTATTGCATTCCTTGGACAATCTACTATTTTGGTAAAAGGGACTTATGAACACATTTCTCATGAACGCTGCTCTGTGCTCAAACAAAGACATGTTTTCTCGGTCATGCGCCACCTGTTGGTCTGCCTTAGCAATGCCATGAACAATAAAAAGTAAACTTAAAGAAGAGGATGACTTTAGTTACCGCATCAAGGCCTTATAATGATACATGAGACTGCAAAATTAATTGCAATGTAATCGAAACTGCAATGTCAATGGTCGCAAATACTAAATTGCAAAAAGTGCAATTGGATGCAATGTATAAACTCATTAACCCTTGATAGTTTAGACCTCTACAAATATCTTTTAAAAGGAATGTTGTTATTGTATTATATATCTTCTCTCAGATGTCCGTGCTCCTGGACTTGTTTAAAATGTTAACTTTCAACAGACTCACACAATTAAAATGTAATCGCAATCGCAATGCTTGTCAGAAAAATTGCAATATTTTGTCAAAATGAACATCAATTGACATAGAATCGAAACTGTGATATTCCTTGTTTGGCACATCGCCAAACAGAATTACTAAAACATGCATACATTTTGTGTCCTTTAAAGGTAATATATGTAATAGTAAATTAATGAACCAAAGAATCAGTTCAAACTTTGTGATGCAATCGTAGTATAACGTGGTCAAACTGTAGAAACTGGCTTTACTGCTCTTCATATTGTGATATTTCATGCTTTTTCAATCAGCTCCTCCAATCATCAACCAACCTCCATTTTTAATCTGCACATATTCATCACATTCTTGTTTCCGTGCAAAAGGGATTTAGTGCAGAGACCAATTAAAGCTCGTTCTCAATGTGGATTTATATACTATCCTCTTAAAAAATGGAATATCTGGATTATTTAATACTATTACATATGCAGCAATCATACATTGAGTGGTTTGGATTATTTTAGATTTACTCAATGGCTTGGTTAAACTTGCATCTAATTTTATGCTAAATTATCTGCCAATGAGGTGAGACAAACTGCATTTGAAATAAGATACATTTCCTCATCCTGGGTTCAGTTTCTTATTTCAAACAAGATTATCACGGAGTCAGAAATGTCGCAAAACAATTTAATTAGTAATAATCTATTCAACACAACTCAAATGAACCTTGAAATATTGAATTCAAGTCATTTCAACCTATAGAACACATTCATTTTTGCCGTGTTGCTTAATGAAAAGCAGAGTAATTGAAATTCAAGGTTAAATTAATTGAATTCAACAGTGCTCACTTTATTTTGTGGAGGTCGCATTTCCTCCGCCGAGCAATCACCGCTGGTACAATTACCCCGACAGCAGCAGCAGCAGCAGTAGCAGCAGTAGACTTTCTATGTTTAGCAGATCGGGGGTGCCAGTTGGGGGTTTAGCTCTGTGCCGAAATGTCCTGGCTTTGTGTCCGCTGTGGCAGGATCACACAATCTGCAGAACGCCTCAGGACAAGCAGCGCTGTCCACCGGCTCCGCTCCTCTGTCCACTGGAGCAGGCGTTGAAAGATATTGGGCTGTTGTCAGTAAGTTTCCCGGCATAAGCAGACTGTGCAAATGCGCGTGTCGCTACCAGACAATACGCTCCACAAAATGTACTAAAGCAATGCTAAAGTAATTTATATTGAATGGTCAGCTTCAGCAAACAAGAAGTACATTGCTTAAAATGTTCTAATTTTGAATGATAATCTTGAGGGAGGGCACCTGTGCAATTATTTATTATAGTTTTGCATCGGTGAAGTTTCAGTTTGTGAAGAAATTTTGAAATATTAAAGTTTGCCATTACAGGAAGTAGGGCTGAGTGCTAAAACAGAATCCGTGTGTGATGTCATCAAAAAGCGCCATGCCATTGTAAATACAGAGACAATTTATAGACACAATTTTTTGACAGTTTAAACAATCATTCAACAAAATAAAGGTGTTATCAGGTATTATTATCTGTCAAAGCATAACTACTGTGTAATTTATATGGATTTTGGCCCTTGTTTACAGTCTGGTTGCTAGGTAACAGTTAGCTCCACCTATGTCATATTTGCTTCCTATGTCCAACCAAGAAGTATAATTATAAACATTACAAAAAACGTCAAATATAAATGGGCACCAGACAAAAAAAGCACAATCATGGTACAACCAAATTGACATAAGAGTCCCATTTAGTCCAAAGTCTGTCTGTTGGTCAATTTTCAAATTAAGTCCAAACATAATTTTTCTGTTTTTTAATGTCAGTCACAATTTCAGGCCAGTCCTTGATTGTCACTTCTGTTTGAATCATCCATTTCTTCATTATGGCCTTTCTTTTCCACCACCAAGAGTACACTTCAAATATATCCATTTATCGAGTTCAAGGCAGCGGTTTTGAGGCCCAAATACATAGTTCTGAACTTGAATGGGATGCGGAAGCCAAAGAAGTCTGGAGTGCTTAGGTTAATCTCGTAACATTACTTTTAAATGAGTTATATAATGCTTTTTTCAGGTACTAAGTATTGAACCATAACATGAGTAGATAATCATTTTACGTTGTGTTCACTGTAAACAGCAATATTGTTAATAATAGAAACACATCCATTGACTTCCTGTTCATAACAACAGAACTGTTAAGCCCCGCCTCTTCATGTGGCGAGCAGCATATTTTAATGTATCTACTACTACTACTACTACTATTTACTATGTCTTTATGTTTGAAAAGTGGCATTTTAGAACCTCATATATCACTCTGAGTCTTATTTTTTCAAATAATCACAAATAAGTCCAGGGATGTAGGAGGCAGGTGAGAACAGACATTTTCTGAGTACTCAAGCCTAAATTGCAGGACGAGACTGGATTATTCCAACAGGCATGAATCAATCAAAATACAACTTGATGAATGACAAAACACCACTGCAACGAGGTAAACAAAAACCCCTGTAGTTCCGTTTGCACAGTTTGTCTCCTTTAATATATCTCACTCTCTCTTTGCTTTTAAGTTGTCCAAAAAATACAGACAGCCGACAGTCCTTAAACCTAAAATAAAGGTCATAACTCTATATCTAAACAGTACAGTGTAACATTTTAGCTTGAAACTTAGACCGTTAGATTGATAGATTGTTAGAGGCATGGATGTGGTTGCCAATGTCAAATCTCAACCTTGTGAGTACAGCAACTTGAAAGGCCCCGTTAAATACATGTATAGTGTAAAGAAAATGTATTCATCCCTTTCAGTACCTTCCTCTTTTCTAACGTCTGGATATTATAATCGTCGGGTTAATTTGATTTGACTTACTGTGCCGTGCAATTTGTTGAAAAATACTGTTCAACCGTGTATACATTAGGGCTGCAGTCGACTAAAGACATGTCCTATCGACTGATTAGCTGACAAAAAAGAGGTGAAAACTATCCTCAAAATAAAAGAACTTCACAGGTATATATGTATTTACATGTTAGAGATAGGCACGATGGATTAAACTCATGATTCATTCAAAAATCTTCAGCTAACTCATTCCAGATCTTCTCCTTTCTGCTTTTGTCCCATACAAATCTTTTTAATCCAAAGAAAATAACTAGTCGACTACTTAAAATGTTGGTTACTATTAGTGACAGCCCTAAAATCTGATCCAAACAGCACAAACAAACAAACAAACAAACACAACTGCATGTTTTTTTTAAATGCAAGAACACCTACTTATGCAGAAAACCAAATTTTTTATCTAACACACGCCATGCATTTTTGTCTGCTATTGTCCATGTAAATCTTAATAATCTAACTAAAATAATAGTCAACTATTACACATTTTGGTTGACTGAGACACCATCAACCGATTAATTGTCCAAGCAACTAAAGGTCGACAAACAAATTTATGAGTGAACAATAAATATATGAGTAAACAATATATGTATCAGTAAAAAGGTAGATAAAACTCACAAATAACTTCCAAATCTCAAGATAACTCACTCTATGCTTTCTCCTTTCTGCTGCTGTCAGTACAAATCAGTTAAAATCTTCCAAAAATAATGAATTGATGATAAAAACTTTGGTCGATTAAGCAACTAATCGATTAAACAACTAAAGAGTTATGCATGTTGCTGCAAAATTCTATCCAATTTTGTGAACTCCATATTCAAGGGTCCGGCAGTATTGACCGATGGATCGAATTCAGAAGCCAAATTTCCTTTAGCGATAAACAAAACATCTAAATTCTGACAAACTATAACAATACGCCTCTCACAAAAAAGCGTATTGCACAAGCCCCTGCACAAATCTAAAACCGTCCCTGCCTGTGCCATTTCTCGCTGTGAGGTATATTCTCTACCCCGTGGTACCGGATTAGTGCCTGAAAAGAAAGCAACAGAAACAGGGAGAGGAGATGAGAATAAGAAAGTGAGCAAAAGACCTACAAAGATGATGCTGTTGCTGTGTGGGATGCCAGTGTGATTGTGGATGTGCACTGGCATGTCATGGGTATTCATCAATTTCCCAGCTCCCCCAGTTTCTTCCCGACAAGCCCTGAGGCGAGAGGTAAACACAAACTCACATACAGCTGCTCCACTCTTCCCTCTGTCATTGTTCCTCTGTCACAACTTCTGCTTTTGGTGCTCCATGTTGTTAGGTACATGTGAGCGAAGGATCAGGGGGGAAAACACTGGCCTTCATCTGCATGTGTGATCACGGCTAGAGTTTGGAAGAGTAAACAATAGCTTATTTTTAGAGTCGCAAACGAAATTCTTTGTGCTGTTTTGATTTCTTTTAACGCTGATTTGCACCACATATGGTAAAGGTTACTTTTCTTGCCGTATAAAAGTGCTGCAAGAAAACATACCCCGGGGTGTTTGCTGCTGTTGCTGGTTTTCTTCTTTCTCGTGAGGAGGACTTTACTTTATCCATTCCCCGTAGAATACATATTAAATACATGTGTTTTTAGTGGAAACAAATTCCAACCACAAATGCAATTCTCGCAACTTTTATGTGATAGTTTGACCTGTTTTTTTACAGAAATATTTTACGCAAAGACAGTATTAGCTTGCATTTGTTCGTGAAAGTTGTTTTTGCAGTAGCTCAACCTAAAACATGCAAAATAAGATAAGCTTTTCACAAATTTCAGCGTGAGCGAGTGGGTTTCGCTATTACGGTAGCATGTTGTTTGCGAGTTTGCAAAGAATAAAATGCTATAATTAGATACAAAGAGCACACAAGGGGCTCATTTTCACCTGCTTTTACAATCATCTGTACTGGGGCAAGGCAGATGTTACTTTGTTACATGAAAAAACTTGATAACAGCCCCTTTAAAGGGCAAATATAATGCATTATTTGTTTTGTAATTAACCTTTAAACTCTTGAGTATCTTTACTGTGGCACCTCAAATTTTAAAACTAAGAATACACTGTTTTTACACAAAACAACATAACTTTGTCACTGCCTTGGGAGATGCCAGTGTAACTTCCCATTGGCTCCATCTACTGGCTACAGAGGCAATAACACACATTTAAATGAACACTGCTTGATAATGCTAGCCGTGTGTTGCCTTGTTGAGCAGTCACGCAGTTGTAATGATCGGGATTAGACGGCAGAAATGCTCAGAACTAGATTGACAGAAAAAAACAGAGCAGAAGATTCTCAGAGCCACGTCACACATCGAGGAAACATCACTCATCGAGAGAAATCAAAAGTGTTAGGGGTGAGGATTCATCAAATTAGTGTGAATGAAGCTAAACGCAACTTCAAGTATGTTTTTGATGATGGAACAACATTAGAGCATGGCTAAAAGCTCCAAAAAGTCAATTCTGCCTATTATTTGTCCTTAAAGTATATCCTAGTTTTCAGTAAAATGAATGTAAACTTACTGCATTGTCTCGTGTTATAATAAAAAACAATTGTGTTGCTGCCAATTTTGTATACCACTCCGTTTGGTCAACACAGGCATTTGCAGTTGCAGCCAAACCCTGACCTTGCTTCACTTCTTAAAGACAAGAGTAGGTGTTACTCTGACTTGATTATACAGTACATGCCGTGTTGATTTGCTGCTGTTCGTTCAACACTTAAACCCTCCCACTTCGAATAGATTTATCACTCAATAGTTTTCCCCTGCTTTATTTTACCCACAAAGCTTGACATCAGCACCGTCTTTTTCCCCCGATCAGTGATGAAACACGTGAAATTGCATGCCCCTTCCCATCAGCGTGTGCAAAACGTGTGTGTGTGATTTATGCAGATGAGCGCCAGTGGCCGACGCGGGGTGTGAATTCCCAGGCCTGATGAGTGGCTTAATGATTCATCAGGCTGGAGCTGGAGCAGGCATCAATAATGGATGACAGAACGGGTCACGCTGGATCGCTCGCCCCTTGATTAAAGTGCTCCACGGCTAAATGCCTCGCTTCCTCCCTTTTTCCTCACCCCGCGCACCTTCTTCCCCAAATACAGACGACACACACACACACTTTCCGGTCTCAATCTCTCCCTTTCGGCTTAAAGTCATCGCACCTTTCACATGCTTAATAAGCTTTCATCCCGGCTTCATCTTCTCAGTCTGTTTCTTTAGTCCTAATCCAATCACTCCGAGCGGTGGAGGGGGGAGAAGAACAAAATCGCTGGAAAGCAAAAGCTACAAATGAACGCTTTATGATTTCTCTTGTTCCGAAATGAAACCTTTTTCTTCGGGAGATAGGGTGCAAAATAAATGTTCGTTTCCCGGTTTGCGACACAGGCTTGTAAGATGTATGCGAGTGTCGGGACAGGACAAATCTGTGTCTATTAGGAGACATAAACCCCTAAACCCTGTGCTGCGTGGCCGTACATACTAATGCGCGGAGAGGATACAAGTTGGAGGAGATAGGAGACAGAGGAGAGGAAATGTCTGAGGAGGAAGGAGGTAGGAGGTAGAGAAGGAAGTAAAGAGCTTTGGAGAGAATTCAATCCCAGCCGACGTGGGGTCTTAACTGCTACATGGTCTTTTGAGGAGAGCAAACCGGCTTTTAGCAACATGTGCACTGTGACAGAGCATCGCGAGGAAGACAAGCAATTATTTCACAACTTCCCAGACAACAGCACTACATCATTCTGTAGAGCAGCCATGTACACACTTTTGTCCCCGAGGAGGATCAGATTTGAGGATTTGGAAATGTTCCTCTTGTTTACTCTCAGTGAGTTTCCTGTCCAATTACTAAACAAAAACACAAATGTTACATCTGCTTTCAAAACCAAAACAATCCTTGGCTTGGAATCACACGGTTGCTCATGATTTAGAAAAAGTAATTATGTTTTTGTCCTCCTTGTGTTAGTCCTCATTGTTTTAGTCTTCCATTTAGAACTTTGGCCATTTTTTGGACCTAGTTTAGACCTGGTATAGTCCCAATTTACATCTAATTTAGATATAATGTTATACAACCATATTTCTAATCGGGTGATACATGTGTGAAAAGTTTAAAAGCATGTAAACTTGACTTTTAAATAGATGTTAACAGATGTCCCCTCACAAAGTCATCATTAGACTGATTCATGCATGTTTTAGTAAACTAATTTCCCCCACATCAACGTTTTTGCCACAGATGAAAAAAAAAGTGATGACGTTTACAGTGACAAACCGTAAAGAGGCAGCAAGAAATCAATGCGGCAATTTTCAACCCAGGAGTCAGCAGACTTGTTTCTTTTATTAAGTTGTGTTAGATCAATGTTGCGATTTAAAATGTACAAAATATAAAATCATGACGATGGGTGTCATAGATAATAACTACAGTATAGCAGACAAAGTCACAATAAGTCTTCTTTAAAGAGGACATATTATGAAAAATTTAGTTTCGTGAGCTTTTAAGTTTGTAACAACAACATTTCTTCAACATTAGTAAATACAAAGTTGTATTATGATTGATCCATGCATGGTTGAATAATCCTTTATTGTGCTTCAACTAAGGCTCAAGTGCTCAGAAAATTCCTGTTTTCACCTACCCCCTATCCCCGCCTGTATCCCCCTGTGCTTTGTGTAATTATTTGAGAAGTTCAGACTCCGAGTGACACCTGTAGAGTTCTATAATGTCACGTAGCCACTTTTCGAGAATAAGAACGTGTAAAAGGACAATCCACTGCTTGTTACAGTGAAATGTCACCACGAGGCTCAGGCTCATTAGTTCTGCAGTTTTGAACAGAAAGTCAATGGACCTGATTCTATTATTAAGCCGTTTTAGATCAATATTGCGCTTTACAATGAACAAAATGTAAAATGGAATTCCACTTATGTTATAGTCCATTAAGTACCTGAAAAAACATAATATGTCTCCTTTAAGAACCATTCCCAGTGTATCAAATTTCCAATATTCGCACTAGAAATGAATATCTGGTTTAAGAGTGGAATCGAACCTTCTCACCGTGTGCCATTACGCTTTGGACACCCTTTTCCCCCGATAACCACATCCGCCCCCTCTGTCTCTGTAAATTTTAGAGTTAAAAATTGAGTGAGCGTGTAATCTGAGCTCTCAATAATCCCATTCTTCAAAATCTGTCTCTTCCCTAAACAGATTACCTCCATCTTCTTAGCCGGTCTAATCTGCCGCATCTCTCTGACAGATTACAGTGGCGTTTGATCACTTTGAACGATAGCGTTACAATCCGCTTTGAAGCAGTCATTCATCTGCCTCCTCTAAACACTGACAGGCGCTGACAGGACAACTCCATGGGACGAGCCTCTCTGCCGCTCCACCGCTATGTATATCTATTCTCCACGCTTTTCACCATTCGATTGTGTCTGTACTTTAAATGTCATGAGTGTATGGTCCATATAATTGCATTTTTTTCCTGGTGGCAGCCGAGAGTGGCGAGCATTTAATACAAGAAATGACATTTAAAAGGAGAGGGGGGGGTTCGATAGGCGCACGGATACGACACAGAACTGACAAGTGCTTATAATGTGGAGGCGGCTGTAGTTTATAATAGAGCAAGGATGAAAAGTAAGTTGGGAGATCAAAACTTCAGAATAGAACACCATTTACTAACGGTAGAAACAGTTCTGAAAGATGCATCTGCCGCGAAACGGTGGGAGGCTTACTTTGAAAAGTGTTTGCCATTTTTTATACATCCATATTCAATGCAGAGGAGTTCTGACACCTCTCACAAGATCAGAGCGAACAAGAAACGCTCACTAGCAGCTGTGGAGATTGTCAAGAGGCGTGTGGTGCGTGGTGTTACTGGACATCGTAAGAGGTAAATTGCCTGCTAAACTTGCGCTCTGCAGTGAACGTGGTTGTTGTTGTTTCAGGTTTATCATGTTGTGGTGGTCATGCTTATGAATGAATTATCCTCATGTACAGCAGCATTTTAATCATCAATATCAGTGAATATGATATACCTACAAGGTTTTATAATGAGGTATATTTCTCACAGACATCTCCAGAGACACCTTTTGATGATATTAGATGGAAAAGTGTATCAGATGTCCGGATTTTGCACAATTGGGGCAAAATCGACATGATCTAAACTCTTTAAAAGCTCTTGATATGTAAAGGTTGATAATGTTTAATCTGATTACTTTTTAGGTCAGACACTACAGGCAAAAGGTTTTTGGTCAGTTTGCTCTCTCAACATAAAGGCTTTCATGTGGAAACAACAAACATGTCCAATCTGATCATAAAGATGTTTTATTATTTCATTTACTCCACTTGCATCCATAGATTTTGCTGGGACATTGTAAATTCAAAGGCCGTTTTCTGAAAATGCATTTTCCTCCCCTGGGGACGTAAGGTTCATCCCACACACACCGAACGTCCCAATCTTGGACTCAACAAGATTTTGATGTAACGTACTGAAGGATTTTTTTAATGTCTAATTCTAAAACTGATTTATTGTAGCTTTAAGTCAAAAAAATGTAACCTGATTCACGCCAGATTCACATGTGTATCACTTTGAATTTAGTTCTACACATTATCAATCTGGACAGGTTCTCGCCAAAAGCTGTCGGGAAAATGCGCAGACCTCTTTCTCCTCCTTAAATACACAAAGCACTTCTATGTGAACATTTTCAAAAGCAAAATAGTCTGTAAATGTGTTGAAATAGGCCAAAGTACGTCCGTCGAAGTTGCCATGTTTGTTTAGGTTTGTCCTTTTGACTTGCGTCCAAATCACAGTGCAGCGCTGTGATTGGTCCAGCACACAGCGGCTCAAACCCAACAGCGGGAGACCATCCAGAATTCAAATGGCAGAGCCAGGTTTTTAAAAAATTGGCGAAATTTGAATATTTAGCACAATTTTCAGTCAAACTAGTTTAACCAAAACTAAATAAGAAATCCAAAATCCCCTTGGTAGAGTTTTTGTAACTAACATGTTTACAAAATTAACTAATACACTGAAACCTGGTTCTAAATGGCCCAAATATATGTGTTTTTGTCAGTTTTTACACATAAACCGCCTTATTTCTACATGACAACATTACATGCATTTATGTGAGTAAACTACAGGAGTTTCCTATTCACCAGTAGTGTCTCGCCTTAAGGTGTTTTGTTATTCACAGCTTCATTTAATGACAAAGATAAACCCCAAAAGCTAAATTTCCCGCTAATTTCCTGGCGGCCTTAACAAGTCAGATGGGTGCAGGAGCTCTACATGACCCGTTCCTGACAGCGGTCAAAGTGTGGAATCAGGATGGTATTTATAGGATATGAAAACAGCATATAAACATTTAAATGCTTTCTATATACACACGATAAACATTGACTTGACAGAATAAGATTGTGTGTCTCTTTCATGAAAACATTCTCCTACGCCTCGAATAGCCTCCCCAGACCATCTATAATCGGTTTACCCTCTTCCCCTACGCCTCCTTGTAGAAACAAACCCAAGTCTCCGAAGAGCACCGAAAGCCAGTTGTTGGATCATAAAAATACATTAAAAGACACAGAGGAGCAGGCGCTTGCACAATCCCCGAGTATTTTAAGAATTCGCATTACCACTTCCCCTCCTTCCCTCCAAACCCACGCAGCATTTTTATTCACAAAATGACTGGAAAGAAAGCGGTGGGTCGTACTTATTCGAGTGAGAATATCTTAAGATTCTTTTTGTGTGTGTATTTGTGTGCGTTTGCCCACGGGTCGGAGTCATTGCTCAAGTCAGAGGCTTAAGCTCACACGGTATTCAGGGGAGCGAGGAGAGCACGGAATTGAGAAAGAGGAGTAATGCAGAGAGGCGTCTCGATTTTAAATGCGGAGTGGATTGATCAGCGAGATGGCACATGAATAAGTCCGGACCAGACCCCGGGAGGCAGGTTTTGTGAATGTGGAGATGGAGGAATAGAAGAGAGAGAGAGAGACAGCATTGCGTGGTGACGGACAGGGAATTAAACTTTGATTGCGTTCTGAGTGATCGTTTGACTTCTACATTTATGACTTCAGCGGGAGGCCTTTGGGATTTTGAGACGAGTGAAAAGAGTTACATTTTCAACCTTTCAATCTTTGCAAGCTTTGTGTCGCCGTCTGATTGAGTTAGTGTGAGCGGACAACAAAAACATCTTCACAAGGCTGCAGAACTGTTATTTCTTTTAGAACAAACAATAACTATTGCTTTCACTGTTTATATCATTTACAACCAATATGGTCCATGTTTTCTTTACAAATCGTTTTGATTGTCACACTTTACTCTGTGCAGCTCAGTAATGGCATGCAAGGTATCTAGCAGTTTGAAGACTATAAAAGACAAGAAATATGGTTAGTATTTGTTGACATGGGTTCAGTTACCATTTTATTACCATTACTATGCTGTAAAGTCAAGAAGGTTTTGATTTTTACTCTTTTAATCAAGATCAAATCGTCAATGAATCTTCAATGATCAGCTTCTCTCTTTTTAATCGGTAAAAGCAGGTGGTTTAGAGCCGAGTTCAGACTTTGGAGGAAGAAATGTTACAGATTCTTGTGTTACATGGCATTGTTTACATTCAGAAAATGATTATTGCAAGAAAATGTCAGAATTTATGATGACAAATTAAAATAGAAAATCATGATTGATCCTTTTTTTTTTTCCCTTTTTGCCATGTAGCCTAGTCCTATTTCACAATTAAATTTCTTCTCATCATTTGGCGCCATGTTCAATCTTTTCTAGATCTTGATGTTTTGAGTTTTTGGGGCAAAAAACTAACTTGTTTGGTCCTGGTTTGGTCTTTGTTTGGTCCTGGTTTATTCCTGATTTGGTCCCGATGTTGTCCAGGTTGGTCCCGATGAGGACCTGGTTTGGTCCTGGTTCGGTCCTGATGTCCTGGTTTGGTCCTGGTTCGGTCTTGATGTCCTGGTTTGGTCCTGGTTCGGTCCTGATCCTGGTTTGGTCCTGGTTTTGATTTGAATCTGGGACCATCATGCTTCTTTAGGTTCGAGAATGTATCACCATTGTTTATATTAATTCTATATCTGTTCCACAGTTTCAAAGTTCTCCACATTCATAAACAAATGAAATGGTTAAAACAATGAGAACTGTTCCGTATCTTCCATACAAGAGGAGAGCCATGTTTTATGACTGACATGCAATGGAATTCTGATTGTGTGCTGAGTGATCCTTTGACTTAATGTGCTGCAGATTTGCCTTCAGCAGGAGGCCAGTGAAATTTAGATTTGAAAAAGGGTTCTGATTTTACCAGTCATTATTTTTAACCTTCCAATTTTGCTTCCGTGTCGCCGTCTAATCGAGTCAGCGTGAAGTGCTAAGCCGCAGTTGTCAAATCCGTCAGCGCCTCGACAGATGTGTGGGCCGGTTTATTCATCGTTTAAACTATATTATTTATTAAATGGAGAACAAAAAGGCTGGTGTTTAGTATGCAGGCGGAGGCATATGTGACTCCTCTTTAGCGAGTTACTGTATGTGGAAGCGCGTTAACGTACTGACAGAGCGAGCAGACTGTGAAGTGCAGGGCTCTACAACACACAGGGGATTTGAATGAGGAGGAGGCTCCATGCTGACCGGGCACAGTCAACAAGTGGGATCAGTTTCAACAACATTTCTGATGTTTCTCCAAGCAATAAATAGCGTACAACAGTCTGTAGTAGTGCTCCGATTATGTATACTGTGTCATTTTCTTCTGATTGGCCCTACGTTGTTAAATGATCTAAGAGAAGGAGATAAGAGGGCCGTTATTTGCCGCACAATGGGGAAAGATAAGTAACCATTAAAGAAAGACTTGGACTTGTCTCCAGCAAAGTTTGAAAAAAAGGAGGGAAAAAAGGCCAAAAAAATGGATGAGTTAAAAACGCATTAAAAGGCGTAAATAAAAAAGCAGGAAGGAAGGAAGGAAGGAAAGGAAGAAAGAAGGAAGAAAAAGAACAAAGAAAGAAGGAAGGAAAGAAGAATGCAAGGGAAGAAAGAAGGAAGGAAGGAAGGAAGGAAGGAAGGAAGGAAGGAAGGGAGGGTACTCAAAAATGTACGACTTATAATGAAAAATACACAGTTTTACATTATTAGTGTTGACAATTTTAGCAATTGCCACAATTTTCTAAAAAGCAGAATACAGATTTAGGTGTGTGTGTGTGTGTGTGTGTGTGTGTGTGTGTGTGTGTGTGTGTGTGTGTGTGTGTGTGTGCGTGCGTGCGTGTGTGAGAGTTGGTAGTTAATTTCAATATTGACAGGGCTGTTGAAAGGGCTCGTGTAAAGGCAATAACTCCTAAAATGTATTTAATAAATAAAACACACAGAACTATAACCTCTTGTCTGCAATTTCTACATTAATAAAGCAATAACTCTTTTTTTTATTTTTAGACCGGACTCTTTGGCCGCACACTGCTAAACTATAATTCAGTGGAGGAATTAAAACTGAACAAAAGTAAATAATGAGCTGTAATGCGCAAATTATTACAAAAGGTGCACCCTCTACCCCAGACAAATATAGCCATGCATTTTACATAGATGTTTATTCTAATCATGTTGCTTTGTTTTCTTCTCTTACTTTAAGGATGAGCTTGAGGGAATGCATAAGCGTGATTCAACGATTCAACAAAGGGCACTGGGGGAAATTAGCAAATCTAATCTCTTCATCATTTATTTATGCCGTTTGTTTTGTACGCGCGGCTCTACTTGAAAGGTCAAAGGCAGATCGCAGGGTTCGTCGACTGCAGCTCAAAGAAATATCCAGGATCAAACAAAGACGGTTGTTCACTGTCAGAGGTCCAGAGGCACAACAGGTTATCAGAAATCCTCATTGCACTTTCACTTCAAAAGTACTTACCTTGTTTGATAATAATAAACAGAAGTTATGCAAGAAGTGATTTAAATGTATTGTAATGATCATTTCTTCTCCTTTATTACTGTACCCTGCCCGCTGTGATAGAGCACAGGCTGTGAATCACTATCACTACATCTGTGACCGGCCTGGGACGATACACATTGGGCCCGATATGTATTGGCATTTTGACATACTGTGATGCATGATATACTGTGAATCAATATTAATTGTTACGATACTTTATTCATAATATATTAGAAGAAAGAAATATTTGTATTTCAATTCAGTGCACCATATGCTTCAATATTAAAGAGAACTGCAACACTTTGCCCTGAATGAATTTAAATAGAATGCACAAGTCAAGTTTCCAAAAGTTAAGAGCTCACTGTGAATCAGTCTGGCATTTGTAAGTGCAAATACATTAATGTCTGGGTTTGTAATGCGAGCTTTCTCCCTTTTTTAATCATTCAGCACCAAAGCTGCTATTAACAACACTTATTTTGATGTTACATAAAACCACATGAAACTCCATTTGACTGGTTAGGTCATAGTGTTTGGCAGATCAAGTGCTCTCTCCTCCTGCAGAATTCATGCATGACAATATATTGTTGCAAAACATTATGTTGTCCAAGCCCTAATTATGACTGCAACTAATAGGTTACTACCATCACAACATTACTGACAAATTCTACAACTATGTTATGGCTATTACTTGTGCTCATGCTGGTCAAGGTTTGGTCCTAGTTTGAGCCCAGTTTAGTCCTGATATAGACTGGGTTTAGTCCTGTTCTCGTCCTTTTTCATTTTGGATGGTTTTATGGCATAAAAAGTTAAACAAACTGTGTTCTGACTGTGAGCGGGCTTGCATCTCCACAAACCTGACTCGCACTTTGGCACCTCCTGCTTGTTTCTATGGAAATGTTGTTCTTTCAGTTATAATATTCCATAGTATGGAACAAAAGGTATCTATCTGCATGGATAATGTTCCTTTAGAAGTGTGATTTGAACTTTCTGTTTCCATGGAACCCTGCAGGTGACGTGCTACAGAAAGTCACATACTACTTTAAGTCCCAGTTTTGTCCCAGTGAATGTGGTGTGTGTGAATGCTCTATCACACTGTGCTGTACCTTATTTTTTATGTTTTGAAACATGAAAAATAGAACTAGTTCATGAACTCAATCTTTTGCATGTAATAAAGTAAAGTCAGTTTTGCCTGCGTACAGATATATTCTAAAAGCATCTATTCAGGTGAAAGTGAGAATCTGCATTTATTTATAGAGTGTTTTATTCTACGAGAAGCAGGAGGTGCGCCGTTTGCATGCTAATGTTTGTTAGCTTTACCTGGGACGGCAAAACTCGAGTTCAGAGACTCATGAGAAGTGCTTATAAACTGTAGTGAATATTTAGGATGCTGTGACTGCATTAGGAAAGTGAGTGATACACGTGACTGTAATGAGTTTACCATGAACTAGTTCTGTTTTTCATGTTTCAAAACAGTAAAAGTCTGATACAGCGTCTTTAATAATTGTTTGACAAAGGTGAAAATAGTATATTAGCTCAAATAGAAATACTCACAGAGAAAAAACTGCAAAAAGTTTCTATGAAGACTCTTCCTTATCCCAGTGAGATGTTTAACCTTGTTTTGACCCGGTAAAAGCGTCCAGTCACTCTCCACCTCTCTGCAGTGCAAAGACGCACATTGTTGTTTTTCGCTGGAAGTGAATGAGTCATAAGACACCTGACATTGGACGGCTAATGGGCGGACATTTTGAGTTTATTTCTCCCCGATTTGTATATTGGCTCGACACGCAGCTTCCTGTTAGCAACACATCTGTCCTTTTGGCTCCCTCTGCCTCTATAATGACTGCATCTATGGTTCATTTTGGCGGTTTGGCATTGCTTAAAACTGTCCGCAATGATCCGTAACACACACAAACACACACAAAGTACTATATGCAGAAGCACACACACACACGTTGCGGAGTGAATGGGCGGACCGCGGCTGTGAAGGCATAACAAGTGCAGTCGAGGGAGCCGCGTTAAGGCCTGCAAATATGAGCTCATTAACACAGCGCTGTCTTGTTTGGCGCGTGTGTATTTGCGTGCACGACTCTACAGGTTATTACGGTAACAAGCGACTTAGCCCTCGGGTCGGCCGCCATTAGCCACAGAAGAATGGCCGGGGCGCTCGCATTGCCAGACACGCTCAATACAATCACGCAGAGACACACACAGACCTTGAAGGGGAAAAAAAATGCGATAAATAAAAACAGATAGTTATTTTTATCGCAAGTGAAATGGTTTCTCTTCCTCACAATGGCCTAAGTAAAGGATGATGAGTATTGCAGCAGATAATGGAAGGTTTAATTGGGCTTGATAAACAGTTATGAATTGTTTATTGAATTGTTCTCGCGCGGCACACACTGGCAATTAGAAGTTGTGTGAAATTGTTAATGTCCCCAGCCATTGTTGTCGCTGTCACTGGATTCTCTCTCAATTTATGTTCGGCAGCACCTGGGCACGGATGAGAAAAGGGGAGGAGGATTGAACACAGTCTGCTCCAATGTGTCGAATTATTATGTCGAAGGGAAAGTCAATTATAGCTCGTGATTGAGTACAAGTTCTGCTAACAGCGGTAGATATTCTATAGAAAACACTCACGGCAATAGAAGTGGGTAATTTAGATTGAAAATGACTTGAAAATGGGCTTCTTTGACAGATTTTTGGACGAAACGGGGCATATACGTTGGACAACTAATGCTATGAACTTTGTTGCGTTGTGTTTTTTTGTTTTTTTGTTCTCGGTTTGTTTAAAAATTGGGGAAAAAAAGACTTTCAGATGGCACTTCGCCATCATCACCAAATGAAAAAAAAAGTGTCCAGACCAGACTACATTTCAAACCTGCTCTATCATAGTTTGTCTGATATAAACTAAGTAGTGTAATGGTTCAAACGATGGTTCAACTGTGATATTTCTGCACCTTTGTGTTTCATTTTGCACTTCATTCTCTTTTTGTGTAAAACTTCAACCTAAATAACACTTACAGTTACGTTTTAGCTCAGCTCTGATGGATTCATTGTCTTATCATCGCCACTGGAATAATCAAAACAAATACACTGAGATAATATTTATTGTCGTTATTGCTCATCCAGCCATCTCTTCTAATCTAAATGATGGCTATTTATTGCGCTTTACAAATATGTCAAGCTCCTTTTAGATTAGATTACTCTTTATTTGTCAGGGACCATGTATAAAAGCATTAATCTTACAAAAGAAAAGATGATCTGCACCAGATTTAACTACTGCTGCTTTCCATCTGCCGTCCCTGAGCAGGTGCACACAGCAAGAAAAAAGTACATTACAGAATCAGAAAAGGGTTTATTGCCATTGTCAGTGAACAAAATTCACATAGTATAAAAGACGGTATGCATAAATTACATGACAATTATAACTAACTTAGCCGTTATTAACATTGGATCAGTAAAATACACAATAAATTAGATGGTTTCGTAAAATTACAAACTTTCAACAGTTCAGCATTTTAAAAGTTTGTAAATTAAAACCTTCAAAATTCCTGAGTAGAGGCAAAAGTGAAGTGAAACATTGTGATTTCAATAGAAAAACTAGTATTACCTTCCGAATATCACAAAATATGAAAAATCAAGGTCATTTTTGTCAAATGAAAAACACTCAGACAAATGTCAGTGATGAGAGCCCGGTTTAAAGACATTCAGCATTGTATTCGACATTATCTGCTTTTTAAAAGGATATTATAAGAGACTTCGAATTCACTGGATAAATACTCACAGAAATGTTGAGCACACAATAGTTTTTCATTTTATCTACAGGTATATTATATTATATCTCAACCACAAATTAGTAAGTAGTTTTTGTGAAGGTTGAACACAATTTTGAGGCTAGAAACAGTATTTTTCAAAGCTGTGTAGAAAACCAAACAAAATGACTTTTCTACCCCAGACATGTGTCTTCTTTTTTGTCATAAACCCTTAAACATTATAATAAAACATTATTATTTAGATATGATCTCAGTTAATTCTTTAAAATGTGTTATAGTCTTCTTAATTTCTACATTTTGAATACTCTGATTGCGCCACATTTTGAATGGCCTGCAAACTCAGCTGCCCTGGGGCTGACGGACAGAGCGGTGGCTGTCGATGGCTCCACGATGACACATTCACGCGCAGCAACGATGTGGGTGGACGCAGTATCCATGGTAACGACGGTAAGGATGAACCGCCAACCTCTGTTTTATCTGAACGTGACTCCCACCTGCGTACATCCTCCCCTGCACTGAGTTTTTTATTTCAAGAGTTCTCCATAAAAGTCAAGAACTTGTCAAGCGATGCGTCCATTCAAGGAATTAATTCGAGGCTAACACATGCCCCTCCCACTTGAATGAACACCACAGATGCAAAACCATCTTGAAGGATTGCTCAAACTTAAAACACCGGCACAAATAGTTGTAGCTGCAGTTTTGGTCTTTACAAATTGAAGACTATTAGCGCTCTTTACTGTCAAAATGTGTAGAAGATTGGCAAGTTTGACCTTTCAAGCATTTTCAAACACTTTTTCCAAAATTCAATCACTTTCCCAACATTGAATACAACATAATATTCAGGCATTTTCAATTATTTCAATCCCCAGTATGAACCCTGTGTACATAGAGTAAAAGCAAAACAATTGCAGTAACAACTATTAATACTTTTCCTTTGCGGTTTCATGATTAGCAATAAAACTTTTTCAATAGTTAACATTTAAGTTGAGACACTGTAGGTGAACAGGAAAATAATCTTAATTTTAAAGATAGCCATTTGAAACTTCTCCTGTAGTTTACTCACATAAATGTAATGAAATGAAATGAAATGAAAACAATTTAGTACAAGTAGTACAGATTCAGATCAGAAACGGTTTATTGCCATTGTCCTATGTTTGTGAATTTTGATCACTGACAATGGCAATAAACCGTTTCTGAATTTGTCTGTGCCAAACGTCAAGGACAGTGACACACTCTTGATAGGAGACGGTGCTATCAGTGGAGTCGTACATGGAAGAATGAAAACATTCAGCTTCCCCAGCGGCACAGTTTCTGAGATTACGTCACTGCTTCCCAGAGTACTGTCCACACACAAAGGAGTTAAACAGCTGATTGTACATGTGGGTGCAGTGGACATTCGAAAGGAGCAGACTGAAGTTTTGAAAAAAGACTTCATGAAGTTATTTGAGGAGCTTGATAAAGTAGAAATCAAAACATTCATCAGTGGACCTCTTCCAAATATTGACAGGAAGATCAACAAGTTTAGCCGGCTGCTACAATTGAACACTTGGCTGTCCAAAGAGTGTGCACCTAGAGGATTGCACTACATTGAGAACTTCTATCTGTTCTGGAAACGAGAGGACCTGTTCAAGGGAAGGGGCCCACATCTGTGCAGAGGTGGAGTGAGGGCGCTGACAGAGAACCTCCTCCACGCTCTCAGGCATCAGAATGGCCGTGGACAGGGTCGTGAACAGATAGTTCGAGAAGAGAGGAATGAGAGAAGAACACCGGATCAATCAGCCAGAGACCAAGTCAATGCTTCAACATCAGCAGTAACAAAACAGCCGACTCCACAAAAGGATTTATCAACAGCAGCTCCACCAGGCCCAGCAAAGGATTCAGCTCCAGCTGCTCCAAAATCTCCTACACTGCCTCCAATAAAGAGGTCATCAGTTGCAGCACCACAACGATCTCCACCGCCGCCCTTGAAGGACTCAAGCTCAACATCCATCCCCCCTCCCTCGGGGTCCTCATCACAGGCAATGGACCAGTCAGTGTCAGGCCCAGCAGCTGCCCTGTCACCACCCCTACCCTCAGACCAGTCCTGGGTCCCCCCTGCAACATCTACTCCCACTCAATCATCACTCTCCTTTTCATCTCCACCTTCACCCAGGGACCTTCCCAACCATCTTGAAAGTCTGATCAAATCAGGAGTAAAGATGGTTCCACTCACACCTAATTTAGCAAGATCAAGAGTTCTGATGTCAACAATGATGAACTCTTCCCCGTACAAATCTGTGCCCACCATACCACCCAGGAGCTTCAACTCTCCTGCTTCACCAAAAAAACGACCTGCACCTCCACCCCCTCACCTTTCACCTGGTCCATCACCCAAAGCCCCCCCAGCTCTCCCCACTCAGCCTTTGCCCAAACCTCCTCCAGGTCTCCCCCTTCACCGCCCTCCCCCACCTCCCCCCAGAACTGTTATCTCCCATAGCTAGGATGTAGTGGGTCTCAGCGTTGCCGGGACTTATGGTCATGAAAATGGTCAAACAAACCCGGGGCCCTGTGTTATATCTGTAGTCACGTCACACAGACTGGAGAACAGAAGGACAGTTAGACTGTCCAATCTTAGAAATTTAATTCATATTCCCTGTGAAAAGATAACGTCCAGTCACATGGAAACCAATCTGAAACTTGCTGTGCTTAATGTCAGATCATTATGTAACAAATCACTTTTAATTAATGATTTTATATCTTCTTATAATCTTGATTTTATGTTTTTAACTGAAACATGGCTTGACAAAAACACGGGTATTGTAGTTATAATAGAAGCGACTCCACCGAGCTTCAAGTTTGAATCTGAAACACGCGACAACAAAAAGGGTGGAGGTGTCTGTGCAGTTTTTAGAGATAAAATAGTTACCCAGAGGTTGTCTTTTGGGGTGTTTTCATCATTTGAGTATTTATCTTTTAAAATGGAGCTAAAACAGTCTCCCTCCATACTCTACATTGTCCTGTACAAGCCTCCCCAGCACTGCCAAGGTTTTATTGATGATTTTACTGAGATGCTTTCAGTTGTATGCACAGACTTTGACGGTTTGGTCATTACAGGTGATTTCAATGTTCACGTGGATAATGTTTGCGACAGAAACGCTAAAGAGCTTGATGCTGTCCTTGAAACCTTTGGTCTTACTCAGCATGTGAGTGGCCCCACTCACAGCAGAGGACACACTCTGGACCTGCTAATTACTAAAGGGGTTAATATTTCAAACGTCAGTGTGGTCGATGTGGCACTGTCTGATCATTTCTGTGTTTTCTTTGACCTGTCGGTTATTCCCAAATCACCGACTGGTCCTGCAGTTTTTCGGAGGAGACACATAAATGACAGCAAAAGTGCGCTCTTCATTGAAATGATAAACTATGAAAATCCTTCATGTTCAAATGTTGACGACTTTTTAAATTCTGTTACATCTAATATCTTGAATGTTCTGGACACCATTGCTCCTATGAAGGTTAAAATGGTTAAAAATAAGCAGAAGGCGCCATGGAGGAATAATGAGACAGTCAGGGCACAGAGTGCCGCAGGGCTGAGCGAAAATGGCGCAAGTCAAAGCTCCAGATTCATAAAGAGATTTATAGAGAAAGGTTGTACATGTACAACCTCATTTTATGTAAAACAAGGGAAGGATTTTTTTCTGAAATAATTGGAAATTGCAGTAATAACTCGCGTGCTCTGTTTGCAACAGTAAACAGACTAACAAACCCTCCAATTCTGCTGCCATTAGAACTAATTTCCACAGCTAAGTGCAATGACTTTGCAGTATTCTTTAATGACAAGGTTCAGGGCATTAAAAATGCCATAAATTCCACAGTGCAAATAATAACTTTAAAACCACCTACACATTTAGAGCTGACTCAGTTTGCACCTGTAACTGACAAAACTGTCCAAGAGATCATCACCAGTCTGAGTTCTTCTACATGCTGCCTCGATGTGTTACCCACCAGATTTCTAAAGTCTGTTCTGAGCACTTTGTTAACACCACTCACTCACATAGTTAACATGTCGCTTCAATCTGGAACATTCCCAAGGGCCTTGAAAACTGCGGTCATTAAGCCTCTCCTAAAGAAGAGCAGTCTTGATGCCTCAGAACTGAAAAATTATCGGCCCATCTCAAATCTGCCATTTTTAGGCAAAGTCCTCGAAAAGGTTGTTTACCAACAGCTCACTGACTTCCTCTTAATAAACAACTCATTTGATGTTTTTCAGTCAGGTTTTAGACCTCATCACAGCACTGAGACTGCTCTTATCAAGGTGACAAATGACATCCGCCTGAACACTGACGCGGGCAAAGCCTTAATTCTGTTAGATCTGAGCGCTGCTTTTGACACTGTCGATCATAGGATCCTCCTACAGAGACTAGAGGACTGGGTGGGCATCACTGGCACTGCCCTAAATTGGCTGAAGTCCTACCTTGAGGACAGAGAGTACTTTGTTGAGATTGGTAACTGTGTCTCAGACCACGTGAGCTTGACCTGTGGGGTGCCCCAAGGGTCAATCCTGGGACCCCTTCTGTTCAACCTCTATATGCTGCCCTTAGGTCAGTTAATACTCAGCACAAATGTGTCTTATCACAACTACGCAGATGACACTCAGATCTATGTCTCACTGACGGCAGGTGAATATGGACCAGTGGATTCACTCTGTCATTGCATCCAACAGATCAGCTTGTGGATGCAAAACAATTTTCTTCAGCTAAACTCAGACAAGACTGAAATCATCGTCTTTGGGCCGCAGAAACAGAGAGAAAGTGTCAGCAGTCACCTCCAGTCTCTCGCTCTAAAACCGACAAATCAAGTTAGAAATCTGGGGGTAATAATGGACTCAGACCTGAACTTTAACAGCCACATCAAATCAATAACATCAACAGCCTTTTACCACCTAAAAAACATTGCCAAAATTAAAGGTATAGTGTCTAAACCAGACCTGGAGAGACTTATCCACGCATTTGTCTCCAGTAGGTTAGACTACTGCAACGGCCTGTTCACTGGCCTCTCCAAACGAGCTGTAAAACAGCTGCAGTACATCCAGAACGCTGCTGCTCGGGTCCTGACTAGAACCAGGAAGTACGATCACATTAGTCCTGTGCTCAGGTCTCTGCACTGGCTTCCTGTGGCTCAGAGAATTGACTTTAAAGCAGCTCTGCTTGTGTTCAAGTCTCTCCATGGCCAAGCACCAAAGTACATCTCTGACATGTTAGTGCCATATGAACCATCTCGCAATCTGAGGGCCTCAGGGACCGGCCTCCTGCTGGTGCCTAGAGTCAGGACTAAACATGGGGAATCAGCATTTCAGTTTTTTGCAGCTAAAATCTGGAACAGTCTCCCTGAAGATGTGAGACAGGCCTCCACTCTGACAATGTTTAAATCCAGGCTAAAAACAGTTCTCTTTAGACGTGCATACGACTGAAAGATCTATCTGCACTCTTCTCTTTTAAGGCACTTTATTCTAAAATGATTTTAAAATGATTCTGTGTGTCTTTTTGTGTTTTGTGATTTTAATGCAACTTTTCCTGTTTATGTAAAGCACTTTGAATTGCCCTGTGTACGAATTGTGCTCTACAAATAAACTTGCCTTGCCTTGCCTTGCCTTGAATTTGAATCTGAATCATCATGTAATGTTTTCATATAGAAATACGTTAAAATTGCACAAATTCAGGACATTTTCATGTTAAAAATGGAGGGAACCAGGTTTACATTTCTTGGTTCATTTGGTACACACTGAAAAGTGGCCTAGAAACTAAAATTTTGAGTATTTCTTTAGTTAAATTTTCAATAAATCATGGCTTAGAATTAGATATAAACAAATCCTTATGTACGTCCCGTCAAGATCTGTTTAGTACAAGATTGCAAAGTTTGTGTAGGAGCTACTTTAACGGCCTTTGAAGTGACAATGTTGCAGAGAAATCTATGGATGAAGTGGTTTAAATGAAAAAAAAAAAATCTTTAGGAGCAAATTGGACAAGTTTGCTGTTTCCACATGAAAGCAGATATGTGGAGAGAGCAAACTGACCAAAACCCCCCCAAAATTAAAATGGGTCTGGCCTGTAGTGTCTCGCCTTAATTGAGCTGTGGGTCAGTGATTCATTTTCCATGAGTTTCAAATCTTCAAATCCTATAATGTATTTCTTTTTTTTTTCTTTTTTTGTTACAGCGGAAAGTACCTCTTCAAAATTATAAACCGGATCTTTTAAAACTCTTGAAAATACCAGTCGAAAATTGCCTTCCTTTTCGATCCGTAATCGTTCTCAAAGCCCTTTCTTCCTTCAAGGTAAAATCACACTGTACTTTGTGAAACATCTGATTTTATCTTAGATTAGGTTGTCGTTTTCCGCTCTGTTTTGCATCTTTACTTTTCATCAGAGCCTTGTTTGTCCCATTTCCAGCGACTTTAATTTGCGTTTTGAGCTTTGCAATTAAACCAGACAGCGTTTACTCACTTGTTGCAGAAAAACAGCGAACGCCGTGCACAAGTCTCTTCCTCGGCGGCGTGTGAAAGAGCTATTAGACTGTCGCCGTTACCTTGATCAGTAATGCCACGAATGCTTGAGATGGAGTTGTCAGATGAGCTGAAAGCCTGTTTTTTTTTCCCGGCGGCAGATTGTTAAGAGCGTCGGTTTGTATGCTGTCTGTATCCATTTGTCCATGAAAACACACACTCCACATTTGATCACTCCTGACGGCAAAGTGACGCTGAGGAGGCAGAAACCATGAAGGTGTGATGTTCGCATAATTAATGTTACTGAGCCTTGTTAATTAAATGCATTAATCAGTGTTTAATAGTACTACGTCATGCAGGTAGCTGTATTTCATAACAGCAGCTAAGTTAAAGGCTTAAGGAGGACTAAAGAGGCACTTACCATTCACAATTACAAACAAATCCATTTGAGTTTTCCCATTTAAAAAGCAGCAAGGTTACACATATCACTGAAACGTGGTGAACATGATTATATTCAAGATTTTACTAAACATTTACACCATTTCCTACCCAGTTTGACAATTTTATAATGTTAGAGATAATGCCACAACTGTTACCTGGCAACCATACTGTAAACAAAGACCAAAATCCATATAAAGTACACAACAGTTAAGATTTGACAGAAAATAATACCTGATAACACATTGATTTTGTTGAATGATAGTTTAAATTGCCAGATAAATGTGTCAGTCGCTGTAAATAGTGCCTGTGTTTTTGGATGAATGTCGCTTATTGATGACAAAGTCACAAAGGGACACAGTTAAAGAACTTGGCACTACTTCTTGTCTGTCATTTTAAACTTTTCCAATTCACAAACAGCAACTTTATTGATGTGAAACTATGATAAATATTTACGACAAGCACTCTCTCACCAAACTGAGTAATAATTAGAAAACATGAGAACCACTTTAATTTAATTATTAGGACTAAATATTAAGACTTACTTTCAAATATCTCTATTTCAAGAGACAATACCCTGATACTAATCGACTAAAATTAAAATTAGTATTGAAACTCATATATCAAGTATGGAGACTGAAAGTAATCAAATAAATTGGATTCAATTTGACCGTGTCTGTCTGTCTGACTGTGGGGCTAGTGTAGTGTCTGTGGTTCTCTGCTCTTGTCTTGTCTTGTTTTGACTATTTGTCCCTAGTTTGACATTTTTTTATTCTATACCATATATTATATTGTGACATTTACTTCCTGGTTGGAAGTCGGCAGCAAATGTGACAGAAGTCGAGGTAATTCCACAGTTGTTAGCAACCATACCGTAAACGAGGACCAAAATCCAAATTAATTACGCAATAGTTAGGAGTTAGCAATGAATAAAACTTGAAAACACCTTATTTTATTGAATGACAGTTTAAACAGTCATTGGACAAAATTATAATTTTCAACGTTTATTTTTCAAAATTTCTTCACAAACTGGAACTTCATGGGCACAAAACTGTGATAAATATTAAACAAAGGGACAATCCCACCAAACTAGGTAATTAGGAAAACATGAGAACCTGTCATAGACTTTAAGTTCAATGTGTTGTTGATGTGGTTATTATTATCAGACAGGAGGTTTGTGCCAAACTGACTGTACCTCACAAACTGTGTGCAGATGGACAAGTGTGCCCTCCAGCTCCACAACATGTACAAACTGATGCTGCTTTTAAAACACTCACCAAGATTAGATTTAGTGAGTAAAATGTACTTCTATTTTCTACATTTGGATTGAGAATCGTGTGGGATTTGCCAAAGACCAAATTAGAAACAGCATTAAAAACATTTTAATTAAAGAAAATTCAGCCAACTAGGGTCATTATTACTCTATCTTTAGAGAAAGTCAGACATAGCAAATTGTGTTTGATGAATGAAGTAAATCCAGTGCCTGTCACAGTGTGGTTCAACTTAAAGCGCAGGTTTTCATATTTTTCTAATGATTACTTTGTTTATTGGGATAATGCATGTGATCAAATGTTTATCAAGGTTTATTTATTTTGTTTTTATTTTTTATGGTACAAATAGATACAATTAAGTTTAAAAAAGTGAAATTCATGAGCAAGAAGCATTTTTTTTTACAGCTTAACAAGAAAGGTGTTCTCTATTTATATCTGACAAATTAACTATTGTGTAAATTAGACAAGCTTTGGCCCTTGTTTACAGAATAATAAATAAGAGTTATGAAATGACCTCTATCATCTGCTGGCCATGTCTAACCAGGAAGTAAAATGATAAACTTCCGCCATGTTAAATGAGGGAAAGCTAGATAAGAAATTGAAATTCAAGTATACCATATTTTTGGATTTGAAAAAATAAAAATAAAAAGATAATAATACAGATTGTGTGTGCTCAGATAGTCTCAACAGAACTGCTGTGTTCTGCTTTTCAGAACCATCCATTCACCATATGCACAATAAGCCATAAAAACATCGCTGTGTGGCTAAAATTCCCAAAACAGAAAATTTGTCAAATTTATTCAGCCGTTATGCCAGACGTGTGTGCCAAAACCCTAATCCATTTACCATATGGTTCTGATCTGTATTTACTACAGCGCCAGGAGAAAATAGAAAACATTTTTTTTAACTCAATGGTGAAAAACGTGTGTCAAAGGACTGTAATTAACCAAGAAAGAAGTGTGAGAATCTTTAAATACATATGAGACGTTCTCATGTTTCCTAATTATCACTTTGTTTGGTGAGATAGTCCTTGTGGTAAATATTTATTGTAGTTTCACATCAGTCAAACTGAACATTAAAAATATATAGTAAAGTGCTGTGTTAAAACAGAACCCTCTCAATGCCATTAATGGTGACATTCCATTGAAACGCAGACAATTTAGAGCAAAGGACACATTTTTCTGACAGTTTAAACAATCATTTAACAAAATAAAGGTGTTATCAGGTATAACTATTCATCAAATCATAACTGCTGTGTAATTTATATGGATTTGGACTATACGCACTTTAAAGAAGACATATGCATATTGCTGGTGTTACTGTTAAACTAAAGGAACTTGACTCACAGCAAGAAGGTCACAGGTTCAGCTCCTGGGCTGGAAGTGGTTTTCTGTGAAGAGTTTGCATGTCTCCCTCTTGGTGGGTTTCTTCTGGGTTCTCTGGTTTCCCACATCGACCCAAAACATCCACGATATATTACATTCTTCAGCTACAATAGTCCTGACAAATCCTCGGAGCTGGAGCTGGGTCCCCACTGCTCCTGACGACGTGCCCCAGCGGCATTGAAGGATGGGTCAAATGCAGAGGACAAACTGGCCTTCAGGGACAGTAAAGCGTACCTTAACCTTTAATTGTTAGGTTTTGGCTAACAGTCTTCATGTACTGTATGGTCCAAAGAAAGAAAGGAAAATATATATTTTTTATTAAACATTATTTTAAATAACTACATCTTATTTTGCATTAATAAAGTATTAATAAAGACTTAATTAATAATGAATATATAGCTTATTAAATTAGTAACTACTTAATTAAGGTTAAGGTTAGGGTTAGGGTTAGGATATTTGTTAAATAGTTACGCCTGAATCATTCTTAATAAACTATCTGTTGATTATGAACTAAGTCTTTTTTAATGCTTTATTAAGGCATGAATAAGTGTAGTTGTTATAAAGTGTTACTACATTCAATCTTTTTTAAATACTGTAAATCACTATATTGATCCAAAACAACTTCATAATAGAGGCACATCCACTTCCTGTTCAAAACTGTAGATCTTTGCTGCTGGCCCCGCCTCTAGTGTTATTTTACCGTAACACACACCAGATGATTTGATTTATTATGTTATCCAAAAAGAGCTTCATGACATTTTATCTATCTATGAGCTGGAGTATAGATTTTACAGTGAAGTGGGTGAGGATAAAAGATTCTCATTTATTTAACATTACATTTAGTTGAAATCTAATCTGCTGACGCCCCCCCCGGTGTTTTTAGCCCTGGCTATAAACACTGTAATATCTGCATCACTGATACATGTTAATCTATGTTTTTGTATCTGTCCCTGTCAAATATAAGCCTTAATTGCAGAGTGACACAGGATGACTCAAACATGCATGAATCAATCAGTACAAATGCAGCTCAATAATGGCTAGTATCCTGCAAAAGTAGGTGTCTCCTTGAAGAAAAATGCCAGTCTCTTTGTAGAATAAGATACACTGATGATTAGCGCTAGTTCTATAGTTAGCCTGGACGTGCTTGTTCTATGAGGGCACTTTGACAGGGTTACACCAGCTGTACAGGTTAATTGCATGTGACAGGTGCGACCACGTTCTAAATGTAGAAGCTCTCCCTGGACTTCACGTTTCCCCATGAACACATTTGAGCTCATTATATTCCAACGTAAGTGCGTAAAACACTTAGAGCGCGACCTCTTCGTCTCCGCTGCCGCTCAAGACATTAAATCATGTGTGTGTGGAGTTGTGCATGTTTCACAATGAAGCATGTTTGTGCTGTGAAGGGTCTGAAGAAGAGGGATAAAGAGGGATAAAGCACAAACTGAGCGTAAGTGGTTTAAATGCACTTTCCACAATGACCGTGGTTGTATGATGACAACATACCGAGTGCTGGTCATTGCTGGTGGTTGCTGGTCGTTGCGCTCTTGGCATTAACAGATCGAGGCTTTAAAGTAGAGTAAATTAGTAGACCTATTGTGCTTTCATTTCTTATATAGTTCTAATGACACTAAATTGAAATATTGATCTAAAACAACAGGTTTAAATAAAAAAGTCTGTGTAATTTGGTGTTGAAAGCCTTTGCAGTGTTTTGTGAGCTGCAACTCACAAGAGCAGATTTTTGCCAAAATGGCTACGCGACGCTGCCTAATCCTACATGTGTCACTGTTTAGGAAAATAAAGTGGCTGAATGAAGTAAATAAATATCAGTGGATGTAACACGTGGAGATGAGAAGAGCAATGGTGTCTTGTCCACAGGAGAATAAAGATTACTCAAATATGCACCAATCACTCTAAATAAAACTTTGAGTGGTTTATTGACAAGGAGGACATTATGCTTGAAAGCTCCTATAAGTCCATTTTTGCACAAAAGGTCTCTATTAAGTAAGGTATGACATAGGTAATAGGTAAGATAAGCACTTATAGAATTACTTGCATTTATATGATAATGGCTTTTAATAACTAATACATTTTAATATGACCATTAACCAAAAACAACAGTTTCTCATGAATAGTTTAACAACATTATTTTAAAGAATTACTGTGATATTATCTTGACTGTAGTCATGAAAAACATGTGTACAGCACCAGGCATGCAATGGGAGGGAACTTTACTTCACCAAAAGTGAGTTCAGATTCTTTGAAACGAACAGAGGCGTGTGACTGGAATCAGATTCACAAATTGGTCGTTATGTCTTGTTTAAGTCAACAGTAAAATAATATCTGGGCAGTGATGGTAAGAGCACTGTTTGAACAAATACAAATGATTGTAAAAGTGTCAGATTAAGAGTGTTATTATTATGTTCAGTGGATGTACAAGAGCTCAAGGTGTTAGTGATTCTGACATTGTATTGATAGATCACTCTGTTTCTGCTGTCCTTGTTGTAAAGTGTGAGTACTGTACAATTGCACATGTATTTTATTTTATTGGTTTGGTTTATTTTTTAGGTCCCCAGGCAGAACAGCAGCAGCTTGCTGCAGCTAATGGGGCTCCTGATAATAAATCAACAAAAACAAATATAGATTGGTGAATAAGATACAGCAGGAATATAGTACTTTGATACAATAGAAATTGTGAATCTGGATGTAGCAATTAACAATTCAATCTATTAAACAGACCATGTCCACAGAATGGTGCCCATAAACAGGAAACTAAAATATGTGAATACTGTATGACATACTAGGGCTGCAACTAACGATTATTTTAGACCTGACTTTATTTTTTCAATGAGTCAACAGTCAAATTATTATTTCTATTGTATATTGAGTTTTTAAAAATACATTTTCAGTCAAATACAGGTTGAAATATGGCAACTAACATTTCTAAACAGAGACTATTTAGAGATAAAGTGTATTATTGATGAAACTGGTTATTCTTTTAAGACATTCTGACTGTCTTTGCTATAAAAAGTCTGGCAAGTGTTTTATGATCTGCATAGTTCAGATTACGATCAAAATATGACCACAGTTATGTTTTTACAGTTAATTTAAGCTTGGTTTGGTCAGGAGCAGCTGGAGGATGAGCAAATGTTTTTGGTTTGTTGCTTTTTCAACACAGTTCTTATAGCAATGCATTTGAATGAAATTAATATCTGTTCTTCGCACCTCAGAATACCTCAGAATCTGCTAAAACACTGCAGGCTCCTCGCTAAAATTACCTTTGACCATTTCTATTACTGCAAATATTCATCGCCCAAAAAGCTAAAAAGAAAATCATTATTTATTAAAGCACTCGTAACAACTTTTTCACACCTGCCTTAAGCTTCTGCTCTGTGAAGGAGAGAAAAAAGCTCTTCTATCTGCCATAAAGTAGTAAATCCCTCATCAGGATGGCTTAATTTAGCGCTGATGTGCTCCCAGTGAACATATACGCAGTGTTCATTACTCCAGATGCCCCGGCAGCGCAGAGGTGGCCCACTCCTCATGATTGGATGATTTCCTGGCTGTGACTCTGAGCCCACGAGGCAAATCGATACAGCGCACACACACTCAGTGCACAATCAATGCATATTAGTTACCATTCTGTGGATTTGAGTGGAGAGCGGAGCCACCCGTACAGCTCCTTCTATAGAAACAGTCCTGAGCACAATCCCAAACTGTGTCGGAGAGAACGCAATTGAAACGGATGAAAACTGCGTCTAAACAGCCAAAGTGTACACCTTGAAACTTGGGAAATGGTTGTTCTTTAAGACGTGACACTACAGGCATAACTCATTTTTTCTCTCTCAACATATCGGCTTTCAACTGGAAACTTGTCCAATCTGCTCCTAAAGATGTTGTATTATTTCATTTAATCTTCTAGCATCTATAGAGTACAAACGCCAAACTTTACCGTCTTATGCTAAACTTTTGGTAAGATTTAAGATTTTGACAGAATGGATGGATTTGTTTATCTGATTCTAAGCCTGATTTATTAAAGTTTTTAAGTCTAAAAAATTGAGAAATTTGACTTTTTAGGTCAATTTTCAGTCAGATCTCGTTTACTTAAAAACAAAATAAGAAATCCAAAATCCCCTCTTACTCATATATATATACGATCATCATCATCATACATCATACAGTCATATATGTATGATTTAAATATCCCAAACATGTTTTGGCCATATTTATACATAAAACGCTTCATTTGTATATGTGAAAAAAATGGCATGAGTTTGGAGCACCAATGGCACAAGATGTTGTGAGATAGAAATGCCTCTTGGTGCGGGAACCCACAGAGTAATCTCACGAGAATTATTTAATTTAATACATTGTTATTGCAGTGCAACTACTGAGTGCAATGACCTTCCTGTAAGAATTATTAATTAACAGAATATCCAGTTGTTGTTTATTATCTTAATGCCATATTTCATTTGTAATACAGAAAAGTTAAGCAACTTAAATGGTAATGTTATTTAAAAAAAAAATTTAATTAAATAAAACAACTATGAAAATACACAGTAAAAACACTCCTATTACATGATGAAAAACTGGTCATATTTTTTCCTTTACATTTATGTGTGTAAACTACAGGAGAAGCTTTAAATTGATATCTTTAAATGTTTTATTTAGATTTAAGATTTTTTATAATTCACCTGCTGTGTCTCACTTAAATTTCAAGAATCTTTGTGAAGCTCTTTCTGCCGCTCTCTAACTGTGAAGTTTAACCATCACTCCAATGGACATAATATCATTTCCATTGTAATTAGTTTTAAAGTCTGTTATCTTATTATTTCTATTGTGTAAAATATATATATATATATATATATATATATATATATATATATATATATATATATATATATATATATATATATTTTTTTTTTTTTTTTTTTTTTTTTACAGTTGTTTTTCCTTCTCATTGACCTTCTTGAAGCTGTATTTAGAGTGATTCATCCAGGTTTGGGTAATCTTTATTCTTCTGTAGTCATATTAGTCTGAAAATTCACCCACTGCTTTTCAATTTCTTACTTTCACCTTTTCTCATTTCTAATTTTCTGTGAAAATTATATCAAACCACTTTTGAGTTATTGAGCTTGCATTTGAACAAAACAGCCTAATGACAGCAATTGAAGAGCACTGAGAGCTTTTCAGTGTTGTTTTTTTTTAAATGTAACTCGTTACATTATCTCTTAGTCTAACGCCGAAAATGTGCTCTTTTCGGTAATCAAATTTTATAACATTTTCCCACAGCTCCAGGGGCGTAGCACCAAATTCTGGGCCCCACGTACAAACTTTATCGGTGGGCCCCTTAAAGATATTTTGTATATGATTTATTTATTCCAGCCATTTCGGTTATTATTGTGCATTTCTTCATTCAGTATGGCTAGAATATACATACTTTTTCTGTTTCTACCTGACAATAACTTGATTATTTTTGAACATCTTGTGTAGTTTTCGGCTTATACTATGTAACGGTACAATTTGTTTTTGCAATAACTACCAGAAGAATTTCAAAACATCTTGAAACGTATCATCACAAGAAGAAAATACATAAACTGAAAATGAACATCTATTTGTTTTATTTGTTAACAACTAATGTGTGGGAAATGATTTGTGTAATGAGGTGATGGGGCCCTCAGATGTCATGCATAATTGCACTGTAACGAATTGCTGTAGTTTCTACAGTATTTTTTTTACAATAACTAACTGGATCAGAAAATTACGTGGTTTACCTGTATTTTACAAAGTATTATGGGAAAAACATATCTAGACCTAGTAACAAGGTTTTCTCCAGGTGTATGTTGTGGAGTTACAAGTTGCTTTGCCCCGACTGTAATAAGGAGCTTATTACAGTTTTTATTACTGTAATAAGGAGCTTATTACAGTTTTTATTACTGTAATAAGGAGCTTATTACAGTTTTTATTACTGTAATAAGGAGCTTATTACCGTTTGGTGCTGTTTCCTGTGAGCGCTTGGTGGCAAGAGGCACGACAGAAGCGCACAGATTTATGAAACTGCATCATCTTCATCACTGCTTTAACCGGTAAGATTTGACTCATTTCTCTACATTATGTTTCCACCATTTTGCTTATTAGTTCAAACATAACTGTATTAGTGTGAGGTGTAAATTATTTGCAGAAAATTGAGCCGGCTAAAGAAAGGTTAACCTGTATGACAGTTCATCTGACCTAGTGTAACCTGAATAATATTATTGTAATTATTTTACACCTTAAAAGCTTGTGTTTGCCAAAATATGGCCACATGCCACACAATATATTGCTTATTTGGTGATTCTGTAACGTAAAACAATCTCGTTTTGGGCTTATTTACCACTCATTCCCCCTCATGGTTGGATTTGCAGATGCCATAAATTCAGTTGTGCAAAATGCATATTTCAACCTTTATTTGGCTAAACATTTGTTTAAAAAGCATCAATGTTCAACAGAAATAATTGACACAAAAATAATCACTGATCAACCTCTAAAATAATCATTAATGACAGTCCTCATGTTATAATGTTCACTATTTATTAGCTGCAGACTCATGATAAAAAATGTTAAGAAAAGAGACAGAATGAGCTAAAACCATAAGCAATACAATAAGCAATAAACATGTCTGCAGATGGAGTCTATCCACCTTTCTTCTGCTGTATTTATTGCTGTATAACTGTGTGTACTCTTCCTAGAGTTAGAACAGGAATAATAAAATACATACATATATATATATATATATATATATATATATATATATATATATATATATATATATATACTGTAATAATTTGTAATAAATGTCATTCTGTTTTGTGATTGCAGATGTTTTGTCTGAATCCCTCGTGTGGCACCAGGACTGTACGTGTTCAGCCAGAAATCAAGAAAGGACAGAGTTACAGTTATTATCATTTTATACACATTCTTATTGTATGAAGGCTTATATTATATTACGGTTTTTATATATCCATTTATGATTTGATGTTTATCACCCTGTGTTAGGATCTTAGGATTAAATAAAGTACTTTTGTTCTTACTCACGTCTTGTCTTGGGTGCTTTTTTACAGACTTTTACTTATTTCAGGTAATAAACAAAAGAGTTAAACAACTGCTATTGAAAAATGTTTGCAAAGTGTAATTTCAAATGTCAAATGTTGTAAATTCAGAGTACAGGGCCATATTGTAAAATACTATACAGCTTTTTCATGATTTTCACAAAACCATTAGATAGCTTTAAAATAAACCCCAACAACTACCTGTAAATCAATTCCTGCAAATCACTATAAATTGATTTTACAACAATAAACTGAAATATTACAATTTACTGCGGGCCATTTTTTTGCCATGTGTTTACTGTAAATTCTACAGGTAATTCATTACATTGTGTATTTAGTCTCTCAAGGACAAATATAATGGATTTTATTACAACACAAATAGATTAAAGTGTATCAAAATGCTTTTGAGGGCCCGTTGCTGCCCTGGGCCCCGGGGACTCCAGTATCCTTTACCCCCCCAGTCTGACGCCCCTGCACGAGTGTGAAACGTCTGAACATATCTACTGACAATGACATCTTTGCACTGCCTTGAGAGGAATTATTATGACATTCTACCTGTATCCCTTAAATAATCCAAATAATCCAAAGACTCCAGACCACACTGGACCGAAAAGCCATGTGAATTCCATCGTACATGTGGCGGGATCCCCTCCACTGTCCGTTCGAGTGTGTGCGCCATCTCATTCGCCCGTTTCCAGTGCATCTTTCCCCTTCCCCTCACCTCTGCCGCTCAGTGCAGGCGTATTACAGAAGCAAATTGGGGCCAATAGACACTCCACGACCCGGGGCTTACCAAACAGAACCGGGTCAAACATGAAGCCAAAGATGGGATCAAACTGCGAGATGAGAAGAAAGAGAGAGATTTAGGAAAGGAGAGAAACCAGGATGGACGGAGAAAAGCAGAGAGCGAGAGGAGGGAGAGAAAGTGACAAGCTCAAATTAAATTCCCATCATGTCAGAGTAGAACAGAATTCAATAGTGTTTATTGGCAGCCCCTCGCCTCAGGGAAATTACATTCTGAAGCAGAGCATGAATGCACACACATCCACGGCCATGTACACAGACCTAAACCTGTGTGTGATAAACTGAGGGAAAAGTCTGCTGCAGAAACGCGCTTCACAAAGAGGCCTGAGCATGCTCTTCTTACTTAGTGATGGAAGGAGTAACGGTACAATTACAGGGCGAAAAAGTACAAGTACTGCAGCAAAATGTGTTCTTAAGGAAAATTAAGGCTTGAAAATAACACTCAAGTAATAGTTTTAGTTCAGATCAGTCTTTTGCACAAAACGTGATTAATTAAACAGTTAAAAGTTGAATTAAGTTGTTTTAAACAGACATCTTCATATTCTCTGAGCTCTGACCAATCAGAACAGGCGATGCTTGTAGGAGCAGATTAGAGACCTGCTATATTGAAATTTAGATAACATTGAGAATGTTTTTTGAGGAAAAGCTAAATTTGAATATTGCGTATATTGTTTTTAGTCAAATAAATGATACAAAAAGAGTCAATTAACAATAAAATTAATTAAAATGAATTAAGGTTATGATGTAAACTTTCAAAGAAAGGTAACATTTCTGCCCTTTTGTGATTAATTTTATAGATATTACACAGCTATCTGATAATTACTTCAACTAATACGTTTAAAGACATGTTAAACACATTTCTGTTTTTACAAAATATCACAATATTACATTTTGTCAATATCACCCATCCCTAAAGCAGATAGAGACTGAGAATTGTGTTGTACTATGTAACTTTAATGATTTTAAATGTAGCTAATTGCAATTACATGGCTAGATTTGTACTCAATTACAAGTAGAAGTGAGCTAAAGGTGTACTAAAGAAAGTAATTAGCTAAATGAAATCTAGTCCATACAGTAATGTATATGTAATTACTTCACACTCTTGAATCAGGCATAACATTATGACCACTGCAGCCCAAACAAACTGCTCTATTCCACAGCTTGCTGACAGATCCATCTTTTATAAAGAACTTAACATCGACCAATACAACTCTGTTTTGACACCACAGAGCGTTTAGTGATGATCTGAATTTGCTGTCACAATTAGTCTTTTGTCAGATTCTCTCAAATCATTACTTATTTTCCTGCCTTTTAGAAATGAACAAATCAGTCATTATGCTGTTATTGTGGATTATTGTTCTACACTACAATGACAAGCCACACTAGCAAACTTACACCCTTTTCAAACAAATACTTCATCAACCATCAAGACATAATTAAAGGAGACACATTTTGTTCATGTTCATTGTTCAACAGCTCAATATTGCCATTGTCTGGTTTTTATTCTTTAAAAAGTGGTTACATGACAGTTTAGAACTCTGTGTCAAGTCGGAGTTTTAATTTTTCTAATCATTGAAACTAAGTATATGTGGGAGGAGGTAGGGGGTAGGTGAGAACGGGGATTTTCTGAGCACTCAAGCCTCAGTTGCAGGATAATACAGGCTTAATCAAACATGCATGAATTAATCAAAACTTTGTGTAAAATAATGATGAGGAAACACTGTTGTGACATGAATAAAAGCTCATTAAAGTTGATTTTGCAGAACAGAAAGATGTTTTGTTTTTCTTTTTATTTAAGTTGCACTAATAGGCAACGTTTCTTTTTGTTGAAGGGTCTGTCACCTACTTGTAGAGATGTTATTGCATTGCCTGTAATGTTCCACTGTATAGCATTAAACGCATCTATCATGCTCTTGTTCAATTACAGGTGTTTTCTTGCACTTTAAAAACATACTGTTGCTGCTGCTTGTCTCCATGGAGTTCATTAATGTCATTTTGTGGAAGATTTCATGTAAAGCAATATTATCTTCATAGAGAACAGTGACATACTGCACCTTTAAGCTACTTTGAACACAGCAGGGACTTGTTTTTGCCTTTTTTTTTAGAAACGGTTCATCTTGGATTTCAACAAACAACTCAAAGATTGACAGATAACTGGTGAAAATACCCTGTTGATGCCAGAGATCAGAGGAAAGTTTCAGGCTTGTAAAGAGTAAAAAACAACAGTATTTCAAAGAATCACAAAATGCACGGAGCTGCCAGTTTATTAGGTACAACATATTCCTAATGAAGCAATGATAACTTGCAAATGTGCTGGTTTAGTTCTCATATAGCGGCTTCTTATCTTCACTTGTGCACAAAGCCATGCATTTAAGCCGCGCTATTTGTCTCCGAGCCACAATTGTCACTTTCAAGTCGTTCTATTTGCATCCTATTATTACAATTATGTATTAAATGCATCCCTGGGCGCAACTTGCTGCGGGGACAGTGCGGCGGCTCCTTTTGTCCGACCTCCGGCAGCACTACTTTAATGGGAAGCTGTTTAATAGTTCTGTGCGGCGCTCCCATGTCAAGGCTATTACAGCTGATGCGCCCGAATGCAGATTGGTTCTAAATGGCTAACAATGTGCCATTTCCTGCCCCATCCCGGCCCTTTATGTCTCTGTCTGTTTAGATCTCCATTCTAGGTTTTCCCTCTGCAGCTACCCATCCAAAGCCTGCTCACTTGTTTCCCTTCATGTGGTTGCTTTTTTCAGGAGCGCGAGGAGAGAGCCCTGGGTTGCTCAGTGGAGGATCTGAAGGCGCTGTTCTACTGTGAGCTGTGCGACAAGCAGTACCTCAGACACCAAGAGTTTGACAACCACATCAACTCCTACGACCACGCACACAAGCAGGTAACGCCATGACAACAGCACGCAAATAGATACAAGGAGATTTGATTGTGTTGCTAGTATCAAGCGGTTTTACATTTTCATCTAAGTGTGCCCGGTGGGTGATGTGACTCCCAGCGGGTGACAGTGGGAGTGTGACAACTGCCATCGTCTGCTAGAAGTGTCGCCGGAAGGGGCCAGACACAGCAGCGCTCATAATTACACAAGGCTCAGAACAGCAGCTAAACAAGAAAATGTCATTTATAAAAGACTATTATGAAGCCTTGGGTTGGTCTTTTCTGCACCCATTGAGCCTCAGACAACAGAATAGACAGTGACCCTCAGAGTGTTGGTTGTGTATCAGTTTAGGCTAATGTAATGCTGTTTGCCCGGCCACTGCCACAGTGTAATCAGCCTGACATGGGCCACATCAAAGCTCTACAGCATCAAAGTCAGTGTTCGACTTTAAATCCTGTCATTTACACATGAACCAGAACCACATCACTCACATGGAGTAAACAAGTGTGAAAAGCATTTCATTTAATGTGTGTAATAAACGTGAATACACTTCAATGTTTCCGCCTCAAAGATACAAAGCAGTAGTTGCAGTAGAATATATGAGAATAGAGCTTTAAAGTGAAGTGGATGGTGAAGCACATATTCACAGCAGTTTGCCTCAGCGCTGGGTCTGAGTCTCAGCTGTGATGGTTTGGCCCTGCTCTCCACCGCATCAAAAAGTCAAATCCAAATGTATGCACAATGTTTTATGTGTAAAGCCTCTAACACATGCAAATGCCCATATGATTCTAAAATAATATCAGACAAACCGATTACATAGTCTTCAGAGAGAGTTCATAGGATATGAGCCATTGTTCACAGAGCTTTGTATGATTCCAGTTTGTGTGATGAGGCTGTGCACCATTAAGAACGGCCCAGAGCAGGTTTGTTCTCATTTCCACTCTGGTCGGGCTGAACTCCTGCAGCAGAGCTCTGTCAGAGCAGAACCTCCTCACACAAACACACACAATACACACACAAGCCTGGCATGAAGGCAGCCAAGCAGCTCCCACTTCTGAACGCCCACACTGGGCAACATGAAATAAACATTAAATAAGACTGTTCCTTCACTGTCATTGTTCTTTGAAAATGAATTGAAGCAACTTCAGGCCAATGTTAATGCTTTGTTTTAGCCGGCGGCAGGCACATGAAACGAGCTGCGTGAGGCTGTGAGCTGACAGTAGCCAGTGGCTCAGCACCATCACACTCCTGAACATGCACACTCACACACACTTAGTACACACATACTTGTACACTGAGTACGCGGCTGTGGGCGTGCGTGCACACTGAGCAGACATAGATGAAACTGTAGCTGCAGACAGCACCCCTGCAGGAGTATTGGCTTTGGAGAATGGAAGCTGATTGCGTTTCCTCTGTCTCCATTGCTTGTCATCGATTCAGGGATAAACATGTCTGAATGCACTGCTTTATCAGCATTTACCACTGATTACAGAAATGGCTCATTACATCAGGACTACACTGCTTTAAATAAAAGAGTAATCTTAGTCTATTAGCATTAGCCTGTATTTAGCATCCAAAAGAAAACTTAATGTGTTATTGCTCAGCTCTGACGGATACGTCCCCACTGTGGCTATGTGTGTTGCCTCATTCTGCAGTCCTTAACACATCTAAAGGAATATTGATCGGCCTTTGACAGACGGATTGAGCTTCACAGCGCTGAGCATGAGTGGCATGTGAGAAAGGAGGGTAATATCACATCCCACTGTTAGGACATAGCCTGCAGTTTGAAACCTTAAAGCCACGTAAACCTGTGGAGCAGAGGGGAAATGTTTTGTTTGCTACATTTTGTTTGGCTCTAAATATAGCCACAGGTTTAGCTGCAGTGGGACTTGTTTTTAAGAGAGAACAATAAGCTGGCAGAGTGCAAATGCGGGAGGTGGCAAAGAATCCATCTTTATATATTCCATCTCTTACAAGTCTCTCTTTCTCTACGTGGACGGCCACAGCAGCACTTTTTCAGCCTGTTGGCCGCGCCTGCAGTAATTCATTATGAATCGCTCTCTGTGTGAGCGTGATTAATATTTCTGTAGAATGAGTTTGGCATCAAAGTACCTACACTATCAAACGCTAACTCATACATAGTGTACATTGTACCAAAGGGTCAGAATCTAAAGGGCATAATGGAGAATCTACTCCACAAAAAGAAACTTTGATCTGACCTTTACTTTGACATTTTTTGTCCAAACAGCTATAACTTTCACATTTCAATTCACACTGATGCAAGAGAGCAGTGTCTTCATAGACAATAATACTTTTTGTGTTATACTTTGACAGCATCATTTGATTCTGAAAACAGTTTCCTGTCACTTGCACTTATTTGACACTGGATATATTAAACATTGTCTTTGGCATCGCTTTTGAAAAACTGTTTCATGTAAAATTCTGAGATGCATGACATTAAAAAAACCTCATATAGCTTTCATTCACAATCCACAGATCAAGCATAACATTATGACAGTTGAAAGGAGATGTTCATTTCTTCATTATTGCATCATTTAGTGGTTGGGATGCTCTATGTCAGGACTTTTGTCTGATCTTTAGAGAAACAAAGCAGTAACTTTCAGTATGTTTGTTGTTTAGGGCTTTGAGAGGTGATGTACGTCGGGACTGAAGACTGTGCTGCTCTCTGACTGCTACCATAGGCTTTAGATTAGATTTCAGGCTGCAGCATCTATAGTTTGCAGACAGAATGCCATCCACAATGCCTGTCCGTTGTCAATGGGATGTTTGGCTTGATGCTGTAATATAAATAGACAGGCGCTTGTGTAAGAATCAGCAGAGATTAACCTGAAAAACTGTCAGCTCCTGCTCCTGATCTGTGAGTGAACACGAGCCGGGCTATAAATAAATGTGATGTATGAAAGGCTAATCTGATGAGTGCTGCGGCGCTAGGATAACACTCAATCTATAGTGTAATCCCACCACAGAAAAGATAAACAACATTCCTCGTATATAGGCTACGCTCACGCTTCTGATCAAGGGCAAGCTCATCAAAAGATATCGAGTGAAAGGAAAGGAATATAAGGTTTACAATCCAGTATGAACAACAATAATAAGAAACTAATCAATTAGAATATTGAACATTTAGGAGAAGAACTCAAATACACACTGCAGGTGAATAGGAAAACATCTTAAACTGAGAGATATACATTTGAAACGTCTTGTTGTGTAGTTTACTTTTAGTTTACTATGAAAGAAAAGTTTTCATCTAATAATTTAATTTAATTTAATCTATAAATAAGGCATTTTATGTGTAAAACTGACCAAAATTTCACATATTTGGAACATACAAATACACAGAACAGTACAGAAGGGACTGAGTAAACTTGATATTACTGATTACAGTACAGTTCTAATTTTGACCTCGTTTTTGGGGTTAAAACTTTAATAAAATAGTTTTAGAATTAGATTTCAACAAATCCTTCTGAGATTTGTCAAAACCTGTCAAAAATACAAGATTGTGAAGTTTGGTGTGTAGGTGCTACTTTAAGGACAGACATTTATCTCTGTTGGAGTAAAATACATTTTTAGAAAATGGCCTTTGAAGTTACAATGTCCCAGAGAAATCTATGGATGCAAGTGGATTCAATAAAACTGTATGTGTTGAGAGAACAAACTGACAAAAAACAAAGTCAATATCCAAGAATGTAATGTATGTATGTGTATATTTATCATAAAAAAAATGTTGAAACAAGTCACAAACTAGTAATTTGCTACAACAAATAATAGTGAAATATAAAGTATAATTAAAAAAAGGTATGCGTAAAATAAAGTGTTTGAATAAAAAGAGACTGACTAAATACAAACACAAAATGTACAGTATGGACAGTCAAATTGTGTAAAACTAGCAGTGCAAATATTGTTGAAGTGAGTTATTTAAACAGAAGAGGGGAAGAAACTGTTCTGGTTGCAAAATATTAAAATGCCATAAGCACCATCAATATACCTACTTCAATACTTCTACTACAACAACATGCGGAGCCTTCAACACAGTAAACAAACAAATTCAGATTTTTGATGGTCAGAGTGGAGCTGCTCAAAACACTTTTAAGGAGAATAATGCTGTTTAACAAAAGGATTGAAGAGACATCCACAATCACCACTTTTACCAAACTTTTACTCTAAATAGCACCATCTATTCATGAGTTTCACCGTGATGGAAAATTAGGAATGGAATGGAATAGGAATTAGCAATTAAGATATACCATCTGAATAGTGAAAAGTAAACTTGAAGCTGAAACCATAAGTAGGTTTCAGAGTGACAGAAAATAAGGAGTGTTAACAGAGCTATCAACTGATATCTGAAAAAGAGCCTCCTCTGATGTAAAATAATAGGAAGAGGGTCAGATTCTGTCGTCTGGAAAGTCAAGAATGACAGATCGATAGAGTCTGGTCACCGTCTTCATCTCAGTTCAGATGGATGTGACATGTGGCCGACGTGGATTTGCCAATCAGGGAGATGCATGGAGGGAAAAAGGAATAAAGACTCACAGGGACTGAAAACATTGCTCATTTTTATTTAAGCTTAAAACTATTATAATCTGAGGAGAGAGACGTTTGATTTTGTTTTAAACGATAGATGACCGATGAGCTCCTTTGTTTCACACGTGTCACTGAAATAAACAAATCTGATTGCACGGTTCTGTTTGAGTTTGGCTCGAGGCACGAAAGAGGGAGCGGTGACCAGACTCACTCTGAGAATTAGAGAAGTGTGTATTCTACCTCTTCTTCCCTTTCTACTCCCAAACAATTAATAGTAATAAAAAAATCTGTCTTTTGAATGGTTAAAAGTCCTAAAATTGCACCAATTCTGGGAAATTGAAATCCTCGCAACTACTACAGTCGACAACAAGTATAATTAAATGTTTCTAAAATGTACATAATTTCTAATTTTATGACTGCCATTCATACTGCAGACAATTTTACATGATCTATGTTTCTTCATTTTATCATTAATGCATCTATTCCTGCCACGAAAACTACCAACGTTATATTAAAGGTGAAGAAATAATTTGAATCCACTACTACTAAAGTGTAAATGACAGGGTAGACGACACAAAAGCGTATTGATCATGATTATATTCATGATTTTACTAACATTTTGCCCATGTGCCTTCAGTTTGACAGTTTTCGTAACGTTTAAAATGCTACTTCCAGGTTGGAATTGCGCAACAAATATGACACAGGTAGAGGCAATTCCATAACTGTTACCTAGTAACCATTTTGAAAACAAGGGCAAAAATCCAAATAAATTACACAATAGTTATGATTTGACACATAATAATACCTGATAAGCACTTCATTTAGGTAGATGACGGTTATAAACTGTCAAAAATTATGTCAGTTATGTGTAAATTGTCTCATTTTGTTGACATCACAAATCGATTCTGTTACATAACTCAGCACTCATTGTATCTTTAAACTTTTGTTTTTCAAAATTTCTTCACTAACTACAACTTTATAAACATAAAACTATAATAAATAATTGTCACAGGTGCCCTCCTGCCAAACTAAGTCATAATTAGAAAAAAATTGACAAACTGTCATACAGACTTTGATATAAAAATATTGCTTGCTTTGTATTCTTCCCAGGTACTTTGAAGTGAAAGTTAAAAGTTAATCAGAGTGGAGATATTGAGTGAAAGCTTTGCAAACTGCTCCTTGAGTCTTGGCTTTTACTTACTACTCAGCTTTTAGGCAAAACAACCCACCAGCAGCCGCCTGCCAAACAGAGGTAATGCAGCAGATTAAGTGTGTCAGAAACTGGAAGAGGCATGAATCATTGTTTTCCTGAGAGGACTGGCACACCTAGAACTGCACTACGCTGCACATAGTTTTACAAAATTACACGCTCCCACTGAAAATAGACCAGCCTGCATATAGTCCTGGAGTAGACCACCTGCTTGAGCAAAATAACATTGAAGTCAGCTGTGGATGCACCAGTATGTTATAACCATATGTGAAACGCAACTGTTGATTTACATTTGATTCATTTTATCTTTAAACCGTGAAAATCTGTGAATCAACTAGTGGTTCAGCTCGTGTAAAGTACAGATATTGTAACACAAGTATTACTGCAATAGTATCAGATGTGGTATTTGCTGAGGAGCACGATAATAACAGTAATTGTGGAAGCATGTGTTGCGTTTTATCCCTCAGCTACTCTTAGCATATTAATTGTAGGTAGTTGTGATGTAGTAGCCATAACAGCAGTAATAATATGGTTAAAGAAATTACTCAAGAGTACGCATCAGATTTATTATTTGAAGTTATTGTCAGTGGCAGGATTAAATAAAAAATGTACAAATTGTGGTATTTTCAAAGGATAGACCACAAAAATGGAAAACAAAATAATTCATTGGCTGAAGAAGGATGCAAGAAAAAAAAAACTGTCAATATAAGAATTTTGTCACAATCACTGTCAAATATCTCATGTCGGCAGAGCTATTTACTTTTTAAATGAATTGTACTTTTCAAAATACTTTTCTAGCAGCATACTTTTACTCCTACTCAAGTAATATTTTGTTGAAGTAACAGTATTCTTGAGTAAATGTTTGTTGGTTCCACTTCCACTGTCTACAAGTGACAGATGTTTCATGTTGACAGTGATAAATGATTCAAACATTTGTCTTTCTTGCACCACTTCTTCACATTTCATTTGTGGTCTACTCTGTGAAAATAACAGAACTTGTGCATTATGTAACCAATTACTTTAACTTTAAATTATAAATCAGATGTTACGTCCAGACAGTTCTTATAATTGTATACATGTTTCTCACAATCTTACTTGAGTAATTTACTGGATCATTCCTTCAGGGCTTTCTGATTAAAACGAGCTCCAATTCAAACTGAAGCTGTTTCTGAACCCTTTGGAGCACAAACTATTAGCCGGATTCTCTGTGAAGCTGATTTTTGTCCCCTGATGTTTGATTTACTCTAATTACACTTCGAAACATGTTCTGCACAGAAGAATATCAGATTATAAATTCTGCCTTAATGTTCAAGTAAAGCTTTTGGCCATTTGTTGGGTTTTGACAATTCCTCTTTCAAACCTGTAGCTATTTAACTAAAATGAGTTTTAGGGACTTGTAACAATGTAAAAACATCCAGGGGGAATCCATATAAAAGTCGTATTGAATTTATTTTAATTTTAGGGTAATTTTTATCAGATCAGAGAGTTACAGCTTTCTTTTTATATTTAACATGTCCAGCAGTTTGATGGATAAAAAGGAATAAATTAAGAAAAAGTCTGAGGGCCCACATGGGAACAGGATAATACTTCAACTTCACTAATATTATTTTGAAGTGACGACAGTCTTACTTGACTATTATTTTCAGAGGAATATAGTATAGAAAACTTCTCCTTCACGTACAATTTTATGAAATGCACTTGAGTAAATGCGCCTCTGAGAATTAATGGCGTCAGAAACAGTGTATTTTAGTTATAGATTTTTATATTTATTGATCAGTCCAGTTTACGCAATTTATCAACAAGTCAGTGTTACATTATTACACTTGGGAGCACTTTCACATCTGATCATGACAAACATTTCCATTTGCTCACAGTCGCTTGTTGCCTGCATCAACATCTCCAGCAGCATTCACTCACGCCAGTCAAAGCAGAGTCGGGATCATTATAATTAAATAGCTCTTGTCAGTCATCTTCACTATCTGTAATCTACCATTGAACATTTGGCTGCTGTTTGCTCTCCTGCTGCGCGCCAGAGAAAGACCCTTTCTTCTGTTCTCAATGGAGTTAATTGGACATGAGCTTTGAAGGGGAACATCTGCAGAGCAAGTGATGCATGCCGTTTGAAAGGCAGCTGCCTGTGGAGAGTCTTATAAAACCACACTCGTCCTCCACGCAGTTTAGCCTATGCACGTCAACTTTCCTATGGATTATCTCATAGCATCACAACATTGAGGCGGAGGCTGCGGTCAGAATAGAACAAGTGGATGTTAAATTGGCAAAATGCTTATGTTTTTGCAAGGTTTAGGCTAAATATTGATCGTATTTTGTCTGTCTTGAACTGTGAAGCATTTTTGAGTATCATGAAAAGCGCTGTACAAGTGTTATGTGTTATTATTATCTGCATATTTACTGTGCTTATACCGCAATCATAAACATTACAGAAGGTTTAACTAATTCTCAGTGCTTTAGCGCAAAAGTATTTTCACCAAAGTTGTAAAAAGTGGCAATATACTCATATATTAAAGGTGCCCTGTGTAACTTTAAAATATATATATATATATATATATATATAAATATTTAATTCTGACTCAATTCCAAGTGTTTTACTAAATTCTTACCCTGAAAAGCATGTATTCTTACAGTGAGTGAGCTTGCCTCTCCACAGATCTAATCTTCATGGTTTGATGCTTCCCATTGGCATAGATCTGTTTAAAGCTATGCTGTGGAACATTCCAGGCTTAGTTACAAAGAAGTGGTGGATCCCTCATGAGAAAAGGTTAATGTACCTTTAAGCCACAACATAAATATTGTGAGTTTGTCGACCCAATTATTCCAAAATAGTTATTAATAAATAAAACAATGATGTGGATATTTAGTTCAGATATTTCCTTCAGTAACTGTATCGACTTAAAGGGTCATTTTAACGAGGGATGTGCCAAAATATCCAAATATCGAAATATTGTGACGCTAAAGTTGATGATAGAATATAGATATTTTGCGCTGCTGTATCAATATAACACCATGAGTAATTTTTGGTATGATTTATCGAATTAATTTGTGACAGCACTGCAATTTTGTTGCTTGTTTGGAGAAAGAAAACGTATCTCATCGTAATTATGTCGTTATATTATTGTATTGTGAACAGGGTGTCGTGTATCGCATCGCGAGGGAGCCTGTCACTCTCAGTCCTAATATTATCTCTTCAATTTCTATATAATCACATGAACGCTACCTGCTTGGATTTTATTCATCCACAAGGGAAATTAGACAACTTTGACACTTGCTCATAACTAAGACAAGTCAATAACAAAGATCACAGAAATGAAATTATATAATAACGTACTTCAGCTGCAGAGTTTGAGTTTTAGTATGATATAGGTACACCTTCGTCTTAATTAAATTGCATTTGTAATTATGTGTTAGCATGTCTAATTACGTGGTAGAGTAGCTGATCTGCTTTAAGGCTTAATCCAGTCGGGCGTTTCTCCTTTAAGCTCCGGCATCAGACACAGCTGCCCACAGAAGTGCCACTCTCATAATTCTTAGAACATTCTCTGTGAACCTAAAATGTGGTTGTGCTTGAACATCTTAGATCAGCATTTTCTACAACACTTAGGTTGGACATTTGGCACCAATGGCTGCACCCCATTCAGTCACATTTTGGAGCAGGATTTTAGAAGAGGCTATTAAGGTGCATCATCATAAAAAACAAAGAAAGAAAACATTAAAAATCGAAAATGGAAGTGCCTAAAGTGCACTGACCACTGCCAAGGTACAGCTTTTATCTGGCAATGGTGAGTGCCAACCATTGATTTACAATATGTGCGAATTTAGTCCATATTTCAAAGAGGCGCATTTGATCAACACCAAACCTTTCATAATTTTGTCCATTACCTTTTGTATTAAAAGTTTTCTAAAAACTTTTCCACTGTAACTTGGCTTTCATCATAACTGAACTGTGTTTTAATGGGACATGTGTAGTGAAGTGTTTCTTTTTCTCTACAGAGACTGAAGGAGCTGAAGCACAGGGAGTTTGCCCGAAATGTGGCGTCCAAATCGTGGAAGGACCAGCGCAAACAGGACCGAGCTTTGAGGAGGCTGCACCAACTCGCCCAACTGCAGCTCCAGACTGAGAGGTGAGAGAGAGAGAGAGAGAGAGAGAGAGGGAGAGAGAGAAAGGACAGAGACAGAGAGACAGAAAGAGAGAGAGAGAGAGAGGGAGAGAGAGACAGAAAGAGAGAGGGAGAGAAAGAGAGCGGTGAGAGAGACAGGGGGAAGAGAGAGAAACAGAGAGAGGGAGAGGGGGGAGAGAGACAGAAAGAGAGAGAGAAAATGTGAGAAAGAGAAAGCAAGAGGGAGAGAGAAAGAGAAAAAGAGAGAGAGAAATCAAGAGAGAGAGAAAGAGAAAGAAAACAAGAGAAAGAGAGAGGGAAAAGAGAGAGAGCGCGACAGAAGAGAGAGAATGAGAGAGGAAAGAGAAGAGAGGAAATGAGAGAGAAAGCAAGAGAGAGAGAGAATGAGAGAGAAAGCAAGAGAACAAGAGAGAGAGAGAGAGAGAGAGTACATGGGTCTGGGGCTTAGAGCTTGTCATGTCCTGTCAGCCTCCTTCACATGTGATGAATCTATTCACACAAGGGCCACAGGTGAAGCACATTCAAGATAAAAGACACAGCACACCGAGCACGTACCTGTGCATTCTCTTCAAGGAGGACACGCTAAGAAAAAAATATAGATTTTACTAGAGTTGAAAGAAGTAAACAAAGAAATAGAGATGTCGGTGTTTCTTTAAAAGCTTCAAAGGTCTACGACACAATATTAACTATTTGCAAAAAGAAATAAAGTACCTTATGGAATGAGTAAAAATGTACATATTGAATGTAAAGTTTACTCAAGTAGGGTAGCTCAGCTCAGGGTTTCCAGGGTTCAACAGCCAAATCCACATAAGAGCGTCTGAAAAACTGCCCAAATATGGCTGTATACTCCTCATATGAAAGTAGCGCTCCACCAGTGACACAGAGCTGTGTGTGTGTGTGAAAAACTGGACCATAGACAATATGTTTGACCTGCGGCAGCTCTACTTGCATATCTGCCCAATTCCATGTGAAAACTACGAACCTGCAACACTGCATCAGCTGCTACTTGCATAACTCTAACATTACCACTTACTGCTAATTAAGAAATAATAATAACAAGGCCTTTGATTAATATAGCACTTTTTGGACATTATGCATTCATTTTTCACCTGGTGGTATTAAGGACACAACAGCAGTTTGCACTAGAGCCACTGCTGCTCTATTAAAGAAAAATAGTATGCATTTTTTCATTTGAATTGTTATTAACATACTCTTGAGTACCTTAAACTTGTCATCTCATGTTTGGCAACAAAAAATGTTTTATTATGAACTAAATGAACATGTTTCTCACGCGATGATCACGTTAGGAGTTGCAGTAATCATGTTTAGAGGCAGAAATGCTCAGAGCGAGTCTGGCAAAGATTTAAGGGTTTAAAACAGTGGAAGTGATGTCTAAAATTGAAAAAATCGTCACTGATCAAGTGAGTTCAGCAGGAAGTCTTTTTGACAGTCGGAGGGGAGAGGATTTTCAAACCAACATTCCACAAAACAGCGTGAATGCAGCTAAATGCAACTTCAGATGTTTTTGATGACGGAACATTGTTAGAACAGGATTAAAAAAATTTTAAAAGTCACTGTAGCAGAATATGTGTTCGTTAATGCCACTACTGCAAAGGTGAAGTATTCAATTCATTCAAGAAATCATCAAATCTGTGTAAGTAGGAGCCCAGTTCAAAAACATTAATGATACGGTAAATGTAAGTATTTAAGTAATGTGTGAAAGTTGCCTCCAGGTCCACAATCAAAACAACTGAAATAAAAACTTACCTAATGATCAAGTTGATTGCACCTATTCCCGAAGCAATTAAGAGTGTTTTATGAGCGTTGGGATGGAGCACAGCACAGCTCGTGTCTCATTGTTTTATACATGTTTACGGCTTCTGTGTTTACGCTAATGACACTGGTTCATTAAAGCCTGTCTGTATGGGTTGTGTGGGCTATATTTACAATCTCTTTTAAAAAACGTTCAAATCACTCCTGTGGTAATTACAGTATTGAGCCAACACCTCCATCCTCAGAGGGAGACAGTAACGAAGTACAAAAGCACAACTACTGTACTTAAGTGAAAGTTTTAAGTATCTCAGGGACTCACCTGATTAAATAGAATTGAATAAATAAAGGAAATTGAATACAAAAAAAAGGTTATTTACTTCAATACATTTTAGAGCAGATATATTTACTTTCTACTTCTCTGCATTTTTAACAGGTCTAAAAGGTAAAAAGTATTTTTCTCTACTGTGAGAATACCGGAGGGGTTATTTTTAAGCATGTCCCAACTTTGAGTCAACCAAAATGTACAATTAAATACTAAAAACATTTGGAAATCAATTTAGTAGTTTCTGTTTAACAAAAATCAGCTCCATTTTAAAGGGGCTGTCCCTGATTTTTACAGTTTTGAAAGGTAAAAACAGAGCTAGTTTATTTTAAATTCTTTACATCAGTCACATGTATTGCTCACTTTCCTAATGCAGTCACAGCATCGTAAATATTCACTACAATGAGGTTATAAGTGCTTTTTTTGTCACAAGTCTCTGACCTTAGAGGGTAAAGCGGGTAAAGCTAACAAACTTTAGCATGCTAACAGCGCACTTCCTGCTTCTCTGAGAATAAAACACTCCGTTCAATTAAGATCTCTACTTTTGACACTTTAATTGTTCTCAAAATCTGTCTGAGATATTTGAAGTGCGTTTTTATACATGTACTTCAATAGTTTACTTCAGATTTTTTCCATGTAATACATTTACTTTAGTATTTTTTTGCTCCTGTATCTGTACTTTTACGTACGTAACAAAATTGAATATGTCTTCCACCAGTGCTCCTGTGGCGTAGAAATATAGATGCTGCTCTTCAAATAAACTTTAAAAAAGAAAAAGAAAAAAGAAAAAGAAAAATCACCGTAAAAAGAGCCAGATCTCCTTCAAGAGGCAGCTGTGCTTGTGGCAATGTGAAACAGACAACTGGGTCCAAAGCACAGCAGGGCTCCATTGGCCAAAGTGAGGGAGCACCCCCAGAGTTTGTGCATCTGTGAGCAGCGTTCAAAAGAAGGTCAGAGAACATCGTGCGCGTTTTGAAGCTACATTTTTAATTATTTTGAGGCAATATAGTGTATGGTGCAGTCCTTTCAGTCTAAAGGTTAATGTCATATATCATATTTAGCTCTATAATAATCCTTCTTTTCAGTTTTTTTCGTTTTAATAATTGTGTAAAAATCTTAAGAAGTAGTTTGCGCAATTAATCAAACTTGAACTCCATCTAGATCCAATCGTTTCAAATTGTTTTAATCAAGAGGTCTACAGCCAAACTTCTGTCAGTGTAAAAGAATGAGGGTCAGCAGAGTTCAGACTTTAGAAGAATACATTTATTCTGTTTATGGCACTGATTTAAAAAGTCTTTCCAGTTTATATAGATGATGGAAGCCATATTTATTTATTTGTTTTATATCACACAGCCTGATGTAGAAGCCTTTGCAATTTATTTATCACTGTTATTACGATTATTAGTTGCATAATTAAGGTCCCACTGAATAAGATTTTTCTTTAAAAAAAAAAAAAAGACTAAAATAAATGCAGTCTTTATTGCACAAGAAAACCTTGAAAAACATGCACATGTCAATAGTCTTCTCAAACCTGACTCAACTTGTCTGGAGATGTTACGGCTTTGCCTTTCACAGATTGATATAAAACTTTTCTATTTTCATTAAGAAGTTTCAAACAATGGCTTTAACTTTCTGTCTTTATGGAGTCAGAAATCTAACCTTGTGCTGTTTAATTGTGAAATTAGCATGAATGTTTGAAAACTCTCCCTCTTGTGTCGATTCCGCACATCTTTATATATTAATAATTTGTTATATGACATTGGATGTTTTGTTTTAGTTTATTATATGAGCTATACTTACGGAGACAGAATTACATAGTATATCTAATGAAACTTCTATATAAGAAGTGCATTTGTATCAAACTCAATGTTGTGTTTTTTTGTGTTTTTGGTTGTTAAAATAATACTTTCAAGTAAAAACAAAACTGTAGATTATTATTACTCGTTACTGTTTCCACATAACATACTTTGTCAAACTTGTCAAACAAGCTAAAAAATGACTAATTGATTTAAAAAAACAAAACAAAAAAAAACAGTGCAGCATTATTTTTATGGAAACTTTGAGTAAAAACAAACAATCTTTATTTGTATCTTTTGTAGGGTTACGAGACGGAGCCATGGACTGAGGAGTGCAGTGAGGGCCGTGAGCCAAAAGCAGGAGAAGTACACAGACCAACGCGACCACAACCAGGAGGAAAAACCCGAAGATAGAACCCACATCCCACAAACCCTTACCGTCCCGACCACAGCAAACTCACAACCACCAAGCTCCAGATCCGAGGAGATTTGCCCCCTTACTTCACTTCCTCAACAGTCTCCTCCAGTCTCAGCAGCACAATCCCCCCAAATCCACAGCTCTGAACTCTGCGCGGACCCCTTCTCGCCGCTGCCTTTACCTGCCGGGAGGAGGCGGGTCGGCGGCAGGCTCGGTGTGTCTTTCTGCTTCTCTCGCAGGGGCCCCAAACTGGAGCCATCCGCCTCTGTCTTCTCCGACCTGGAGGAGGACGAAATGTGCAAGAAACGGGAGCAGATGCGAGAGCGGATAAGGCGCATCTTGAGAGACATAGACAGAGAAATTGGGACAGAGGAAGAGCAGAATTCTGACAGTGTCGGACTGAGCAGCATGGGGCCCGTCCCCAGAGAGTCCGCTTCGGAAGACAGTGAAATTGAAAAAAGAGATTTGGAGAAAGAACACTCTGCCATTTCCACGGAAGCACAAGATAATCAGAGCAATGATTCACTGTTCTTGTCGGCAAGTGGCAAGGGGCCGGAGGAGGCGTGTTTGGGACCGCAATGTACGGCGAAAAACAAATCAGACGAAGAGGAGAGTCAGTCTATTTGTGTTTTAGGAAAGGATGGGACCACCCAGCTGAGATGGCCGACAAGTTCATTAAAGTTTACAAAGTTTGCGCCACGCATCTCCTACAGCAGCAACTTACGTGATCACGAGCAGGAGAAACGAGAAGATCAAAGTGAGATATTGAGGTACGTGTCAGGTATTTCTGCTCCAAACCAGACAGGATTGGTGCAGGAACAAACTGAAGAGGCATGGAAATCTCTGCATTTTGACGACAAGACACAAGAACACCTGTTTCTCAAAGACAAAATCCCTACATCAACCGGAGATTGGACAGAAAAACAAACCATTGAAAATTATACTGTGCAAACGTCCAATTCATGTGGCTATAAGATTGACGGTTTTGACTCAAACACCCAGAATCGTCAGGTGGGCAGATTAGAGGTTGCGACGCAGAAAGCTATCACATCCCTGAGTTGTAAATTAGAGCATGTCACCCAAAAGACGTGCACGAGCCCGGCCAGGTGTGATGGCAACAGTGAGACAATATGCAGCAGTGCTTTGCAGACGAATGTGGGCGTAGCAAAAGTGTCATGTAAAAAGAGAACTGGCGCTATTAGGAAACACAGGATGGGAAAGCAGAGCCGAAGATGCAGGGAGAAGATTTCGAAAAAGCGGCGAATGTGCAAAGTGAGGAGTGTTGTGGTGTCGTCGTGTAAAGAGGGGCGGGAGGGAGAGTGGGGGGACAGACAGACTGGAGCGGGGAGCAGATGTCCCCGGGGCAGCAGTGATAGAACGCCTGGATGTGTCTCTGTGAGGAGCAGGAGGCCTCACAGGAGCTCAGAGCATCAGCGCCGCCATCACAGACAGGAGGGGCACAGGCACGCTGCTCCCTGGCGGTCGCACTGCTGCTCCGCGCGCTCCCTCTCTCCAGGATCTGACTCCAAGATGTTTTGGGAAAGAGGTCACCATAGCAACCCCAGGAGTTTCATTGACTGCTGTTACCCTGACAACAGCAGCGGTAACAGCCCGGCAAGAAAGCGAAAACTCCTCCACAGGGACAGGAAATCCATTCATAGTAAAAGAAAGAACTTGAGGCTTTGTGAGGAGGTGAAGGGACGGAAATTAGGAGAGGGTTGTGACAGGGCTTTTGTGTGTGACGCAGAGCAGTGGGAGTGGAGGAGCGGGGCAGGTCCCGGGGGCGCCGCACAGATCAGCACAGCAGAGGACAAGTATGAGGACTGGCATCATCCACTCAGGGCCAGTGTTAGTCCGAGCGCCTGGGGGCGCAGAGGGGGCAGCACAGAGGGCGACTGGGACAGATGGACGTGTGGCAGCACAGATAGCTGGGAGGACCCTAGCACATCCAGGTCTGACTCCAGAAGAGACAGCCCGGGATGCACACGCTTTTGTGGAAACAGACCCTCCAGTGCTCGACATGTCTCCAGCCCCGAGTGGTGGAGCAGACAGCCCCACAGCCCCCCCAGTGTGAGTCGGGTGAGCCCGCGCTCCTGCAGCCCCTGCAGCACCACTCTGTCGGAGCTGAGCTGGGAGTGGAGCACCTGCTCAGGGATCTCTGTGGACAAGTTGACAGTTAGCTCCAGTAAGAGGCTCACTCCAGCCTCAGTAAAGACTTCTCCAGAGACACAAAGCATAAGCAGCCCCACTTCCACCACATCCAGCCTTACCTCAGGCTCCTGTCCCAGTTCTTCCCCCCACAGACCTCCGCTGACTGTTCATAATGTAAGCACACCTCTGTGTGAACTAAGCGAGACCCGCTCTCATGTGGCCACCTCCCCAGACACAGACTGTAACTCCACTATCCTTCCAGAACTTTGTACCACTCAGAGTTTGTCCCAAAAAACTGCTAAAACAATGAACCTCCCCCTGATAGGAAAACGTCCTGCTATCCAGAGAAAAGACAGACTAAAGAGGTGTCTTTTAGACCAGGGTAAAGACGAGATGGAAGAGGAGGCCAAGACCATGGAAATGGAAACAGGAGCAGAAATGATCAATCAGGACATAGGTCATGAGCTAAGCACAAGCAGCAGTTTGAATCTCAGGGCCCATGACACGCAGAGGGCTGTGAAGGTAGCTCCGCCTGTCAGCTTCAGCGCAGATGAGATGGACAAGTACAGGCTGTTACAGGAGCAGGCCCGAGTGCACATGCAGAAGGTGCTGGAGCTGAGCCAGGACACAGCAGAGAAAACGCCCGACACAAAGTACTCTGAGAGTGGGCGCACTCAGGAGAGAGGAGCAGGGGAGGAGCACTACACACCTGTACACAGTGTTCCTCAGCCTCCTGCTCTACAGCACACACTACAGTTACCTCTGCCCCTGCCACATGAGAACTACTCCTCACCCATTCCCCTGGCTGTCCCCCCTCTGCCACCATCTCCTCCTCTGTCTAACCTGCACCACATCCTCCTGCCTCTGCCTCCCTCCTCCTCTGCACCTCCCAGTGCTCCCTCACCCCCCGCGCCTCCTCTACATCTCTCTCTTCATCACATACCTCCACACGGGCCTCCTCCCATGCACCTGCCTCCTCTGTTCCCCTCCATCCTGCTGTCCCATCGGCCCATCCCGCTGTTGCACCCCTCGGTCTCCTTCCACACCTCGCTCTCCCCTCTCACGCTGCAGCCTCTGGCCCCTCAGCCTTTCCTGGACAGAGCATGGACAGTCAGGTTCCCACAAAAGGCTTTATGACTGGCACATAGCCACATTTGACATCATCTGCAGTGCAAAGGTGTATGCACGACAGATTCTGTGCTTTTATCTAGTTACTAGTTGCAATGAGCTACGGGCAAATTCATTCATTTTGGTACACATCCAATTACTCTAGACAGTGTTTTGTGTCAGGCAAGAACACAATGCAGACTTCACTGACTATAAAGACATCACATGGAGGGCAGGGGCCTATGAAAGATTTACTGTAATATTCAAACTTATGATCCACAAATGTTGAACCTTAATATTTTTAAACATCACAATCATATTAATCCTATGGCTTTAAGTTTCTTTTAACTGACAACAATCACATCTTTAGGGTTAATAATAGCACCACTTTCTAAAGCTATTGTGAACAAATACTTTAACGATTCTTTAATTTTTGAAAGAGAATACATTGAAAAGTTGAACAGTGATTACAGAGACATTCCCCATATATCAGCTCAACACCATTACGTTTGAATGTTTCCATAGAAATGACCTTTGCCGGGATAATTTTCTACGTAGAGGTCTTTGCTCACCTGTAAAAAAGTAGATTTAGCTTTTTCATTACATTTAATTTGCAATTTAATGTATTTTGTGCACCCACACACTTTCCTTTGTTCAAAACCGTTGTTATTAGTCCTTGTAAAACTTTTTCACAATGCTGTAACTCTCTCTAGTCTACTCCAACTCCAAATTCTCCTCACACGTTGCACATACAGGTATATCAGAAAACCCGAGCATAGTGACTGTTTTCAAATCTCAAATTTTGCTTCTCGATTTAGCCCTAGCCATGCCGTTCCAGACACTGAGAAAAACTGACTTTGATCTATTGCTTTCTCCAGTGTTCCTCATTCAGTCCAGTATAAAGGGACGCTACACCTGCAATTCAAAGACAAGCTGAGGCCGTGTCATCCTCTGTCTTCTCCTGTGAACCACAAACAGAACACTGGCCTTTTGAAGTTCTATCTTTCATGGCGGGGACAGGGGGCTCGGGAAGTGCTAACATCTCGCCTCTCATCTCAAATACACACAGGCTATTTCAGAGCTAAAGTGCAGCTGTCAAAAACATAAACGGTAAATCGTAAATAAAAATAATATGGCATTTGTCTAATATAAATGGTTGTCAAAAAGCAACACCAAGATACATATTGATAAAAAGCATATGGAATACTTAATAAAGCATGAACAGTGAGTTTATTAAGAAGGATTCAGGCTAATTAAGAACTTAACTAATACTCTAACCCTTATTCTTTACCCTAACCCTAACTTTAATTAAGTCGTGGTACCAAACATGGTATTACAACAAGGTACTAGTTGGAACAAGTATTGAAACTGGACTAGATCAGGACTAAATAAGGACTAGAACAGGACAGAACCAAGTCTACATCAGAGCTAAAATGGGCTCAATATAGGATCAAATAACAACGAACAACAAAGTTTGAGCGCACCCTATGACCACATGGTAATATTAAATAAACTACTATTATTATGAATTGAAAATGACTCTCTTGTGTCTCTTGTCTACAAAAATAATGTTTTTTAAAGCAATTGTGGTATCAGACTGGAATTGAGTAGCCAATTTTTCCTTCGTCGTGAAATAGAGTTTGATTTTAATATTGTGATTTTGACAGCACTTTCCCAGACATTCATAGTCACTTTAAATGCTTTGTCCTTTTTCTCTGTCAGCTCTGTTCCTGTCACCCATTTCCTTGTTATTGCTTTTTTGCTGCAGCCAAAGGAATAAACTCCACAGGTATCCATCAATCATTTCATTGTTGGAGTTTTACATCCGAGATCATACATTGTTTTAAAGGCAAATTAAATATCAGCGTTGAAGACAGTCTGCGGTGTAAATGTATGCATTTTTTCAGTCATTTTACAATCACACAGCTGCTGGGGTAGACAGACAGAAACATGGCTGCCAATCTGCACCTTCAGCCCCTCCAACCACCACGAGTCACTCACACGCTACATTCATACAAGGAAAAGTGTCACAACAAGAGTATGCACTGGTCCTCGATGCTGGGATCAAACTACAAACCTCTAGATTTGTGGCGAGCCCTTAAACCTCTGAACGTTTGCCGACCCAATCGTCATCTTATTGTGTTAGTTGTTGTTTTTTGCGCAATAATGTTTTAACAGGCACACAAATACAGCTAATTTAACAAGTGTAAATATGCAGTGATTACATTATGAGAAACTTGAATGCAAGAGTTCGCCTTGTGCCCTCGTCCCTGCTGTGGTTCTGGCTAAAGCACCACAAATGTTTCTTTAAGATGAAGGAGTAAAACAGACCTTGATGGCCTTTCTCTTCTTTCTGCTCCATGTTGTTAGAGCAGCAAATACACTATAAAGTTTTTACTGTGAGATTTTCTGGTTTGCAAGGAGAGAATGTCTTATTATATTGTAAAACTGTACACAGATGTATAGCCTTGTTTATCTAAATGAAGCACTGATGTGACTGAGTGCATTTATTATTAGTAGGTAATATGCCAAGTAAAACTGCTGACCTAGAAACATGGAAAGGTTATTATTAATTATAACTCAATCTCACAAATAAAGGAATAAATCATGCAAATCATTGTCTAGTGATTTTTTCATTAGTTATTCTTTTCAGGAGTGGTGCTTTGTGAATGTAAAATACAAACACATACAAAAAGTGACAAAAAGTGAGAAAACAAAATAACTGATTATGTTTTTCAAGGGCAAACACACTATATTTTTATGTGATTAAATAATTGCTCAATGGGATGAAGCAAAAATGTTTGAAGGATGTTTAAACTTGATGAAATACTATAGTAATCTAACTTTTTTGTATAAAAAGTAGGCCGCGTGAAAACATTTGCATAAACAATAGGAATGTAACAATAACTGTGATTTCATTGAGGCTGTAACAATATGCAAATCTTCATCCTTTATCCTTTTTTAAATACTTTGTGCGAATCATTAGTGTAATATTCCAAATGATTAAAATTTAAAGAGCTTAATAACAGTTATTTCTTCATGTTGTCTGCACAGAAATGGAGCAAAGGATCATGGTCTATGTTGTTCCCTCTGTTTTTAGCTTTTACTTAAATAAAACAAGGAATTTAAGCAAAAACATTTATACTTAAATGTACTGAGATAGCGTATGATTATTGTGAGGCGAGGTGAGTTTATTTAGAGAGCGCAACATAACTATATGATATCACAGTTTTTCAGTTATTGTTACATCCATCACAATCACAATCACAATTTACATCATATTAGTAAATAAAAATCTAATTCTATGATGGAGCTGTTGAAATGCATGAAATTGTTGCAACAGCACTCTAAAAAGCATTGATAATTACACAGACAGCACTGGTTCTCCATTCACTGCAGTCAACATGAATGAATTATCATTATTAAACACATTTAAAAACTTAATCTTTCATATGACTGATATCAGAAGTGAGAGATGTATAATAAAAAATTTATAATATTAAACAATTGTAATATAATACATTTTTTATTATACATCTCTCACTTTGAAAATTTGCATATTCAGAACATCAAGGGTATCGTCTGTGATTAAAACTATAAAAAATTGTGGCAACGAGTGAATGAAATGTCTGTAATCTCCCCAACAAAGGTATACAGTGATATTTCTGCACTTTTGAAGTTTGTTTTATGATTCACCAAGACATTTACAGACACATGTTTGCACAATCCTGATGCAATGAGAGAAAATCTTCTGAATATCATAAAGATACTGCCAAAAAGATAGATCAAGATATACATTTTAGTCAATATCGCCCACCCCTAATTGATATCCTGTGATAGTAATGTGAGAGTTGTCAGTAAACAAATTTAGTGTTCCATTTAGTGTAGAAAAAAGAAAATACATCACAATTTAATGATTATTCACAATTACTCAAAACGTAACGGAAAAAAATCTTAAATTGTCGTTCATTCTCATTTTCATATTACAATTCATCAATTATGTGACCAGCTTTACTAAATCAAACTTCTTGAATAACATAATAAAATGATTGTGACAAACAAGCAGTTTTCATTTAGATTAGTATTAGTAGTATTTTTTGCACTATAGATTTAACTAAAAATACTTAAATCTGCTTCAAATATTGTTGTCACGATTGTTATTTTGTTATTCTTATGATTATAATGTTACCAGACTAATCCCTCGTCAGAGATTTTTAGCAATGCTACAATACTATGAGCCAATTACAAATAAAAACCTGTGTAAAACTGATGATAATACGGTGCCTTGAGATTTGCATTCATCGTCAAATCCGTCCTAAACACACATCTGCATACAGTGTATTGCAGCTTCGTGTGGCTTGTGATGAGTGAGAGCTTTTAAAACCAAACCATTGATCAGTGCAGCGGACGGATCGGGGAGCAGCACACAGACGATGACACCACCGCAGCCAGATGGTCTGCGGACTCCCACTATACCCACAATGCTCTGAGAGATCGGATTGATTTGCCCTCCATGATATCAACGAACACAACCCGGCCACGACAGGCGACAAATACAGACACAAAAAAACATGACGCAAACTCCCAAATGCTGAGAAATCCGAACCCGAAGACGTCCTATAATTAGAAGCAGTTCTCCATCTCGTGCTCCTTGCGACCCCTGATCTAATATGCACGTGTATCTGTGGATATGGGAAGAAAACCCGAGACACAGAATCCCTATCAGGCTCCACAGGACAGGAGATCAAACAGACTGTGAGAAATATAGAGCAGCAATAATTAGCAGCTGTTACGGCATCAAACCTCTATCTGGGCCCGGCGTACACACAGATTCACTCGCACACCACTGCGCTCTTTCACCCACAATATCATTTCCAGATAGGCTACTGCGCTGCAACTTCTCCGGTGCAGATAATCAGTGCGCTGATGGGGAGGGAAAAAAAGTCCAACCCACGCTGTGTTCATCTCATTATGCACAGGCCTTGTTACACTACAAGTCTGACGGGTGTGGTGGGGACCGGGCTATTATTTTATTAGGCAGTTATCACAGTAATTGGGCCAGGTGGAGCTGCAGGTTGGAAAAAACAAAGATGAACCAAACTCTATTGTTACGCAAAAATGCTACAAGAGAAAAAGTAAAACATTGTCAACAAGAAAAAATATTCCTGTAAAGAATCCTACGCAGTTATAGCCTGTTTAAACAGTTAGACTCATTGTATTTACCAGAAAAATAAAATACAATACAAATACAATAAAATGGAAGAAAAAGAAACTGTATTGAACTAAGAATCCTCAATGACAGTGTTTTGTTTCATTGCAGTCGTAGCACATTCAGATAAACACAAAATTGAAATAGTTTCAAAACTATGAACGATATAGATGTATAGATCAAACAATAGGGAGGCAATTATTTAAAAATATGTAGTTGTTTTTGTATTTTTTAAGTTGAAATTGTTAAGTGTTAATATTGTAAATAAAACAGCAACTGCAATTATTTACTTTCAAATGTGTATCAAGGACACAATAAATGGGTATCTTTGGAGCGCGCTCTTAGAAACGGAGAAGAAGACCCTCAAAAAATGAATGACACAATTTCAGACTCTCTGAAAATTGACATTTTCAAGAGACTCTGGATTTGAAACAGATATGCCAGATTAAACTCTTAGAAGTATGATAGGATGTTTTATGTCAATTGTATGTTCCCCCTCTGTGTCATAAAAAATTGACAAAAAGGGAAAAAAAACAAAAAAACAAATACGTATCAAGTAACATAACTCTCGCAATTATCCTCTAACAGGATAAAGCTTTGAAAAAGATTTTGTTGGCAAAAACAGCAATTCGATTTAAGTGCAAGTATTAAAACTTGACAACAATAGCATTAAAGTTACATTATATCTTACATTACATCCCTACAATTCTCCACATTTAGCAGTGTGGGAAAACATGCCTCACGCTTTTTCAACACTTTACAAAGGCGTAAGGTCTGGAATCGTATCCTGTTTCTCTGTTTTCTGATGGTGTGATTGACAGGTGAATTAACCAATCAATATCTGATGATTGATGAGATGCATTTGAGAGACAAGTGCTAGAAATTGTGCTGATTGGAATGTCCCAAAAGTGGATGTTTTTGCCCTGCCTGCACAGATTTAAGTTTAACTTTAAACTCATTTTTATGATTTGTGTTTTCTTATTGCATGATCTATTTTGTTACTGTTCTTGTTTGTGCGTTGCAACACTGGAATTTCCCCTCTGTTGGACAAATAAAGGATCTCTTATCACATCTTTTCATTTAAGGCCTGTTCAAATCCAAACCGTACTGCATTCAAAACGGAAAGCAGGAGGGTGTAACTTGCCAGGCCACTAATTTAGTTTAAAAAAACGTAATAAATGTGACTCCTCATCCCTTCACAGCTGGACAGGTGTAATGCAGAGATCACATTACAAGTATATTTAGTCATTCATTTATTAATAGAGTCCTGAGACCCCCGCCCACTGTAAAACTGCTTTGTATGTGGGTCCCCACAGCACAGTGTAGCTTTGATTTATGTCGGGGAATAAGCGCTTTCCTCTCGTCAATCTCCTCTGAATTAATGAGGTATAAAAAACTAAAGCTGGCTCTCTCTCGCTCACACACGCGGATATTGGCAGTAGATTTGATTGTTCGACTGCACTGGGGGTAGTTGAGACCGCAGCCCCTCACGGCTACTTGGAGAAAGCCATTGACCCAAATTGCTGCGCTGCATAAATGAGACACTTGGAAGTTTCTTTTTGGTGATGGCGCGGTCGTTTGTGCCTTTGATTCAACCAGGTCAGTGGAGTTATGTTCTTCTCCCCCGGCATCGAATATAAAAACACTTTATACACTTTGTCCCCTGAATTTGCCTTACTGAGCGCTGCCATCATTTACGTATGGGAAAAGTGGATTACAGCACACTCTAGTTTTTCTACATTGTGCTTCATGGTAATATTATTTCACACAGAAACCTCTTCGCCACCATACCTTTCTTTCCGAGTGACATTCATTAAAAGTTTGCTTGAGTCGTAGCGATGTGACATACAGGAGCTCCTAGCCTGTTCCACTCCAATTTTCTTCTTTTCACAGCGTTTTTGCAGCAGTAAGGAAAAGTAGTAACATTTACAGTCTGAATAATACTCTAAGTGGTATCCGGAAACCGCGCAATGACAGTCAAAGCTCAAACGAGTCATATACAGACACAGAAAAGGGTCATGGAGACAAGTAAGATCAAGCCTAACTCTACTATTTTGCTCATTACTTTTAAAAAAATGAAGGAGCGCTCAAATTTGCACACAAAATACAGAACCAAACCAAGGCCACACGAAGACTACACAAGATAAAATATGTCTCTAAAGTCAATTGTACAGGAAAGCATTAAAAAAAAAAAATCCTTGCTATTAAAAATGTATGCTTTGTCTGCAGTGTCCAATTTATTTTACATGATTAAGCACTACATCGGTGAAAGTATGTTGTGTTTCCAAGGGCAGCCTCACTTGAATTTGACATGTCTTTCAACAAAAATGAAATTTAAAAAAGCTGACCACGGTTTTCAAATTGATCCCAGGTCTCACTATTTATGTGCATATATTTTTAGCATCTGTAAGAGGGTATGAAAGTAATGACAAAGACTGACTAATAGAAACCTTGCGATATTAAAAATTATGCATTAGTGTCTGCACCTGGAGCAATGTGATTTAAGTTCAGGGGCAAATGCTTAGTCACACCACAAAACATAACATTATTTCAGAAAATGAAGATCAAAATTATTTAGTTTAATTTTTCTCTTAATAATATGAATCCCCACCAATACTTTGTCCATCTGCAGCAATCCAACTACTACAAAATTTTATGCCAAAAGATCATTTTAAAGGACACATGTTCTGCTACAGTGACTTTTTTGATATTTTAACCCTGTTCTAACATTGTTCCATCATCAAAAACACACTTGAAGTAGCATTCAGTTGCACTCACACTGTTTTGAGGAGTGTTCATTAGAAAATCCTCCCCCCTCCGAGCGTCAAAAACACTTCCTGGTGAACTCCTTGATCTGGGACATATTTTCAGATCATCTACATCAGTGATTCTTAACCATAGGGCCGGGGCCCAAAGTAGGGCCGCGAGCACCTCCTTGAGGGCCTCACGATCACTAAAATATAATACATTTAATATGAGATTGGGCCTCGAGTTACTTTAGACAGAAAAAGTCGGGCCTCAAGGTAAAAAAGGTTATGAACCTCTGATCTACATCACTTACCCAAGAATCTTTTGCTGTTTTAAGTCCTTAAATCGTCGCCAGACTCGTTCTGAGCATTTCTGCCATCCAAACACAATGACTGCTACTTTCTTGATAATTACAAGTAGAACATTGCCTGAAGAGAATATAGCTAAGCGCTTGGCACCATCTAGTGGCTGGATGCACTAAGTAAGTGTCTTTCCAGACTGCAGACAAAAAATGTAATAATTTCAGAATAAACTTTTTTTCTTTTTTAAACATGAGATGGTGGTGGAAGTCTGCCACTTTTGTCTCCAACTTGTTATAGTCTTGCCTTGAATGTTACAAGTTGCTTTCCAGCCAAAAGTGAAGCATTCAAACCAAACCAAAACATGGCGACATCGAGGGTTGTTCATCGCCAGCCAAAATACAGACTATTGGTTGTTTTCAGATTCTGGATTGTGATGATGTTGTTCAGCCAGATGGAGAGCAAGAGCCAGATTTTATATTGATTACATGGTACTGGCCATAAAATATTCAAAAGGTAGATTTCCACATGTTAAACCTGTTTCTATAAGTGACAATACCTTAGAGTTGTCTGTATTACAACAAAAACAAGCATTTAACAACTACTAATTTTAGTTACTTTCCATCTGTTAAATATTATTAGCCAATAGAATGCTGTGATGCCGGCTGAAACCCAACAATATTGCTCTTTGAAAAATGTGCTTTCATCATTTGTGGATGGGAAGGACAGATGTCTGTGCTTTTTTCTCAACTACAATCCACAAAAGTTTGATTCCTTGTTTGTTGGAACGTTCCGCCTTCTCTCGATTGATCTCAGCAAGAGCCGGTGCAGACTGATAGTGTGCCCTACACCATAAAAGTTGGACTGACCACATTTAATTATGACATGAAGCGAACTAAACTAAAGCTGTTCCACTACACAGCGTCCACCTGACTTCTTTAATAAACAGGTGAAACTGTTACACTGGTGTGAAAGGCCGTTATATAAAAACAACACGTCTATTGTTGGTGACTAATTTAAAGCATCGCATGTTATTTTAATGTAGCAGCAGTAACTTTATGAACTATCAGCCTTTGAACAGAGCAGATAAAAGTAGAGTTCAAAGCGTGATCTGTCACCACTGATGCAGCAGGAGAGGCAGGCGCTGCGGCAGGTGGAATATGGAGTTTAGTGGCTTCGGGCTGTTTAGAGCGATCACATCAAACACAAATAATATACTGGTGCATAGGACACACACCTCAAAATACATGGTTTACCACCCACTTCAAAGACTTTGGGAAAATAGCATTATTCTCATTGGATTACAACAGGTAGATAGGCGATACTTTTAAGGTGAGACACTACAGGTGGCCAACATAAAAGGTTATTGCGTTTGGTGGAAAAGGAAAAAAATCGTTTGAGGTGCAAGTTTGACATAATCTACTTAAATATGCACACATTTGCATGCAAAACTATTAACACTATCATTTAGCAATCTTTCATCGAATAGAGCACATCATGTTTTGACTTTTAATGAGTAACTGAAATCTGAAAATATTGTCCTTAAGGGAAGATAGCGCAAAACGGACTTTTAAGTGCTTTTAATTGTTATAATCGTTTTCTCTTCTTCTCGTTTACCACTCGAACCTGTATTTTAAGTGATTCGCACATGTTTGAGTATCTTTTATCTCCAACATTCAAGACACCGTTGGAAAATTTCCATTGTACCCCCAGACACGTCCACTTTTCTGTACTTACTTTCGATGATTCACACAGGATCCAGCAACATCAGCCATTTTGCCACAAATGGTCCACTTCTTGATACCTTGCTCTGCAGCTCTCTTTGGGTCAGCGTGGTCCAGCAGTGTGGGACTTTGTTGTGATGACGTTTGCAGTTGGGACCAGTTTCTGTAATTAAGTTTTACATCAATATTGCAATTAAAATGTACACGGTCACTCTTCTAACATAAAAGACATACATTTGTCGTCTACCATCCGTCCTGTCCCTGTGGCTGCTTTTACGCAGAACGGACAAAGAGGAGGCTGAAGTGTCCAAACATAAGTGTGCTATAAGGGCAAATAATTTGGACAAACCTATGGTCAGACAACACCAAAGCAGTCCAGTTTGCCTTGAGGTGGAAGGACTTAAACTCATTCACAAAACATTGGAGCTGAGGACGGTGTAAGATTATTATTTCAGAGCGAAACATGCTACATTTACATCCTGCGGGCAACACTTTACCCAGATTTAAACGATGAAACTGACTACAGTCTATTCTTTTACAGTGTCATCTCTTTTCTTTCCTTCCCTGCTGTTTCTTACACATTTTTCTCTTAACAAATTCACCATATATATTGTTTGTTTACATTTTTCATCTGATGCAATGTGTGATGTCTCCTCCTCCATTCCAGGTGTGCGATCCCCTGATTATAAAAAGCAAAGGACGCACACATTTTTTTCCAAGCAACAGACCGCCAGTTTGATTGGTGGTTATGCTAGCAAAAGTTTATTTTATATTGCTATATTTTTTCACAATTAGGGTAAGGTTAGGATTAGGAGCAGATAATTTGGTTAAATTTAGGGCTTTGGGCCAGGTAAACTAACTGTGTATCAGCAGAACTGCTTTGTGGGAAAAAAAGGACACACAAAAAATGACAACCTGAAGAAGGCTGCTGTGCGTTGCTGTGTGGGAAAGAAATCACCACATGCTTTGTTGCTATGTTTTATGTTTTAAAAAAGACAAAATAAAGGCTTTTTAAACTTATAAAATTATGAAGAGTGCCTTGGCTTCTGCTTTTTTCTGTGTTTTCTCCCAGATTATAATCAGCACCTTCAACCTTGATTAACCTAGACAGGATTTCCATAAGCATTTCTTGTCTAAAAATTTACATAATATAAAATCCAAATCCTCTAGTGCCTTAGATTATAAGTACATAGCAGACAAAACCATAATACAATATAATAGTCTTCTTTAAAGTCCACTTAGAAAATTGGTGCTTGCGTAAGTGCAACTGAAGTGGAGAAACATGAATCAGAATGAGAGGGTAACACTTTGTGGCTTTCAAAATGAATATTTCTTCTTTTTTGTTTTGTTTTGTTTGTTACAAATATATCTTTTAGGTCTACAGTATAGACCTTTTCATTATTTTGGTCGATTCTTACAATATACAAGAACCTACCTCTTAAGTGCACACAGAACGCAGCAATAACGTTTTCACCTGCAGCGTCCAACCTTTCACTTTTGCCCAAGGACACGAGCCGCCAGCATCGCCCCACCTGCCCTTACCCCGGGGCGTAATGGGCTGTAATTTAGGAGGGTTTAATGGTTAAGATGTGATGCTCGGTTGTAAGACAGCATGGCTAATGTTATCTCCGAGAGACAGATGTTCCTCCCAAAGATTACTACGTACACAAACCCACACGTACACACACGAGAGACCGCCATAAACCCTGCGTGCACATGCAGAGATGCCTGATCACATTCAATCCGCAGACAATGGCACCGCCGGGAGGGTCGAAAATAGCTGTATCGACTGGCTATGCAGATCAATGGCAAATACAACGTCCCTGCGAGTTAATTATGAAAAATGATTTTGCTGGAAATACAATACGGAGGAAAACATAGCATTTTGGTCCGACAGATGTTTGATTTTTGGACTGTGTGCGTAATACTCCTTCTTGCTGTATTGATCGAAAGAATAGCGCACGTTGTTTTAAAATCATGGCCTTTAAAAACTCTATTACCTTTTAAGAATCCAATAATGTCCCGCTGTTCTTTGGCTATTAACCCTTAGCGCTATTCATCATCCATATCATTCCCCTATATCTAACCACAGAATTTAATCCCAAGTAGTGAATGTTTTTTGGGCAGCTTATAAAGGTCACTTAGTTTATGGCTTTTAACTGAAGCTGTCAGGAGCAACCCTTGGGTCAGATAACATCACTCCTCTTTTGTCATTAATTCATCCGCAGCGATGCACGGACACAGGCGGGAGGACAGCATGCAGATGAGAGCACGCACCTCTTATCGGCCCGGGAAAGACAATCGATTCTGGGTCAATTTTCCTCACCTTCTTCAGGTAACATCAGCATTTATCCCTTTGAATATCTGCGCTGACTTCAAAAGCAGTCTGAGGTGGAAATTAACTTTTTTTCGGGGGCTGCGTGATCTTGAAAAAGAATCAAATAGCGATTTTTCTAACGAGAATTGCGATCGGGATTAGATTTTCGATTTATGTTTTAATGGTATTCTGTTCAAAGTGGGTATTTTCAGCTGCGGGAGCATTCGTTTCAGAACATGTTTGTAGAAGACTAAACTACACAGTTGGCAAGTTTTCTACAGAACAAAGCAGGATTAAGATATTTGCTGGGGAAATTATGTTACTTAAATAATTGCAGCGCTTGCTAATTGCAAATTGTGATGATTGAAACAGTGATTTCAATTAGGGGTTACGATTATTGCGAGAAGAGCCATCCCGATTTAACGATTATCCATGATTACTTACAGATAACAAAAGAAAATCCTTAACTTTTTTCATTCTAATTCATTACTGTCCCAATTGAATGTGAGAAGCTTCACGAAATCAAACTTTCTGAATGCAAAACTAAAGTTATTGTGATAAAAAAACAGCCAAATTAAAAGCACAACACATTGAAGTGTACATTTTGGGAGCACAGATTGACTTATTTTTGCCTCTAAATTAGCTATGATTATTGATTTTTAATTCTATCGATTATATTTTCACCTGAGTAAACATGATCATCGATCCCTAATTACAATATATCTTGCCGTGTACCGCTGTTGTTTATTTTTACTTTACTTTTTAATGCACATCTCAAACAAACTTATTTTAAACTACATAAGATGCATTGACTTGTTGGTAATTTAAGCGACTAAGTGTCTATTGGAGAGGCCAGTTCTGAAAAGCATAGGATAACATTTCTCTTAATGTATAAAGTAGACATTACACATTTTGAAGTGCTGTATATTGTTTTATAAAACTATCACAATATATGATAACATTGAAATTACTTTACCACTGATTAAATAACTCTAAAGCCGCAGAATATCCCAAAACCCTTTCTAACCCTTTTCTGTACAATATCTTTGAAAAACATGAGCTGCAACAAATACAAAGCTGAATAAACGCTTTAGGCATTCGTTAGTGCCAATAAATTGTCACAGAAGCTACTTATTTGATTCTTTACACCTCAGATCTTATTGTATGACATAAAAATAACAAAAGGAATTCCCACTAGTACGAAAAAAATAACTATTCAGCCCCAAAACACATTGTTCCAGCTATTATTTATAGCACGATAAGTGGATACAATACTCATCATGACAGGCCTAGAATAAACTCTACGAAATGTTTATACATCTTAAGTTACAGGGAAAAACATATGTTAATCTTTCTTTTATTGATTTCTTGTGCTTTGACCTCACAGCAGATTCTGATGGTTCACATCTGATCACGGCTCTGATACTTTGAATCCTTTACAAAAGTCAAACGTGTGTGCACAGTTGTAATGTCTGCCCAACTCTCCGGAGCCCTGGCTTCCTCCTGTTCCCATTTAACAGCTTTAAACCTCAAGATCCTAATAATTTCCCTCTAATCCCTTCAGTGGGGCTCCCTGTTTAACTCTCTAATTAAGTCAACAATACACACAGACATTCTCTCTGTTCTATCTGATGCTGGCGGTGGCGGCGGCTGCACTGATGCCGTGTCTATATGGTGTCTATACGAGCCGTTGTGTGGGAGCATTTCAATAATTAAAGTTCCATCGGGCTGTTGTTATGACGACACATGGATTTTTCTGATGTTAATCCAGGATTATTCTCCTCTCTGCTCATCTCATTAACGACGATTATTAAAAACACATAGGAGCGCGGGTGTGCATGCACGCTCTCTTTACTAATTATGGAGCGGTTTCCCTGGAGATGGACACGAGCGGTGAAAGAGTACAAAGATATCTTGTGTCGCAGGTGACGCACATTAGGAAAATCTATTATTAAAGATGCATACATTTATAGGCAGTGTTTGTCAGATCTGAAGCAGCAAGTTAATTTCAAACTGTTCAAACAAAACAAAACTCAATTAAAAGTAATATTATACCAAAAAAGCAGTGGAAAACATTACTGCATGAATGATAAACAGCGGAGTGTTGTAAGTCTCGTCTTAATGCTGCGTTCTTGTCGTCCTCGGAGGTCGGAACACAGACCTCAGAGAGACGTTTTCTCTGAGTGTCTGTGTTCCAGCGTCAAGTCAGATGAAAACTATCAGCAATACATTACAGAGTATGGACTATAACGACTCAAATCAAATGATAAAACCAAAGGAGGTGCTCAATCAATCAATCAAAATATGAATACAGTTGAGTTAATTTATCAACTGAGTAAGGCCGCTAACTAACTAATTTAGTAATCAAATAATCGTTAATTGGTGAATGCGTAGGTTACAAAACATGCCATGAGCTGAGGAAAGAAGTTTTATGGTGCAAATTGCATGGAACTGAAAAAAAAAGTGTAAGTGTAGTATTTTTGATGAAAACGCTCTTTTGTTTGCAAATATTCTCCGTTACGATCCACAAACGACTTCGATTCAGCTTCATCTGGGTCAAATTTAGTAAAAATCACACATTCATCTGCCTTTCGCGTTTAAAACAACTAATCGATTAATTGCATAAATAATCGCTAGACCAATCGATTGCCAAAATAATCATTAGTTGCAGCACTACAACCGGAATGAATGTGATTTCCTGCTTTTGTTGTCATTAGCTCCATGTAAGCAACATTAGCAACATTTATAACGGCAGAAGCTCAGTGTTGTCTGAGTTTCCAAATAGGAATTTCGAGATGTGAGAGCGTTCCAGTGTGAGTGTGAATTTACAAGTTGGAACTCAGAAAATCCAACCTTCGTGGACGACTGGAAAGCAGCATATGGTCAGCTTTTACTCTCCAACTTTTGAGTTTTATGGTCCACTGTGATTTTTATTTATTTTACTTATTTATGTCTATTCTATGGTTTTATAATTTTGCTTGGGTTTGATTTGACTTTGACTGTTTTTAGCAAGTAGTGAAATCAAATTGAGCAGTTATTGTAGATTTTATTTGTTGTTTGATGTTGTTGTCTGTGCAGCACTTTGGAAACAGTTTATAAAATGTGTTAAATAAAGTGGATTTGAATTTGAAAGTTAATAAAAACAATTGGCAATGTATTTTACTGATTTTTGATCAAGCTGATGTGTCAGTGCGTTCTATTTCATGTAAGGACAATTACAACTTTACCCGTGTTACTTCTATGACTGCAAGATTAATCACATTCATACTTCAATTAAAATTGAATGTAAACAAATTATCCCTTCTCAGCGGGCCTCGTTATGAACAAAACCCACTAACCCAGTAGTTTAGAGCGCTCCAAAAATGTTCTGAACTGCATGAGATTCTTGCATTTGTCTGGCAGTTCATAATTCTGTAGATAATTGCAGTGTGCTCTCGAGCTTGAGAGCAAAAATAAATCTAATCACAATTAGATTTTCCCCCAAATCGTTCAGGCCAAGCTAAACATTGTTGTATTAAGGATGGGAGGAGATACAATTCCCACAAGACAAAAGAATGGGTGCAGGAGAACGAGGCAAGATGAGATTTTTACATCATTTAAATAGTAATAAATAAATTGTGTGCTTTTGGCCACTTTTTTTTTTTGGCTGCCATTGTTGTGCTGCTTTTAAGAACTTCTCAGCTTTTAGCTTTTGTCCAAGCTAATAGTAAACACATGAAAAAAATCTTACAAGCAAATTGTCCACATGCAATGTTATTTTGTGAGATACTGCTGTATTATGAAAAAAAAGCAACTAACGATTATTTTGGTAATCAATTAGTCTAGCGATTATTCTTCCGATGAATCGATTCGTTCATGAAAGGGCTGTGAATATGCTATTTTTAATCAATTTTACCCAGATAAAGCTGAAGTTAAGCCTTTTGAGGACGTCCTGGTGAAGAATACTTACAGACAAAAGGGTGTTTTCACGAAAAACACTAAATTTACACATTCTCCATGTCATTTTTTTGTGATTCCTGCTCTGTCTGAGTAATAAAACCTCTTCTCTCAGCTCATGGTATGATTGGCATTATTCGATTACTAAATAAGTTGACAACTATTTCTGTAATCAATAAGTTGCGATTAATCGATGAACTTGTTGCAGCCCTAAATTGATCACAAATGGCAGATGTAAACATTAGGGATTACATTTATTTGTCAGTGTTTTCAATTCGTCAACTAGATTATTTCTATTGTAAATTGAGACTTTTTAAATGCATTATCAACCAAAAAGGTTGAAATGTAGTGACTGAAGGCTTCTAGAGAGAGAATATTTTTGAATAAAGTGTGCTATTGATTCTTTTTTTATATTTTTTATTTAATCACACCACGGTCTTTGTTACAAAAAGGTCTTTTCATATGAGTTTTAGAGTCTGTATATTCCAGAAAACAATTACGATTATCAGTTTTGGGAAGTAACTAAATACATACCACTAATAGGTATTCAGAATAATAATTTAACTGTATGCCGGTACAATTACTCTATCTTTTGATGAAAATCAGAGGAATACATCGTGGTATTTGAGGATGAAATTTATGCTTCAAGCTGCACTGAATTAGTGAGAAAAAAAGAAAATGCAACTCTTATAGTGAGTGCATGAGCAATTATTTCTTCTCTATTTTGTGATGAAGTTATCTTATCTTATAACTAAATGTGGAACAAACAGTGAAACAAAAACAAAAAGCAGTTTTAATCCTATGTCATGTTTTCACAATATAATATAACGCAACACAAGTAACAGAATACATTGCAAAATATATTTTAAAGTAGGTATTCTGTAACTAAACACATTTTGAAAGTATTCTTCCCAGCACAGATGATTATCAAAATTCCCAGACAGCCACCTACTGTAAATAAGAGTGTGCACTTTATACTTTATATTGTATTTTTATTACCATGTTTAGTAATTATTTATCCTATTTTTATTGCATGCGCCTATTTCATTCATTCCTGTTCTAAACTGTGTGTTGCAACAGTGGAATTTCCCCATTGTGGGACAAATAAAGGATCTCTTATCTTATCTTATCTTATCTTATCTTATCTTATCTTATAAAATAGCCGAGTATGATTAGTTGATAAAGTATTGCCGCCCTAAACATGTTGATGAATGAAATCCCATTTGTCCTCTTTGAATAACACCATGGAGTCACTTTCCTTTTAAATAAGTGTTCAAAGCCCATTACAGGTGCATGAAACGCTCTCAGACAGCGAGTACACCGCATGTACCTGAAAGTGCCCTTGTCTCCAAACTCTCCGGCGCGGCGCACTCTCCCGCGGCGCCTTCTCCCTCGCTCTGACGTACAGGTGAGAGAGAGAGATCACCGGAGGCCCGTGTGTGTCCACTCTGCCCCGCTGCACCGTGGGTCAGCTCAGAATAACCACTCCGCTCGGCCCTGCAGCGATCCATCACAAAGCACAGTGTTACGAGCAAACAACACACACAAATACACTGCAGCCCCGTTTAATTACAAAGCCAAATGCTGCATGACAGGAGCGCCCCGGGTACGCAGTCCTCAAGGTCTCCTCTCCTGCGCCATTATCATACGCTGAGCCGCATGGACATGAGTAAAAGCCTGCGCCGCAACAACAACATCACATCACGTTAGGTTAAAGTTGGTGTCCGAGCATCTGCATCCTCGGACAGTTTGTGGCCACATCTCTCATCTGGAAAAGAAAAGTATTGGACGAGACGTTTTTAGCTGGTGCAGGTAAAAGGAGCTGAGAGGCAGAAAAGGGCTGTAAATAGATGTTGATTCCATTTTGCAAAAGTGAAAAACAAGATGAGGGCTGAAGAAATTCTTGGTCGACTAAAGTCCTGCCCGATCAACAGATTAGTCGACTGAAAAGAGGATGTGGCAAAAATATAAACACTATGAAGTATGTCCATGTATCTGACCCAAACTGCACTCAAAAGACAACAACTGCCCAGGAATTCATACAAAAACAACTATTTATACAGAAAAAACTGTGTTGGACTCCAAAATCTACGGCTAACTCACTCCATATCTTCTCTTCTTTCACAGTTTTTTTTCCACATAGGTCCTTTAAATCTAAATAAAATAATTAGTCGACTAACAAAATGGTGGTCGATCAAGACAGCATCGACCAATTAATTGACTAAACGACTAAAGGATTACAGCTCTAGTAAAAATATATCAAAAGTATAAAGTATCTCCATATATTTGACCCAAACTGCAGTCAAAAGACCACAACTGCACAGGAGTTCATACTAAAACAAGAGAAAAGTACTAGAAAACAAGAGTATTTATATGTTAGACAATACATTTTCAGCTAACTCACTCCATATCTTCTCATTTTTGCTACATATATATTTTTAATCTTAATAGAATGATTAGTCGACTAATAAAAATCTTGGTCGACTAGGATTCCATCGACTTTACTCAACTGAAGGATTACAGCCCTAAACAAGATTATGACTCATAAAAATGCAGCATATTTAGGAGTCACTTCTTTTGTACCAGAATATTTTTGATGTTAGAGGTCACACCAGCAGCGATAGAGACAGAGACAGAGCAAGGCTGGATCAGAAAAGGCATTCAATGTAAAATAAATCTATAGAAAAAAATGTAATCACTGTGGAATTTGCTTTGATGACTTTTGTTGAAAATCATAAAATGTCACTGACGGAACAGAACATGTTTCATCAGAAGATTCTGTAGAAATATGATTGTAAAATATGGTTAACTCAGAAAATAGACTGCAGTAAAAACATTTTGCCTTGTGCGTTCTTTCATTTTGATGTCTTTGTGACTAATTTCTTACTGCTGACCTAACAGATGACCTGAGATGTGCTCAGACTATTCATGCGCTTCAGATTCTTGTAAATAAGTGCCATTTTAAGTACTTTTGATCATTCAAAAGATATAATATTATCTTTTAAATTGTTCCATGGAGTCTTTCCTTCGTGGTCACTGTCATTTAAAGGAGCACTGTGTAATATTTCTGCCACCTGCAAAGTAAGTATCATACATATGTTCAATGTTCTTTGATTAACGCTCCTGTACATGGTCTTTGTAAAGAGTAAATAAACTTGCTGACTGCTTTTATTTTTTATTTTTTGGTTGATGTCTTACTTCATGGGGGTTTAACTTGATCATAGGTGTTTTTGTTTCTAAAATATATATAACTTTAAAAAAAAAATCTTTATTGTGAGTGGGGTCGCCTCTCCACAGATATGACCTGTAACTTGACCTGGTGGTGTCAGATGCTTGGAGATGGATATTGTTATTAATGTCGTGTAGAACAAAGCAAAAACCTTTCCGCGGATGAAAGCAGGTTGCAAACTCTCCATCATAAAAAGATATAATTTTATAATAAGTTATGTATCATTTATGGATATTTATTAATCATTGACAAACATTTACACATGTTAACAAATCACTCACTAGGGTTACTGTTTTGGTTAGGAAGTTAATGTTAATGATTAGTTTATTTTTTGAAAGATTATTAGGCATTTATAAAAGCTTTGTAGATAATATGCCTTATTATAAAGTGTTACCAAAACTTATACAGCACTTTTAAATGCTTTTCTTTTTCTGTTGTGAACACTGAGATATTTATGATTTCTCTCCAAAGTTTTTCCCGTTGACATTTAGGAGTTTGTCTCTTCACCTTGCTGCTTTCAAAAATAAATACCAAACGGTTGTAAAAGCAGTGGCCTATTATTGCCGTGTACCATTATTCTAACGTACACCATTTCTGCTCCATTGCTGATTTTTCTGTGACTTCAATGGCCTCTTGTCCTTCCCCTTGAAAGGCTGTGAGCGTCTGGCAGAAAGAAAAATGTATGCCCCTTATGTAACTGACAATTTCGTGCTTTTGACTCTATTGTTGTAGCGCACAAAGACTTCAGTAGCAAAAGGAGAATTAAAAAAGTTAGTGCGGCACATTAAACCTGGATCTGATTCAAATATTCTAAAAGGAATCCATCGTTTTGTTGGCACACGAGAACATTAAAAATAGGTACGAGAGGTAAAAGGATTTGGAGTGTTTTGCTTTGGCTGCCGCTAAGAAGTAAAGCTCTAAAACTAATTTCCGTCATCAACATCTGTCAGGCAGATTAAAGCTGGCGTTACACGGGTGCGCACTTAGTTCCGAGAAAGCATTAAACAAACCACAACTATGGAGTCGACTTGAGCTTTTAATGACACTCCTTCCATCCAAATTTCAGCTTTGACAAATGGGTGTGAAGAGGACAATCGCGGGGAAAGGCACTTCAGACACAGACAGATTTACGCCACAAGAGGAGAAGTAATCACGGATAAAAACAGGAGGGGCGTGGTCAGAGGGGTCAGTGTTCCATGGGGGCTTCTGCGTTCTCTTCATCATCGCTGCATGGATCGAAGTCTTCCTCGGGCGCCTCCTCCGCCTCCTCCATCTCTCCGCCCAGCTCTCCTAACAGCTGCTCCACGTGCTCCAACACGGGCTGGTCGTCACACCGCAGTTTGTTGTAAAGCTGGAGACAAAGATGCAAGAAGATGTTACAGAATTCACAATGTCGCAGTCGTAATCTGAGATGTGCAAAATTATACCCAGTGTAATAAAATGATTTCAAAAGGCTGCAAAGAGTTGATTAAAACTAAAAATAACAGAAATGTGCGGCGTATTCTTCCAAATAAAGATTTAAATAGGGCAGTGCAATTAATTTAACTAAAGCTCAGATTCAGTCAGTAACAGAAAAAGTGCTGTGCTTAAGTACTGCATTTTTTAATTGGACCGAAAAGTAGAAAGTGCTCTCCATTTGATTTGAGGGATAATTTTTAGCACGTTCAAAGTGACCTCCTGCGTAAAGGTTTTTATTTTTTTATTTTATGTTTTTTTTATTTATTTCAAGCCTAAGTCTTGAGCCATCAAAACTGAAAAAATAAAAATTTAATTGCAACTGTTGACCAAATATCAGCACAAATCTATATCAAAATCACTACATTTAACGCTTTAACAGTTAAGAGTCAAAATATGTGTGAAATATGTTTTATGTATTTTATTTACAATTTTATATGGTATTTTTTCCTTTTTTTGTTTTGTTTTTTGCTCCCATATCTGTACTTTTCTTTTACTCAATTAACAAAGCAAAATACTTCTATACACTGGATTCAGTTGTTTTTAAATGCTATATATTTGCTGAATGTTTTTAATTGAGAAGTTCACAGCCAATTCTTTGTTGTAAAAGCATGGCGTGCATTTTTGAGCAGAATTCAGACTTTGGAGGACAAGGTTAATGATGATTAAGGTAAGAGAACCTTTATTTGTCCCACAATGGGGAAATACCAGTTTTGCAATGCAGAGTTAAAGAACAGCAGGAGAATGTAAACATGCGATAAACAAGACGAGATAAATAAACAGCTCTGATCATGGTTGTGTGCAGTGCAGCCTAAGGACATAATAAACAGGAGGTAAAGTGACTGCAGTGTATTATAATATTATAATTTTACATACAATAAGTGGATGGTTAAGTACAGGGCCACATATAGACAGAATACATGATTGTTTATGTTCAAGGAAGTGTTTGAAAGCCAACCGTATTTGTTTTCAATAAGACAAAAAAAGATATTTCTGCACTTTCATGGTTAATTTTACTCCGTCATTTATTCCGTCATTGTGATGATAAAATAAGTAGATATTTCTTGGTGGATGTATACTTTGTTGTGATACAAACAGACTTTTATAGAGCTTAAATTATGTTATAAAAGTGTTTCCTCATAAAAATGCTCATGCTTTAGTCATGCTTGAGTAATTTAACACAAACATATCATTTATGATTCATGATCGACTGAGAATTTTAAAGTCTTCAATAGCCTCTTCTGCTTCCTATGAGCTAAGCTAAATCTGTGCACTCAAATCCCATAATTTCTTGCTTTTATCTTCAGAAATAGAAGAAGAGGTTAATTTAAAACTCTGGAGCCCATTAAACCGGGATTTGATTCAACTGTATTAAAATAATCTATGACTGGCCCACTCACGCGTTCATAGATTTTAGATACATAGATCACAAAATAGACACGGACAATTAACAGTTCTAGAAATGCCTGGTTTTGTCGATACATTTGAAAGTACTGAGGGTAGAACTGAGATCTGTGGTGTGTTCAAAGTGTTTTAGTGCTGGTTAGGTCCTAAAAATGCTTAATGGCAGCTGCGTTATGTCAGCAAGACTTACAAAATGCTGGTAAACACTTTTTTGTCGTTCATTTAGCGAATCAGCACATTTAATACAACATTTGGCTGCACAGGAGACAGAGGACCACTTATCTTCCCCTCACTGCTTCCACGTGCACGCCCACATGCACTACAGGCACCGTACCCTGCAGCATGCGTGGCTCTGCAGCATCTATGTGCATGAACAGGGCGCTATAATCAGTGCTGTTATCTCAGTGAAATATGCAGCGAAAGTGTAAGATAAAAAAGTCCTGTTCTCGGAGCCGCCTGCAGATTTATCTCTGTAAAATACTCTGGCTGTATGTAATTACCCAGCGCAAAGTGGAGCCGCGTGATAAAACTACTTTCACAACCACTAAGGACAGCAGCAACAACACTTTCTGCATGCACGGACGCTCTCAAAGGGAACTGATACAGCAATTTATAGCTGTTTATATTTAGCCCTTTCTTTCTAGATACAACACTAGTGGTAAAAAGAGCACACAGGGAACATGGAGGATGATCCAGGAATTCCTCTCCAAAGAGTTAAAGACAGCAGCCGTTGCAGAGCCCCTGACAAACGCAGCTGAGAGCCATCACTCTGAGTAAAAGTGTGATGAGGATGTGCGCCTGCCTAACCCTCAGATTAGTTTGAGCCGCAGCCGGAGCGACAGGAGACGCGTCCTCCCTGGGGAGCTCATTTGGACTGAACACAGAGCTCTGCGGCCTGAGCTGTGTTTAAGTGGAGGCAGTCACTGCTGGTCAGAGCTGAAGGGAGACAGAGCACAACCTAAGACCAGGACCAGGTCTGACCCGGGGGTATCTGACCCTCTCGGCTGTGTGACCGCACCATACATGCTTCAAAACAAACACACACTTATTCTTATTCTGTCAGCGTCACAGGGAAATGCCTGGAGATGTTTATCCACAATGAGCCTCCTGAATAAAGTCTCCTCTTCACAATGTTATTGGTTCAATACACATAGTAATTGCATATAGAAGCCTGAAGGTAAAAGGTAGCAGACTTTTATATGAGTTGCATAAGAAACAAATCTTCTGAACTTCTTAAACTGTATCAGATTGAGCTGAAAAGATGTATTTAGGCTGTTGTATTTATTAGTGTGGTGTGGATCAATAGAGCAGGATGTCTGCAGGATGAGGTGCGATTATTCATCGTGATGCTTTCAGCTAAACAAATAGGAGCTATTCTTTACACATTCTACACCCGGCTGCTGATCTCAGCACAGCCGTCACAAAAAACAGGCATTTCTCATTTAGTGCAGGCTGTGTTTTGCTCCTCACTTTCACGGCCCACAGAGCTGCCCCGTGTGGGAGGGTGTAATCACACAACTTCTTCATGGTCCACTCAACTCAGCTCCAGTCATGGGCCGAGGCACATGACCACTGTCACAACCTCTCCACATGTTCAACACCTAATACACGCGGCACAGGCAACACCTCTGAGACTCTATACAAGATTTAAGAAGTGAGGCGTGTAAATGAACTATACATTACGAACCTGTCCAACAGACTGAGATCAGTAATCAACTACACGTTCTGATCCTTTGTTTGGGATTCTGCTGCTGTAGGAGCTGCCAGCAACTCAACTCCCAAACACAAAACTTCTGAGCCCAGAGTTTTCAACGTTTAATGGCACGATGCCATATAAATCATGACGGCATTCACTGCACAGAAACTTTTATAGAGTTAGTCTGGCTTCAAGATAATGAGAGTAGCCACTTCAGTTCTTTGTGCCAAAATTGAATAGGCTTTTAGAGTTTAATGCAAACAGGAATTTTATTTGCTTCCATTGAGTTTGAATGGGACTCCGTTTATGGTCTTCTTAGTGCAAGGATGGTAGCAATAAGCAATAAAATCAAATACAGCAGAATTAGATTGGGTTTTATTTTTTTCTATATTTAGTGAGCTTATTCATATAGTAAAGATTATAAAGAAGGATCCTTTGTCCACTATATAATAAATGGTAATGGACTATAATACAGCCTTCTCATAAAAATTGATCCATTTCCCAGCGGAGTCTTTTCTGAGAACTCACAGAGCAGAATAAAGACGGGCTGATTATGCGCCGAGGCCTAATCATTTCATCATTGTTCACCTTCTGTTCCATATCTGTGCTAAACTTCCCCTTTCATTTCAACTCTTCATCTGATTTCCTAAAGCCTCCATTTACTGGGCTCATCTCCCGCTTATTTTCCTCTCATCCACTACATCTTTGGCTTTTCTTTCTCCCTCGCACTTGTACACTTGTACCAAATGACCTTGCTGTCGAGGTGATAGATACGTCTTCAAACTTTAAACCTGTACACGAGCGACTGTCGACACGTAGGCAGCGTACAGAATGGGAACAAAGTTGTGCTTCAAAGTTTTCTTCATTCTTTCCACCGCCGCACCGTGTTCTCAGCTCAGTACAAAATACTTCTGCAGGGCATTTCAGAGTTGATTAAACAAGCTGCTTTCTGCCTTTTAACCCCTGTCCAACACAGTCCAACAGAGCGGCAATCTAAGGCGGCTCCAGTGGAGATTAGGGTTTTCTACGTTCAGACTGAATTTGAAAATGGACAAAGTTGAGAGACTTTGGACCAAACAGGACTTGACCTATGGACACTAAAGGATCTAGGATGTCTTTGTTCTTTGTGGGTTTGTTTTTTGTTTTGTTATTATTATCATCATTTTTGTTTCTGTCCGTTGTTCTCGCTCCAGTCTTGCTGTGTTCTAAGTGCTGTATGTTTTTAGATTGGGAATAACACACACACAGAACAAAAATATATATATATATGTCCTTATTGTTCATGTTGTTGTTGTTACAGGCCTATTAGTAAAATTAAATTAAAAAATCTAGGGTTGTAGACGACTTAAGAAATTCGACTAAAGGGGGCGCACACTGGCAAAAGCTCTCATCTCTCTATGATTTGACTTTGTATTTGTGTCCAAAGTCTCTTAAATGTGTAAATGTTTTTTTTTGTGTATTGTTACATTTTCACTTTGGCCGAGGTCACCCTTGAAAAGAGATCTCAATGTCAATGGGTGCTCACCCAGTGACAGTTTAATAACAAATAAAATAAGATATGATTGACCGACTAAAGGACTACACTATAAAAATCAATATCACTTTTCTTTACAAAGGTTATGTAGAAATAACCTACTGTACAATAACATTTGAATGTATCTGTAATCATCTTCTTTTCAGACGTTTTCCAGTAAACAGATTGCTCCTAAAGCCATCAGCAGACCTCTGAAGCCGCCCTGACATTGGCACCTGCACACACAGTTTAACAGCCCTGCAGTTAGAGCTATGGACAGAGAGGACATTAAAATTACATGACTGGCACACCTCAGACCACCCGTATGCTCAGGCTTTGCTCATGGGACGCCCTTTAAGCCACATCAAATAGTAAAGACTTTGACCTCCGCTTGCCCTCGCCGTCCGCACACACCCGCCACACGCATACGCAGCAGATCCGTTCACGCTCGCACCCGATCTGGCCCAGACTCAAATTCCATTTCACGTCCGGTTTACTATTGATTTTACCCTTGCCACTATTCACCATCTCTAGCACGCACACACACACACAGACGCACACACGGAGCAGAGCGCACATTCAATCTGCTTCCTTCCTCCTCACCTTGCTTTTCATTCTACCACTCTCGCTCGCCCTCCTGCTCCTCTCTCAATTTCTCTCTCTCTCTCTACCTCTCAACTCATCCATTTCACCAGATTCCTCCACTTGATACCGAGTTTGCTAATATCGACCGCAGCGCCAATGAATAATGAAGATATCTTTCTTTCGCAGAATAATTAGATATGCGAGTTGGCACCAAAACTGCAATTAAACATGTGCGCGATCAACATAAGGTGCACCTACGCTCGCCCGCATGTTTTCTCTCACCATCTAACGGTAGGACTCGCACACTCGCGCGCTCGCACACTTATTTAGCACAGTCATAAAGTATGCAGAGAAGTGGACTGGCGCCAAAACAAGCTGCTGGGGCTTTGAGGCCTCATTTCCATGTTGGAGCTCGTTTTAACTAGCAGACTGACTCATTGTTAATTATTAACACTCACAGCGAGGCTCAGAAACAAAGCCTGTGATATAAACAAGGGTAAGTCCCATCTTCAAAATGAATGCATGCAAAGTTATTTAGAGTGGAAGAATGTTCGAGGCTGAAGAATAAGTGTTCCACAAGGAGATGTTTACGCTCCATGTTGTAACTCATCTTTTCAAGGTCTCTGTGCATTTACCCTTTAACTTGGCTCTGCTTTTTCACTCACTCCACAAAGACGCAGCAAAGTTGTTTACTTGTCATGCCTGAAAGCGTCTTCAAACCTTTTCAATTATTCTATTCGCAGTAAAAGTACTTCAACGTAATTCTTATTTTCAGCGTTGTATGCACTTCAAAAGAAACTTCACTTGATTATGAAGGTGAAGCCAATACAATAGTTGAATCATATGTAGTATTGTAATTTAGTGGTATTTTTTAAATACATATTCTTAATCATCGTTCCACAGTCATTTGTGTAGTACAGACTTTGTTTGAAATGTGTGAAAGACTGAATGCTTTAACTATCCTGTGTCTTGTATTCTGCTGCCTCTTGACCAGGTCATCGTTTAGACTAGATTTAAAAAAAAAAAAAAGATTTACCGGAATAATTATAGTTTAAATAAAATAACTATTGATAGCATGCAAACTGTAATGTATCTTTAACATTTAGTCGAGGTTTAAGCATCAGACTAATGTGATTGGACTGTGGAATTGCCCAAAAAATGCAAAAGTTATTAAATTATAAATTGAAAGATACCAGCATAAGTGTGTTCAAATTACATTTATAATCAGCTCATTTTGCAGCATTAAGAGTTCTTTATTTATTTCTGTTGTATTATGTGGTACCCAACATCAAAATTCTGCGTATCTTCAAAGCAACACACACAACGTAAACAAGAATGTTTATATGTTTTTCCCACCTACAATTGATCTTATCATCTACAGTTGTTTATAGTGTTTTTAAAGCTACTGTGTCCCTCGAGGATCAAGTGTTTATCCAAGTGTCTACTCAAAATAATATCTGGCCTTGATTTCATAGATGATTTCACTGGTTTCAAGGCATTGCTGGTTTTACGTCAATTTAGCTTCAAGTAAAAAACAAACAAACAAAAAAAAAAAACATTACCCTACGGGGGAAGTAAAATTTTCAAATAAAATGTATTGAAACAAGTCAGAAACAGTTTGAAACAAGTAAAATATTCTAGCTCCATCAAATATTTATATTCAGAAAATATGATTCTGAAACCAAGAATTTCTAACTTGTCTAGAAATGTATTTTTTTATGTGTAATCCTTAAATTTACCCTCAGTTTGACCCTTTCATGTTAAACTATCCTGGTTCGGACTGATCCACTGCCTACAATGAACTGCACTCGTCTGCTGTGGCACTAGATATTGGCAAAATATCTAATAGCATTTTTTTTTCATGAGATTGCTCTTAGATTTGCAGTGTATCTTTGCAGCTCTGTGAGAGTCTATTAGGTCACATTACCCATCTCAATCATAATAATCCTGTTAAACACCTTATAAAATACTCTTCCCTTTTCAAAGGAAACCGTAGCGCACATGCTTTTCACTTTGAATTGAACTACTGAACTGGCTTTTCCATCATTTCATTCATTGATGTACAGCACATATGTTTTTTTCTTCTTTAATCCATTTTTCTACGTTGCCAGCATCTTACATCTCTATGCATACGGTGTCCTTAATTCCCTCCGCTGCTTTTTTTCCCTCTCGCTCGCTGCGCTCTCAGCTGTGGACATCCCCAGTGGAGGCTGCGGCTGCTGCTTAGACAGGCCTGTCACTGCACGCCTGGCCTGAGAGACGTACATCAATACATTGGCCCTACTCATCTACGGAGGCAACACAACCGGGGCGGGTGAGGGGGGCGACAAGGAGAGCGAAAGCACAAGGAAGGAGGGGAAAAAAACTTGCACTACAGGCCTGCCATCTCTCAGTCTGCGCTGTCTGATTTACAAGCCTATTGGATTTTAGACCAACATGAATCACAGCTCAATAGCGGCGTTTCTCTCTGACGGAGTGACAGAGCGAACCAGACGCATCACTCCTGCGGCACGAGCGCGAGTGGGAGGACGGGGGCGGGGGTGTATGTAAATCTAAAAACACTAGAGATTCCCCGGCCCACAATGGGACCCTTTATGCTACTTTTCGACAGTTGTACAGTGTGGAGTGTGATAAAGCTCTTGTGTCATCATGAACCAAACCATATTGAAATCCATCAGTTAAAGGATAGATATTGTGCATTATTTGTGTAGTTATTAGCCTTTAAACATGTTCTTGAATATCTTTCGTTTGGCATCTCATGTTTTAGAACGAAGAAAAATAAAAATCTGCATCTCTGCTGTTTCCCATGGTATGAACTGAGTTTTGGCGACATCTACAGGCTGCACAAGGAATTACAAAAGTTAAAGAGATGCAAGGTAGCCATGCAGTTGTAATGATTGTGGTTTAACGGCAGAAATGCGCAAAATGAGTCTGGCGATGATTTATGGACATCATGGAAGATTCAGAATGGATAGTCTTGATGGTTGGAGGAGCGAGGACTTTCTAACCAGGATTCAACAAACTAGCATGAATGAAGCTACATGCAACTCCAGGTACAGTATGTTTTTGATGATGGAACAATGTTAAAACATGCTTAAAAGCTCAAAAATCATAGCTTAATGGTTTGTAACACTGTTTTGCTTGTGAATATTAAAAGCACCAACGTCTCGTTTTAAAACTCAAAATTCCAAACAGGCAGCACAATGAAAAGGTGAATGCATATATTCTTTTTTTTAATATACAGTATATATTCTGTAAATAATTCTGAAAATAAGTGGCCAAGGCTGAAATATTTTCTGTTAATAAATGGTCAGAGGTTAAAATGCTTTTCAAAAGATACCAGCGGAATTCTGCTTTAGTTTTGTCTCAATTAATCTCGCTATTTTGTTTCACTCCAGTTTATCATAACAAACAATTAAAGAAGGGTTGCGCAATATATTATACGCTCTAATTGAAATTGCATTTTTTATTGGCGCAGTTATCAAATTTCAAAGACTGCAATTATTTTACAAAAGAGAATGTCCTTCGCAAAGAACATAATATCCTGTCTTTTATTGAAAATTCTTGTTGTACCTGTAGTTTAGACCTCTGAATGTTCTAATGGGATTTTTCAATTTGTTTACCATATTTCAGTCAAATGTGAATTTTCCTGGAGTTGTTTACAATGTGCACTGAACAGAATCCTATTTTCTAATCATATATCACAAATCTAATCGCAATCACAATACTTTCCAAAACCGTGCAGCCCTAAATAAATTTATTTTGAACATTTCCGTGCCCTCTCTCGTGTTCTTTACCTTCTTAGCATTGGTCAGGTAGGATCGGGCCGCCTCCTCCAGTGCCTTCCCCTCCTCGCTCTCCTCTTCGGTTGCTTCTCTGGCCTCTCTTTGTTGGAGCTCTTTTGCCCTCTGCAGCTGGAGGTAGCAGACCCAGCCAGACAGATACCACACCTGAGGAGGCACAGAGACAGAGGCGCAGGGTTTGGGAGGGGCGCAGACACTCAAGCAGAAAGAAACATTCTGGGTGATCTGGTTTTTCTGTGCAAGTCAGACATGTCACCCCTATCTTCAAAACATTGTTAATATTGCAAAGACGTTCATCAAAATCCTATCTCAAGTTCAAGTTGTGGTCTGTTTCACTGATCCATGTTTGAGTAATCGTATTATTATTACGTCGGCCTACAGTAAATATTCCTACCTACTCCAGTTAACTTTACAATTAAGTCTAAGTTCAAACTTTGGAAGAAGAAAATGGCTATATTTTGTTTTAAATGACATATAGTCTTGTTTATCTGCTGGAAATTGATATTGAAAGTCATTTTTTATTGTTTTTAAAAGAACAAAATAAAAATTGAAAAATCGAAAATTGTGATTAAAGCTGAGGTTCCCAACTTTTTTCTCATAATTAGTAAATTTTGTTCGCCTCCTCTGAAAGTGTATTATTATGTGTTAAAAATAAAAATAAAATCAGACCTCTACACACTGTTTTCATCAAATGATTAAACATTTCATATTTTCAAACTTGTGAAAAAGAGCCATGTGAGTCACTAAATGAATCTCTGGGATGAGAGCGGATTCTTTTTTCTGTCTAAAAAAGCTGTTCTAAAGCTGTGCTAGTGTCCCAAAAATCAATGCATGTGAAAACTAGTGATGAGCAAAAGGATTTGTGAGAGCGAGCAATGAGTTAGAAAGGTTTAAGTTCTTCCTTCATTTCATTGTTTGAAAATTGGGCACACTAGCTTTAATCAATAGGAACAAAAAAAGGGATTCATTATTTTGTCAAATCGGCCAGCCGTACGAAAAAAGCAACAACAATGAAAAGGTACACGTAAAGTAGAACTGCAACTAACTTTTTTTTCCGAATCAATTAATCTACCTGTTATTCATTTGGTTTATCAATTAGTTGTTAACACTGCAATCGTGCCAGGAATATACGATTTTGACCAAATTTGACCAAGATGAAGTGGAAGTTATGCCGCTTGAGGACATCCAAATGAATTATATTTACAGACAAAATAATTTTATGATCAAAGATGTTTCCTATGTCATTCTGATGCAAGTACTGCTTTGTTTGAGTCATACTACCTCTTCTCTTAGCACGTACCATGTTTTGGAGTCCAGATAGCGATTATTCAACTACTGATTTAGTTGACGATTATCTCAGTAATTTGAAACTTTCAGCCCTAGAGTAAAGACTATAGTATTTGTTGCTTTTATGAGACAATATTACTCTACATTAGCTATAAGATGTGATGCAAAAAAGCTGTGAGGATTTGTTAAATTGGACGTGTATAAGGCAACGCTTTGGGTGATGGGAGATTAAAACTAAAATTGAATACTAAATAACACTTCCTTTATGCAGAAGGGTCTGGAATCGGGCGTCATAAAAACTCCTAACTTGGGATGGTTCAAGTCAAGAGTGTTATATTCATTTACTTTTTCCCTCGTAAGCCACCATGTTTGTTTAGACACGAATAGACCATACATACTCTGATTGGTTAATCCGCCTGTCAATCACACTCATTTGTAAATCGGGAAGAACGGAAACGACTCCAGACCAAAACATCTTTGTAAAGTATTGTCAAAGCGTGTGTTCTTTGCTGGTCGGACAAAAATAACACTGACATTTTACTATTCAGTGGAGCTGTGGCATGATCCCAAAAATGTTAGGAGTTCTATGAGGAGAAATTCAAGAGGCCCAACAAATGAGCTATGAGAAAAAAAAAAAAAAGGCACCATTGCATTTAGTAAACTGTGACAAGAGCGACAGATTTATAACACTCAAAAAGTCTGTCTCCTGCAAATTCTATGACAAATGTTTTCCACACCAGGAACACGGGACTAAGCCACACACGCACACAGACCATACATCACTCACACAATGACTGTCAGGAGAAGATATAGTGGAGTCATTTACAAATCTGTCAGGGATATCCTATTTGTATATAGACCCTTACTGTGAATCCAAAACAAACTCATCTAAGCGCGACAATTTATTTTGCTCAAGTGTTGATTACTCATTGAAAATTATCAACTAAACGTTTGAAAAACATCCTCGGGCAAATGTATGTCGTTAGCATTGCAAATTCCCGCTCGGCTGTGTTGATAAAAAAGAAAAACAGAAGAAAATAGGGAAAGGATGTATTTTATCATGTTTATTTGTTTGCGTTTAATTTATTGATTTTCTCCAAGATGTCATTTCTTCATTTTACACCGGCGCACATTTTTTCACTGCCTCCCTGCTCCAATACAAAAGGGGCATAAAAATAAAATTGCGCTGGTCCCGTCTGAGGATTTGTGATCTAACGAGGGAGCTCTCTTTGACTCCTCTCCTCCTACCTCCTCCTTTACCTCTGCCTCGTTTTTCACAGAGATATGTCACCATGGTAACGTCAACGCACCCCTGCTCCGTCCGGAACAAGTCATAAACGGGACATTAAAAGTTCTAGGGATGAGACGTTCCCTCCTTTTTGTTTTACGATTGTGAACTTATAGGCGGAAATAAAAAGTACTGGTAGACGGTTGTTTTAGCTTTAGGTTTGTTCATTCCGCAGTTTGGTTATTGATGTGTTGTTAAAAACATGGGATGATGTGAAGTAAAAGGGATGGGCAAAATGTAATTTCCAGTATTGGTATTGGTGATATGGGAGGGTTTCTTAGAGAATACTATCGTTTTGTCTGGCATGATTCTAATTTAGCCAATATTGATGTGTCATTCCCAGTTTGTCTCAGTACATCAGATTTGTCTTTTTGAACAATCTAATGACTAAAAGAAGAAATAGAAGAGCAATTAAACTAAAAGTATGTCTGTATGTTTACACAATCTTGTAAGAAAATACTTTATTTCCCAGATAAATGCATTTTGTTATTATTTTTACAAAAGTGAAAAGTAAATTTGCGATACATTAACATAAATGTTTGGGCTTTCTTATAGAGTTGAAAATCATAATATTGGTATTAGGGCTGCAACAACTAATCAATTAATCAAAAATAATAATCGCAAGAGCAATCAAGAGCAAAATGATTGTTAGTTACAGTCCTGATCAGTATTGAAACTCATATCAGCTCATCGGGCCATCCCTAATAAGTATGTTTACATTTGCAATAATTTTATTGACATGTTGATATTTGATACATTAAGTTCCAAATTTAGTCGACTTTATTTATTAGTCTAAGGATATGTTCACACTTGCACAACAACCACATAACATAGGAACTACACTGGGACTAAATCTGGAACAAAAACTGGAATAGACCAAGATAGAACAGGACCAGTCGAAGTCTACATCAGGAATGAACTGAACAAACCAGGACCAAGTTCACAAGTGTGAACGCAGCCCAACTGAGCTAAAAATAACACACTTTTTGTCCCTAAGCTTTACTTTTTAATTGCCAAAAAACTAATCATGATCAAAGTAACCATTTCTTAATTCCTGAAAACTACCCAAATCCAATCAGACTTGTTAACAGGCCAAACCAACCAAGCCAAGACTAATAATTTAGGTCGGGGAAATCACTGCAGTAACATCCGACTTGAGCATATGCCACTGCCAGTGCATTCGATTCATGAAATTAATTACACGTGTCATTTTCTGTGTTGATTTGCCACTATTTATTAATTCAAGTAGCACTGAGTAGCATTTCTGATAAATTATAAAATGACTCAGTTTAGCAAAGGGACTTGTTTTTAGCAGCTTTATCTGAAGGACACATAATGATAGTCAGCCCTCTTGAAACATCAGAATGCATCTTTTGTAAGTCGTTTGGTAAATAAAATATACTTGAGACTAGAGACACTCGAGAAATAACACTACACACACAGGAATAACAACACAACTGGAAAGGCAATAAACTGCACTTAAAGCTAAAATGTAAGTTTGTTTGTTCTTTCCTTTCAGTATTTCCACAGCAAATTCTTAATCCTTCTAGTGTGCAGTGATTTGGGCATAGGCTTTACACCAGATGCCCTTACGATATGTACATCTCAAATTTTAGGGATGATCGATCAATGTTTAGGGATGATCGAATGTGGATTGTTCCTGCGGAGAGATATACCATATATGTCTTGCTGCTGTGGTCCAGAACCGATACTTACTGAAATCAATATTTAAATCAGGGGTCTCCAAACTATGGCCCAGGGGCCAAATACGGCCCTCAGACTAATTTTTGTTGGCTCTCAACACCCCGCTAAAAAGTCCCAAATAACAAAAAGTAAAATTTGAAAACTCCTGCTATTATACAAATATTTTGATTTTTATACAAACCTAAAATGAATGTTCCAAGCCTTACTGGAACATAAGGCTCAGAACATTGAGCAAACACACCTGGCATAGTTTTGATCAGGTGTGGCTGCTGTGCCATATGAATTCTTGCGATATTTGTGAGTTCACAAACTCTTGAGAATCCATCTGGGTGGTCTCCCGCTGTTAGGGCTGCACCGGCCGCTGTGGGCCGCACCAATCAGAGTGCTGCATTGTGGTTTTGGTGGAAGTCAAATAGATGAACCTAAACAAACATGGCGGGGCTGACAGACGTACTTATTTCAACACATTTACAGATTTTGCTTTTGAAAACTTGCACATAGAAGTGCTTTGTGGATGTGAGGATGCGGAAGAAGTCGGTGCTTTTCTCTCAACTGGATTTATGGATTTCTCGGCTTGTCCCGCTTTTGCGCCGCTGCGACCAATCAGTTCAAATGTTCGTCATGACGTTACGCATTTTCCTGAACGACATCAACGGGGGCCTGTCCAGATTGATAATGAGTGGAACTAATTCAGAGTAATACACATATCAATCTGGCATGTGCCAGGTTAGTTGCTGATCAAAACTATGTCAAATGAAACATTTCTAATGACTCACTTCATTGTCACGGTGTCTGTGGCCCTCTGCTTCAAATGTGTTTCAAATGAAAATGAAGTCTGCAGAGAGAAAAGCTTCAATACCCCTGATTTAAATAGTGTAATTTCAAGTTGATTGTGTAAACAATACAGCCACCTCTTTAGCCTCATTGCTCTCCTATTTCCATTTTAACTCAGTAGTCTGTTTAAATCACACACCTGATGCACTGAGGACAAACTCTGTAATGACATACCACAAACAGAGACTTTCCGCTAGATACTGGTGTCTGAATAAAAAACACCAATATTGATATTAGCACCGATGCCATCCTTAGTTCATTTCAGGATCTGGGTAACAAATATTTCTCAAATTGTATACACAATGTTCAGCTTCTTCTCCATCTTAAAAGAAAACCCAACTTTAAGTGAACTTGGAGGTGTAGACTCTAATCTAGGGCCAGAGATCGCCCACCCACCCACTGTTCTTCCAGTACAGAGATACGAATATTAGCTTTATTCATTATTCATGGAGGGCAGAGGCAGCAGAGCCCGGCACCTCTGCCAAATCAACCATTTAGCTAACAAACACATCAAGGCACGCCACACTGAATACGGGATTGGCGCTCAGCATGCCGAGTGGGAGGCCACCCCCTGCAGCTATACTTATCAGAACAACAGCAGCCCCGGATAAATGGAGTTTCCACATGATCGCAATACCCTTTCTATCACTCCAATATTTCCTGGCAGAGCTGGGGGGGAAATATATTCTTACACTGTATATTTGAGGATATTTCTGACACTCAAATAAAGCCAATTAAATTCACATTTTTGACAGGTTGTGTCTTGAAAGCCTCCAGAACAAAAGCGAGTACTGTTTTGTAGACGTATGACTGTTTGATTCTGTGCATTTTGAACAAGAATTAAAACCTATGGAAATTGGTTAATTAGAAACTTCAGACATGCTCTGCCCTCGGACAAACTCAGACAGGAGCAGACAATAAAACTAGACAAGAGGAGTCTGTCAATCAAATCAGAGCCACTACTGTTGTTTCAAAGTGAACTCACATCTTACTTCCCATATGGCGCAGCTCAAGCAGGAACAAAAGCATCATGAATCAAGTGAATACCTTTGAAGCTAGATTTGCAGGGAAATGGCTCAGTTGTTTGTGCAGATATAACGCCGCATGTGGAGCCACGTTAAAGAGACGCTCACACGCAAGAGACATAAGACGGAGGCGAGAACTAACTTTTTATCTCCCACAACTTAAAAGACAAAATAAGGCACCGGAACAAAGGAGAAACAGAGAGTGTACGAGAGTAATAAAAGTATAAAATGTCTTCCCTGATTTGTGGCTACACTAATGCGGTATAAATGAAATATGCCCTGACCACTGGAGTTGCTGACTGTATGCATATGTGATTGGCTGTGGGCCTGCTCAAACGGAGTGCCGCAGCTGTGCGTCTCTGGAGCGAGTTTAGAAGTTCAGCCCCCCGATGACTGCTCTCAATCTGTCAGCCGAAGAGGAAGAGGAGGAGGAGAGGGGGTTTGAGCCGGAGGGGAGAGGGACACTTGGGATGTAAAAAATAAATATTACACAGATACCAATCAATACTCAAACAAGTGTCGAAACAAAATACGGATTTGAGCAAGTGTCAATACTGAAAGAAATACGATAAAATAGGAACAATTTTGACCTTTCCTAAATGGTTAGAGTAGTGTAAATCTAAAACTTTTAATGCCAAGGAAAAGGCTTTATACTTTCAATACCACAATGATGATTAAAAACAACAACAACAACAACAACAACACTAAACACTAAAAACAACATAATAATAGTAGTTTATTTAATCCTATTATGTGCTCTTCTATTAAATCTGATGATTCAAAACGATTAAGAAAAAGGTTAAGTTTGGCCTGTTTATGTGAATTTTTCTGAATCCATACTTCAAATGAGAATTTCAATACAAATTTTAGTGTTGATTAGTTTCTTATTCATATTATTCTGATTTTTTTCTCTATTTTTTTAATTTCTCAAACATTAACAAATAATACAATAAAATTTCTTTAAAATCACATTATTCACCTTATTCCGAAGTTGTTGTGGGCGCCGCCATCTTTTTCCGTTGTAGTTTACATGGGGCAGGCAAGCGCAACAGAAAATAAGTTCTATGCAGACTAAAAAGCTGCTAACCTGTTGTTGCACGGGTACATAAAACATTTTACACAAATCAATCGACTTAATAATATTTTATTATATTATATTTATTTTTTAATATTTTAGCAGCAAGACTTTTCTTTTGTTCGCCATTTGCGTGAATGGGATTTTCATCAAACCGTAAGTGTGTTTACTACAGAAGTTTGCATCTGTGGCAAAAAGAGGCAAAAGTGGGAGTGGCGGAATAAGGTGAATAATGCGTTGTATTGTGGAAAAATGGGACAATAATTTAGTGATGGTAAAAGAGACAGGAGTTGATTAGGACTTTCCGTTGCACTTCATTCAAGTGTCAGAAGTAGGAATTCTATATATATAGAGCTTTTCCTAAGTTTTGAAATCTATTTTTAAATTTTAGTATCAACACTTCAGCACATCTCTACTACAGGCGGCTCAATGACAGCAGAGCTCACACAAAGACACAAAACTCCACAGTTTACAGCCGCTGATAAGCGTTCAAGTTATCACTCACTGTACGTGTGAACACTGACGAGACGAGGCAGTGAGTCTTCAGCTCACATTCTCAAACTGTTGTTACAGTTCTTCAAGGTACTCAACGGCCTCAACAGAGAGCACATTGCTGAATATCTAAACAAAAGTGAAATGTTACTTACCTGGACAACCTCGTCGTCCTCCTCCAAAAGACCTTCCAACACGTCCACTGCTGTCTGAAAACATAGAATACATATTTTAAATGACTGCTATTTATTTCATAGTGTTGGAAATTAGCAGATGTCTGAGCTCAGGGTCCTGATAAGATTCTATGAGGCCATTGTCCAATCAACAGCACCATCGATACCAACATGGCACCAGACACAGGCGTCAATAGACACACTCGCCAGTGCTTATCGTAGAGTCAATAGTCACTTGCACCGCTCTGCTCCACAGCCCTTTTAATCCATTTAGTTACATTAACACTCAATAGATTCTTAGTATCAGCAGCAGCAGCCACCCAAAGGCAGAGCCATAAACCTAAATGTCACGCTGACCCATCTCGTACCCTGCCTTCACACTGCTCTGATTTCCTCAGAGCTGGAGCACAGAGGAGCTTTGAGGTCTCAGAGGAGTTTAATGTTTGGTGACCTTTGCTTCAGCGTCACTGTCTGGGTCAGTTTCAGTGGGAAGTTTCTATTACAGAAAACAGCCCTTGACTAAAGTGGCCTGTGTGTTTGTTTTGGTCCTTCTGCGTGTGGATCCTGTGGTCGTGGTGTGTGCGTTTGTGAGTCAGGCCTCAGGTGATGATATATTGATTTTTGTCAACTTCAGGTTGGAGGCGACTGTTAGCCATTCACCCGTGGTGAAGGGCAAGAATAAAAGCCATGCACACGCCTGTGTGTGCACTTAAACACCAGGGCAAAGGCACGTAGCAGGACTGAACAAACCAGTGAGCACAACAAGCCCCACTCTCCTCTTGTTAAAGCAGTCTTTTTAGTTGGAGAGCATCCTCATTTTTCCTGGCGCCCTTTGAGCTCCTGTTCTGTTTTCATTTGGCAGGTGTGGTGGTTTTTAGCAGAGAATCTGTGCAGGAAGGACTGAAGGAGCTCAGATTAATTGAGGGCATCTTATTAACGTTTGTAAAAGTCAGAGAGTCAGCTGACTGATCAAACCAATTATCCACTGCAGATGCACACTCCTTAATGAAACAGTGAGTGATTCACATACACAAACAAAAACACTTAAATTTAGCTTTTGATAAACGAGTAAAAGCCATGCCTGGGTGTTATCTACTTGACTTTCACTGCATCACCCCAGTGTGACGCTCACACTAAATCGAGCTAAGCCACTCGATAGAAAGATAAGTGCAAAGATCTGTGTGGATATTAAACAATTGATACAACAGGCACTTTCGGAGCTACAGAAATAGAACAAGAGATTTCTGGGAGCTAAGATAAGTGTGCGCTGATAAGCACTATATCATCTGCAGCCGCACTTCCTCCAAACGACACTGGTCAACCCAGGGGCAAGTGATTAAAGATTCAGAGATTTCTTAAGCCGCTTCACGCTCTAAACAACAACAAGATTAATATTCTCATGTAGAAGTGAAGAAAATAAGTGGTGCAGCATATAAAAAAAGTGCCTTTGTAAACAATGCAAATGCAGTCCATGAACAACAATGTATACGACACTTTGCAGCTTGTCCTCTTTTTTTAACCTGTTTAAGGAAAACACTGCATTCTGGAGAGGAGCTCATTTATAACCGCCATTGTTCATGTGTGTGCGTGCAGCCGCTGTGTGTCTGTGCGCGTAATCTTCAGGCAATTTTGTTTAACAGAATCATTTTGCCAGCACGCACAGAGGAGACGGGAGAAAGACAAATCACTGTACAAGCGAGGGCAGTCCGTATCTCCGCACGCAGAAGCCCGAACACGCTCGCATACACAAACCAGGACATCTGCACTTAAGTAAATAAATCCAACGTGTCAGCTTCAACCGTACATCCGAGCGGCACCAGAGAGGAGGGTTTAAGCTGAATTTAGAGACAGAGAAAATGCAGCGGAGGCAAACCAGAGCAGCAGAAGCTCATAGATCAACTGTCCATCAGCTGAAAAGAGAGAGAGCAGAAATCGTAACGGTTGTCAGGAGGGGTCGCCTGCCTGTCAACTCAAGCTGATGAAGGTCATGTGTACAGTAGGGCTGGACCATCAGATAGCACTAATGATGTACTGATATCTTTTTGAAGGGCAATATGAATATCCTGATATAATTTGTAAGCTCACTACAACTACAGCTAACACTTAAAGCAGCTTAAACACTGAAGGCTCTGCAGAAACTAAAAACACTGATAATTAGACAAGACACGATTCTCACAAGCCGAGGCACAAGATTGGGTCTATGAGTATGAGACCAGATTTGACATAAGTACATTTATTATAAACAAATTGTGTGATCTAATTGACAATTTTGTATTTATTATTTTACATGTTTGCTGTCATTGTAGCATTGGACTACAGCTTCTCAAGAGGAGTAACTAACCAACACACATCATTTTAAGCACAATCTTGTGGACATTTTATCTCAAGAGAGCTTAATCCACCCCTACTTGGAATGACAGAGAAAGGATTTGTGGACTGGAAACAGCACTTAAAATACTTGAATACCATAAAACAAGTTAGCACTAATAGGGTTGATAGGCTTTTCTACAAGTCTGTTGTTGGTATCTATTAAACTTGGGGACGTCAGTGTCCAGTGTTACATTGTCAAATGTTTTGCTTTTGCAAATTTTGTTTTATATGGTGATATATAGTGGGAAATGGAGCTGTAAGATAAATCACAATAAATTTGAAATTGCAATTAAATTATCACAATTTGGAAATTGCAACAACTGTAATTATTAAAGTAATATAATTTTGTCTTGCTTTATTATAGAGGTGGTTTAGATCTCTACAAACATGTTCTGAAATGCATGTTATTCTTGTAGTGTTCAGCAGTTTATATTTCTGTTTTCTGCCTCTGGACGTGTTTAAAACATGAACTTTGAACTGAAACCTACAGTTAAAACACAAATCACAAATCTAATTGCAATGCTTGAAAAAAAAAATAGGAACCCCATGAAAAAATAGGAAACCCCTGTAACGATCTTCCATGCTGCGGTGGTCGTTATATCAAGATTAACATTCAGTCCCCGCCCACTCTTCCTGTAGGCCATCCTCTGTTCTGCTCTGAGCGAGTGATGGGGGGATTTAACCAATGGCAGTGATTTGTCAACTCTAAGAAAGAGTGAATAGCCTGTAATAACATTAATTTAACACTAAAAAGGCAATGTAAAGCCTTTTGTACAAGAATAGTGATAAATCAAAGATGTAGGGGTGGAAAGATACTAAATTTGAGTAGATTTTAAGATGTTTAACTAAGTACAAGTCTAGCATGTAACTGTAATTAGTTACATTTAAAAATCATAAAAGTGCTGAATACAGCACAAGTCCCAATTGTCCCAATTCATGGTTCTCACTACTATCTGCTCCTTTCTACATTGACTCAAAAAATGAAACTGCATCACTTGCTCAGATAACCTAGATCAGAGAACAAAAAAATTGTGGTAAAAAAAAAAAAAAAAAATTCAGTGTTTTAAAACATTGAGTTGATCAAGTTTTGTATAAAAGAAAAGAGTGAGATTTTTTTTTGCGTACTACTTTACTATTTTGGCAGCAGTACTTTAGCGAAGTAAGTAAGTACTATTACTTGTAGTTTTAACCGCTATAATTGTGACTAAAACTCTAAGAAAATCTTTAGTCATTACGCCTGTCCCAACAGTATATTACAAGACCGAGCGTCATCCATCTCTCCAAACAAGACTACTTATGTATGATTAGTTTGTGGCTTTTGCTGGTTATTCTGAAACAAAACATAATTAAATCAAGAGTGCATCACAAAAGCAACACTTATCTATTTCTGTTTCACTGACTGTTTTAATTATCTGTTCTTTGTCAATTTCCACCGCAAAGTCTGGAACATATTCAAGTGTTACTCGTTGAAACAATCAAACAGGAGGGAAAAAAGCATGAACAACAATTGTGTTATTTTCCAAGCAGCAACGCGTTTGCTGAGCTATACTGATGAGATTATTACAAAGAATAATGAATGAGTTATCGCTTGCAAAGTAGAACACAGCACTCCACCAAGGCAAAAAGATACCCACACACTAGTCAATTCCAAAATTAGTAATAGTCACACTAATTTTAACAAGAATCGATTCTGAAAAAACTCCAAAATCACATAAATAGGACAACTCTGATCCATGGGGACATTTCAGCCAGAACTAGTATAAGACCACATGCCAATATTAAAGAAAAAAGACTGTGTTGAAAAGGACATTGTGTTTTTTATTATCGTTGTGGTATCATAGATGGTTGTCTTTCACCAAGAATTTCTAACTTAGTCATTACTAATCAGAAAAAAACATGACATTCTTCTCAAGGATAATTAAAGCATTTAAAACATGACATTCAAAGTTGTTTTTAACCAAGAAAAACCAAGCAACCTTTGAATGTGATTAACATTAACTTGCTAAATCTAAAATGTTTGGGTAAAGAATAAAAGAGAAATCTGTGGCGTTTAGTCAAATAAATGAATTAACCAATTGTTTCTTGAATAGTCCCTCTCAAATCCCCAGAAAAGTTCTTTTTAATTACATTTTAGCTAGGTCTTAGCATGATTGTTTCAACAGATGTTAATTAGCTTTGTGCAAAAAAGAAGAAGAAGAAAAAAGGTTTAAAAATAAAAGTACCAAAATAGCTGACAAAGGAGCAGGTGAAAACTGAAAAAGAGAAATGTAATTTATTAAAGGTGAGAAATGTCATTTATTAAAGGTGAGAAATGTCATTTATGCAGTGGAGGGTTCGCTACATGCTTGTCTCCAGAGAGATATTATTGCTTTAGTCCAATGAGGTTCATTTGGTCTTCTGATAACTTACTTAAAAGGTTCGTTTTTCAGAATATATCCAGTCCCGAGGACGTAGTGAGTCCAGAGGACGATGCAAGCCCCAAGGGCATCTCCTGTCCCAAGGACATAGCGAGTCCAGAGGATTGTGCCAGTCCCGAGGATGTTGTGTATCCAGAGGACATTGCCAGACCTGGGAGAGGTGGAGCAAAACCCAGAGGTGGTGGAGATCCAAACTCCAGGGGAGATTAAGGAAGAAGCTCAGAGTGAAAACCTGAAGACAGAAGAACCAGGCTCAGCTTCTGACTCCACTGGAAGAAGGCTCTGGACATGTTCAAAGAAGGAGTTCATCTTAAACCCAAGAACATCAAGAAGCTGAACCCAAGACCTCATCTACGAAACACGGATCTGCCGCCTGATGATGGCTCTAGGACCACAGAGTTCCAGAAGGACGCCATGAAACATCTCAACAACCACCTCAACACCTCCAGGAACCAGCCCAGAACTGGACCCGTACAAATCTTTTCAGACTGGGACAAGCCCATGAGGACCTATAAGACAGAGGCTGCATGTGGTTCTTTCAGACGAGCTAGCTCGCTTTAGAGGACACTTCTCCTTTCTCACATTGGAAAAATAATTACTCTTCCCCTGCAAAAAATATCAATCTTAGGTTTCCTAATTCCTTATAATAATATTAAATATTATGTATTTTAAAACGATTTGACTATGTTCAGGGTTTCAACAACTATAATACTAAATATAACTAGTCGACTATAAACAACAATCGTCGACAGTCTGTCTCTGTCCTATGCAAACTATAAAACACTAAAAAGACCTCTTAAAACAAAGACAGTGGCATTATTACATCAAAATGTTACAAAGTAATAAACAATTTCAGATTTTCATCAAAAATACACTTAATTTGTAAATATTCTTTAAATCGAAAGCTTTAGTCGCCATATTTCAACCTTTATTTGGTTGATAATGTATTTAAAGTCTCAATATTAATTAGAAAAAATAATAAATTGACTACTGAACTGACTGTTAGTTGCAGTCATAATCACACAGAGAAAACCTTTTCTAAATTTTCTAAAAAATCCAATTATTAAAGCCTGGTGATGTGACATGCTTGCTTCCATGGAGAAGAATAATGCCATACTGTGGAACATTCTAGGCAAAGCAATAACTTCTCCATGGAGACAAGAAGGTGACCAACCCTCCATCAGAAAAGTTACACTGTGCTATTTATTAAACAATTTGCAATAACCAGGTGATAAATGCCTGACAGCGAGCACGGCCGCCTCTTCACAGATCTGACCTGTAACTCGGCCAGGAACATTCCCGGCAAAGCAATGACACCTCCACCAAAAAGTTACATGACGCGCCCTTAACACATGTAATAAAAAAAGCATCAAAACAGAACACATTAGCGTGCCATCAAATAAAACTACTTTACATGCATCTATTCATTTCTTACATTAAGGCTCCCGGGGCGATAAAGCCATCCAACATGCAAAGCTCTCTTAGGATATGTGTGGTTGACGCTTAACGACACCAACAGCGCGATGAAGACAAACGATGTGTCAGAAAGTGTAGCCGGGGAAGTTGTCATTTTCCGGCTGCACCTGACAAGCCCATACACACACCGCATACACACACCGCATACACACACTGCACACATAAATACAATGTCCAGTGGCTGTTTGCAGAGAAGCAAGAAAAGGGACACTGCTCTCATTTCCTGTCTGTAATAACCATAAAGAGCTCGACAAGAGTGACTACAAATGAATCACTCAGATGTTGGCTAGCAGTAATCACGGAAAATGACTTGGCGCATTAATGACTGTTAGGAGTTTTAGTGCCGAACAGAAGACGGCGAGACACTAAATTCAAGGCCATTAATACTGAGAAATTGATGTGCGATTTCCAAGACGGGTGAAGATGGAAAAGAATGGCCATCTTTCTCTCCCTGCACCTATTTTTATTTCATTTCGTCTTCTCATCCCACCCCCCCGTCCCTGTGCGCCCGCTTTACCCTGTCGCCTCTTTGTAAATACCACTCTTCAATTATTGACAGTGGATTGTGTCAGGTATAAAGACCAGGCAGGGCCTCGCTGCCACCTTCAGAGCTATTCAGGAGGAAAGGGAAAAGAAAGGACACATGTACAAACACATACAAATGCCAAGGCGACCACCAGCTAGGAAACTACAGGCTCCATTCACAACATTTCACAATTTGACGATATGGTTTCAGATGAAGGGCAGGCAGCTACTGTATATAACCCTATGGATGACTCACATTTTTTGATTGGAAAAAACACCACAAAATCCTCATAATTTCAACTTTACAGTTAATGTTTCATATTCATTTGGTGGCTTTAACAACAAACTGACAAACGTGCCCATGGGTTTGAATAGTGCCACCTCTTTTTAACAAATACCAGTTGGGATTTATATAGCAATTTTTAAGACACTCAAGCACGCTTTACAATGTACTATTCATTCACTGCATACACACGGTGGTGGTAAGTATTGTAGCCACTGACAAAAGTCTGCAAATATCAGCTCCTCCAACCACTGCAAATTCATAGGCTTCAGAATGCTGAGAAATTAGGACCATTGCCATTGCGATTAACAATTTAATACTAAATATTATATCCTTTGAATGGGAAAAAGTCCTCAAAATTTTGCATATTCACCTCCGAAAGTTGCCGTGGGCGCCGCCATCTATTTTCCGTTGTAATTTACATGGGGCAGGCGAGCTCAACAGAAAATAAGTTCTACACGCACTAAAGTCGTTTTCAGTCCTCCCAGTAAATCGGTGCATTGCTGACTTGATTTTGCACTTGTACATTAAACATTTTAGACAAATCAATCTACTTAATATAATGTTTTAGCGAGAGCCTTTTCCCTCATTCACCATTTGTGTGAACAGTGTTCTCGTCAGTCAACACTTGCTTTATGTCTCCATGCTAATTCTAATTTAAGATGGTAATAAATGTATGCAATGAAGTAACCAATATATTTTTAAAATAATAATAAATAAAATCAGGTAATCTTCACTAAAAATAAGTTATGTTATACATGTTATATTTTGAGGTTTTAATCAAAAGTTGGCATTAGCTTTGAGACCAAACACCTACCTTTATAAACACTGAAGTTTCCTCTGGTGAAGTGTTGGCACTGACTAGTATATTTTACCATGTCTTGGGAAAAACCCCATAGGAATGGAAAAGGGGTGGAAGAGTCTTTTACTTATGCACATGCCACATTCAAACTAGGCAAGGTGAGTGAGGTGTCTTGCCAAACCACAGAATGCACTGATCTGACAAGACATTGAACTTAATGCCAATTTTTGTTTCATGCAGATCAAGACATAGCAGAGCTATTAATCATAAAATAGTTTAAAAGGTTTGCATTTTAACATTATAAAAGGCATTTTCTACCACAGAATCTTCACCTGCTTTCCTGCTTATTTTAATATTTGGGCAGTTTAAAATGTCATGATGTGTCATGTGAACCCAACCCTTACACACAGAGCAGATTTACCTCGTATTCTTCCGCCTCCATGAGCAGTTTGGCCGTGGTGATGCGAGACTCGTAGGGCGGGATCTCAATATTCTGTGGGGAGAGGACAACATTGGTGCCTGAATGTGTACACAAACATCCTCAAACAGGGTCCCTCCTTTGTCTGGCGATAACAGCATCTAATTTCAAGCTACAAAATGTGCTCTGGTGATGTGGCTGTTAATCATAGTGGAAGTGTCAGCACCCTGGATTCAGATCAAGCTGCGCTGAAAGATAAGAGTCATACCAGCGGCAGCAGTGGGAATTCTCTGTGCTATCATCACCCATCCAAAATCATTGTGTAATCCAAATACGATTTATTCTTTGAAACCTCATCCTCACCTTGACAAAAAGCAATTTATGTCAAACTCCCGTTAGCATCTACTTTCTTGTCCTTTATAAAACTTTGCAGTATTCTTAGCAGTTTCCAAATGTACTAATGTTTTGCATAAATGTAGGTGGCAAATGCAAATCATTTAATTTGCTCATATTTTACAATGGCCTGCTTTCTTTGTGTTATATTGAGGTGTTTTTAACTTGTCACAAACCATGCTAGAACAATAAAATTATTCGCATATATTTTCAAACTATGGGAGGGAAAAGAGACATAGCAAACCTGTAAATCCTCTTCTAAGCCCGATGCAGCTCTGTGAGAAGGTAACCATCCAGCAACACTTTTTAACAAGTACTCTTTGCCTTCCTGAAAAACAATCCAATGCAAATATTTAAGTGGATATATTGCAGCCTTATACAACATTTGCAAATACAGATCATTTTTCTTCAGCATCCCTTTAGTTTCTTTTGACAGCTGCAAAACTACATGTGGAATCTCCAAATATTTAAATGTTGAGATATTTTTTAACATGGACCAAACTGGAGTCATGCTGCCCCCTAGAGTACTGGTAGAGTATTAAAGAGTTTTATATGATGGCTTGTTATTTTTTCTACAAAGCACTGACAAGGTACTATAGTAAATAAAACTAGCAACATTAAGCAGTGTGAAACTGCAGTCCTGGAAATTAAGTTACATCATCTTGACGAGTGGTACTAAAGGGCTTGTATTTTTTTTCTTCTGGTCGAGATAAATACTTCTTATATTGTGCAGTGTGGTGCAGATGCAGATAATTGAGTGTAAAGTGAGACTAAGAAAAAAACAGCAATTTTGTTGCTTAATAATAACTGAAAGAGAATCTGCTGACAGGGACACAAGTTTTATCTAGAATCTAGAATTTATCTAGAATCTGTTTGTCAAGAATCATGAGATTCCCTGTGGTATTTTAATGCATATTTTCTTGTTCTTACAGCACTTTGAATTACTGTGTGCTAATTGTGCTCTAAAAATGCCTTGATGCATTAACAAGAGTTAAAAAGCACAAAGTGGGGGCAGAGATTGATGAGAACCATGTGAAAACAACTGCATGAGATTTTCCCAGACAGTTGTTTATTTGTCATGGAGCAATATCAAAGTGGCAGAAAGGTAGGCAATGTTAACAGTTAACAAATTAAAACATGTTCCTGACTCAAAATCAGGCATAGACACATGATAAAATTAGCTGATTTGACCTGAATTAAAAAATAAACATAAATAAAACGCAAAAATATTTCCATTATTAGTCAGTGCTTCATACCATCACTGGCGGCATAAATGACCTTAAAGATTGACCCAGTAATTGACTTCCTTTCGGGCAATCCTTCTGTGTGTGCATGCTAATGTGAGGGCTCATCTGTTAATAAAGTGCATACAATCCAATTTGCTCAGGATAATTAAGTCAGCAGAATCCAGCTCTAATGTGCAGGAAGTCTGTGTCCTGACCTGGTTTCTCTCAGCGCTGAACAGGTAACTCGCCATGAGCTGCAGTGCCTCCGGGTTGTCATGGCGATAGTGTAATGCTCGCTCAATGAACTCCTTACATTTGTCTGCTGCACCTTCCTCCATGCTGGAACGCACAAAACAACTTACAACAAAGTTTGAAGTGCGATATAAATATAGTTAATATATAGTTATAGTATATAGTTAATCTCTCAATAAACCCAATATAATAAATATTGTGACCTGCCCATATGTGTTTACATACACACGAAAGTCTGATCATTATCATGTAAACAGTTACATCGGATACCGTTCTGATTTTTCACATCTGAGGAGGTTTTGACAAGGAAACGTGTGCAAAAAGCAAAACAAAAACAAAGGCGAACTAATGTGGAAAGGACAAAAATGAAAGAGAAAATGCTAAAGATTGAAAGATGAAATTCATTGTATTTGAAATACAACAGTTAGTTTATCCATTGAGTCATTGACAAATGTTACCATGTGTTGTTGATTATCAGATTTCTTTAGTCAAAAGTCAGATCTAAATATTGGGTTACCTGACTATTCTGGTTATCTGATTTTTACTAGCCATGAAAATGTACCCAATGTCATCAGGTACTGTAAACTGATTCTTTTGATATGCTACTGCCACAGCTTGGAACTCTCCAATCTGAACTGAACTCCATTTTAAAAAACAAAGTTTTTGAAATCTGAAAATTGTCTGTGTTTCTAAATGTAGTTCTAATTTTAATCTTTTATAATATGTCTCCTGTTTAGTGTAGATGTATAAATGTTTTCTACTGTGGGTGCAGCAAATTTTGCACTTTGGCCCAGGTCACCTTTGAAAAAGAGGTATCGGTCTTAATGGGTTCTTAGCTGGTTAAATAAAAATGAATAACAAAGAAATTTAAGGAAGCGATCAAAATACCAAAGGTCTGTCAGGTAAATTTCAGCGATGGAGCAGTAGGCCACGCTGACGTCTCTCTCTGTGGGCAGGTCTGTGTCCTCCTCTGGGAAGGCGGACGCTCCCAGTGGTCCCTAAAGAACCAAATAAAAAACAGTATTACATTGAATTTATTTATGTCAATACAGCAGGAGACCAGACCACTAGATCTGTGTAATCCCTACTTACTCAATTTTATTTATGTTCCAACATTGCCCCCTAGTGATAATGTCAACTTGTTACGGGGGATTGTACCAGAAATGTGTATGAGAATGACTATGAATATGCATAAGAACATACGGTAGTCTGTGCTTGCTTTTCTAGAGCAGAAAGCAGAACTTGTATTCCTTTCAAGTAGAAGTCCACAGCCTCTTGTCCCGTGTGTATCTGCCCCAAAGACATGTACTTCCTGTGGCCGACGTCAGGGCTCAAGTCCACTGCTCGTTGAAAGATCTAGTTAGTTTTGTTAAGTTAAGATGTTAAGTATTTTGTTTCCAGATGATGACTGCTACTTTTTACAATTTAAAATTGGTATAATGGCTGCCACAACAACAAAAGTAAATTGACTACCGTAGACTCTTTCCGCTTCCTTGGCACCACCATCACTCAGGACCTCAAGTGGGAGCCGACCATCAGCTCCATCATCAAGAAGGCCCAGCAGAGGATGTACTTCCTGCGGCAGCTGAGGAAAGCCAAGCTGCCGGCGCAGATGATGGTGCAGTTCTACACGGCCATCATCGAGTCCATCCTCACCTCCTCCATCACCGTGTGGTACGCTGGAGCCACAGCCAGGGACAAACAGAGACTACAGCGCATTGTGCGCTCTGCTGAGAAGGTGATCGGCTGCAGCCTTCCATCTGTCCAGGACCTGTACGTCTCCAGGACTCGGGGACGAGCAGGTCGGATCACAGCTGACCCTTCTCACCCTGGACACGGACTATTTGAGCCACTCCCCTCGGGCAGGAGGCTACGGTCCATCCGGACCAGAACCTCCCGCCACAAGAACAGTTTCTTTCCCTCTGCCGTTGGACTCATGAACACTTTGTAACACCTGTCACTTCAACAATAATACTATTTAAGAACAATCTATTTGCACTACTCATTTGCACATTGCACTATCTGCCAACTGTACATTCTGTATATAGTCTATCTTAGTCTATTTTATTCTTAATTTTATGCATGCCTTTTTATATATTTTTATATTTTATCCTTTGCTTTATGTTGCACCTACGCCGAAGCAAGTTCCTACGTTTGTGAATTTCACTGACAATGGCAATAAACAATTTCTGATTCTGATTCTGATTCTGATTCTGACTAAAGACTATAGGATTCAAAGGATATACTTATGGTTTTGACTTGTATAATTTTGCATAATAAATTGTTGGTATTAATTAATTAATGGTCAAAATAACAATTAGTTTGCGTTAATGTGTCATAAAAAGTTTCTTGAATCTCTATAGTTTAAAATTGAGTCGTAGACAGGTCAGAATTTATGGTGGAATTTGCTGTTTAACTGTCAGATTACAGATTTGTGTGTCATTAAAATCTCTGCAGAGACTGGGCCTATCCACATGAAACAAAAACTGGCACAATAAGCAATTTTTTTTACAAAAAGCTTCAAAAATTCAACCCAAAAATGCCTTTTTATCAAATAACTTTAAGGTTCAACAAATATAATGATAATGTTCAGCAATTAATGGTGAGGTTCAAACATTTATCTGGGATTGACGAGGTCGAACATTTGTGGATACATCATAAATTGGATTATTGGAATAATTGGAAAAAAACAACGATAAATCTCCATATGTAGTAATAAAGGCCCTCTATCTGAAAATATGATTTCAAATTCTACAATCTAAATGCAACTTATTGCCGAATACATTCAACAGTTAAAAGGATACTTCCTTAGCTTTTAGTGTATCCCCCATTTCAGAGTAGATATGTCCAAGCATGTCCAGAGCTTGAAGATTGGTGGCTTCCAGGTCCAGAGCCCGTTGACAAAATAGAGAGGCCATCTCAAAGTCAAAGCTGTCCATGCATTCCTCTGTCTGAAGAGAATAAACATACATTATGCTAATTTGAATAACAGTTAATAACCTTTGACTGGTGGCCTGGTCTTTATTGTGAAGTATTGCTAATGAATAATTTATTTAATAAGATTTATTGCAAGGACTAGGAGATTTAATATATTATAGGTATTGTAATAATTCATGCAAAGTCTACTTTGAAGAGTTAATGGGTAACTTGACCACTTTGTAAGTCTATTACCTTCTCCAAAAGTTGTTGCACAGAGTATTTCTCAGCTGTCTTTTTCTTGGCTTTCACATGCATCCTTACTTTCATCCTTTCTTGAGGCGACAACCCAACTATTGCTGGATCTGTTATCACAGAGAACCGTTAGGCATATGACACAGTAAACTGTCCCAAACAATCAAAAAAATTACATAAAATAAATAAACGTTAAGTCTGTCAGTCGGTGTTTAAGGTTTTAATGAAAATCGCAAGAATTACCCCTGTTTGGCCGATTCTCTTTCTTCTTTGGCTTGTTTTTCTTCTTGCCTTTTGCCTGCCCTCCCATTTTGAAGAGTAAAAATTATTTAAATACAATATTTCACTATTTACACTGTGTAATTACAGTTCCAAACACCAACACGCGTGGAACTTCAGACCCCGACTGCGCATGCTCAGCGGCTTCTACGGATAGCATTGAAGGACATACTTCAGAGGCTGCACGATTACCTTTAATGGCCTCGTTCATTTTAGCTGCTCTTTTGTGTGCAATAAAAATGTGCTTGATTAGAAATTACAATAATATAGCCAAGTTTAAGTGTGATTTTGGCAAAATACATCAACGGCACTCAAGCGCTTCTTTCTGTGGGCGGGCTTTTTGAATGACACAAGCAGAAGCCAATCAAGGGCCAGGAAAAAGCGCTACCCCCATGACGTATCTGGAACATTCTAGATTTTGACCAATGAGCGAGTACGTCACGTTGTACGCACCGTTTTTTGTAAATCTGATGTAAATAAACGAATGACAGAGACGCTGATCAGAGTGAAATTGCTACAAAACACCGATGAAATCAATTGCAGTTTGAAGAACTGAGCTCCTTTAAGGTAACTGTGCTGTTCCAATGTCTAACTAGCTTACAGATAGCACGTACGAGTATGTTAGCAGCTACCGAGGTGGACGTATAAGAGGAAAATGAAGAAAGAAATGAATCATTAGCTGCTAGTTGTGCTAATGCTAGCTAAGTGTTGGCATGGGAAACTATTGTACAACCTAAAACGTTTTTACTACGATTCTATTGCTCTTTATAAGATTAGTGCATAAACTGAGGCTAAAGTATCTGTTTTGAAGAGGTTGCATCATGAAACACACTATTTAAAACTGCACGAGGTACAAATATATTCAATAATAAACAATTGTCCCTTTTATTATTATTGATTTTTGTATTTGTTTTTGTGTTTTTGTTTTTTAAGTGCATTTTCTTTTGACCGCATCGTTGAACTGTGTTAACGTTAACGTTAATTTTAATTATAGTTATAGTTGCTGGCTACGTTGATGTCCATCGTTGCCGCCAGTTTCTCGTCATCTCCTGTTGTTGTCAGACTGATTTGTCCCACACTGAAGCTCGTGGCCAATGCCGCAGGATCGGTCCGCGAGAGAAGTGGTCGGTCACCTCTGGAAGCCCCTGCAGGTCTCATCATCAGACCTGTGCTGCCCCCACGAAGCGTTCACTCTGAAAAAGGAGCATCTGCGGACCCGTCACTGTTGAAAGACCATGTCCGAGTTGAATAAAGAAGTGGTGGATTTGGTTTGGGGGAAACCCTCAAGTGGAGTAGTGTCTGCATCCATCTTTCGTAGATGGACCCAAGGTAAGGTTATGCTGAATATTATTATATTTGTTTTCTAATTGATAATAAGGTGGCTGAAATTTGTAGGAAATTATTTAGCACCTATGTCATGTCAACTGTTCCCTCTGAAAATGTTATATTTAGTCTCAAGAGGCTAGCTTGTATAGATATAATAAGGATCAATAATTAAAAAAAAAAAAGTATATCCAGCAATACTAGCTGAGAACTAGTTTGTTGCATATTGTATTGCACTTTTTTCTCTTGTTTCTTAAATGCCTGTGTGTGGGTTTATTTTCTTGTCACCACAGGATTTGTTTTCAGCGAGCATGAGCCCACAGCACTGGAGCAGTTTGAAGGCGGTCCATGTGCTGTCATAGCACCTGTTCAGGTTTGATACTATTTTTATCTACGTATAAATTAACTTTGAACAAAAGTAATTTGTAAATAAAGCCTGTGTATTTTTACAGGCTTTCCTCCTGAAGAACATTCTATTTAACAGTGAAAACCCCAATTGGAGGCAGATGTCTGGTAAATTATTGGAAAAGCATGCAAAATACTAATCACACGGTTTACAAAACTATATTGATTTTTTTTTTCTTTTTTAGAGGATGAACAGAAAACTGCACTGTGTTCAACGCTAACAGAGATCTTGGAGTCTGCCTGCTCTAGTCCCTCCACAGGCTACTGCTTAGTGACGTGGGCCAAAGGACAGAGCCCACATACGAGCAGCACGCACACAAACACACAAGAACAAACCCAGCCAAACTCACAGGATGTACCAGAGCCAGAGAGCAGCCAGCCAGCACAAGAGCAACAGCCCTGTGAGTCTTACATGTGCCATATTCAAATTCCACTGTGTTTGTCACTGTCAGCGATTCTAAACTGCTGTTTTCTCACCCGAAGCTGCTTTGGCTGTTGAAGAATTTGGCTTTGAACGATTTCACAGTGTGCTTCAGTAAGTTTTACCTGTATGAGAGTGATTTTTTTTTTTTTTTTCTCATGAAAGACCTATCCGACGATCCTATTTCATTTATCTGTATTTGCTGACTATGCACTGATTGCTCAACAAAGTATATATCTTATTAGCTTTCCAACACATACTGTCTGTCACACAAACAAAATGAATGCAACTGCGTCTGCCAGAGGAGTATTGAACTTTCATTGCGCAGAATACTTACTGTCAGCAAAAAACTACTGCTGACTCACACTGAATGTGTAGCGTGGCAATAAATAAAGACAGCTTCGCAAGAATGCAAACAACGAGAGGAATACTTTATAGATACCAAATTACTTCCATGGATTTAAGAAAATATTTTGAATCCTAGTCTGTTTTGTTTTTGCAGTAAACGCTCTATCATGTCTGTAGCTGATCTCAGAGAAGAGGTGCTGTCTCTTTACCACACCTGGAGAGGGTGCTGTGGAGTCTTACTTTTCCTTTACTCTGTGATTTTCACCAAGGTAAAGTCAGTTCAGTTAAGTAAAAGAAATGTTCTCTGTTGCAACAACATTTGTTAAAATATTGCCATATTACTGTGGTCCAGGGAATAGAGAATATAAGAAATGAAATCCAGGACACATTGGAGCCTCTAATAGACCCTGTGCATGGCCATGGCAGGTATACAATGTCTCTTTTTAGCTGTTTTATCTCTTTGTTTTGTTTCTTTTATCAAAATGTATGCTAAATGAACAAATGGTATGTGCATGAAAATGATACCCTTTGCACTTTCTCTATTTCTATTTTTATAGCCAAAGTCTGGTGAATCTTCTTGTCACTGGCCATGCTGTTTCGAATGTGTGGGATGGAGACAGGGAATGTTCTGGCATGAGTAAGAATACAATGACATAACACACCATGCATGCTGTCAAATGTTGTACAAAACAGGGACTACAGCACAAATCTCATTCACTGATCTTGATTTTGAGGCATTAAATCTCTATAATTTCCGCCAGATACTATAAATCCTACATTCTGCATAGTCATACAAATCATTGCCATTTGTGTACAATTGTGTAGCGCATGTTTCGTCAAGTCCTTTTCCTCTTTGCAGAACTACATGGTATTCACAAACAGGCAATGGTTGGTTTCCTGACCCTCATGGAATCCCTTCGCTACTGCAAGGTAAAGCTTTATCAACACCGCGTACTGGAGAAATTTAATTTTACACTGGCAGAATTATAGTTGTCCCTTGCTATGTAAGATAAACAAGTCATACTAAATGAATACTTGTCACACTAAATGAATACTTGCTCAAGTGACTTCTCATGTGAAATATGTGTTTGTCTAATGGGATTTCTTGATAAAGTTCCCAGCCTTCCCACTCATTCTCATTTCATATTCTGGACTTTAAATACAATAATAAAATCTGAAATCAATAAACTAATATTTTACAAAAAGTTTGACATTTCTTGAACTGTCAGTCACTTTAAATCCAATTTATTACTGTAGGTCGGGGCATTCCTGAAATCACCAAAATACCCTATTTGGATCCTTGGCAGTGAAACTCACCTCTCTGTGTTCTTCACAAAGGTAAGTGCAGAACAGTTATGCAAAAGCTTATTTCAAACACTGGGACCTTGTGTGAAACATAAGCCAGACTTCCCTGCCGCTTAGGAAAACCAAAATATGGAATGTGCTTAACAGATTCAATATATTAGAGCAGGTCAGATATCAATGTGTGGAGAAAAGGGGAGGAGTGGCACAAGCAGCGTTTGATAGTCATATATGGTTAGTCTGAAATCTGCCTTTAGAATCATTCTGTATTTTTATGGTTTATCTGAAATTTGGCTTTAGAAAAGTTCAGAATTTGCAAGAAATCGCATACATTTACACAAAAGATTCATTTTATGGAGGGATTGTTCAGTGTGTAATTGCATGAAGTGAAATTTGTTTGCTATAATGTCAACAGTTTCAGAATTACTTCCATACATACATTGTGCTCATTGTATCTTAATTTCAACAATATGGAGTCTACTTTTTTTTTCTGCTGGCTAACAAATCCCAGAACAAGAACGAGAAACAGCATAGGAAATGGATATAATTCTTTAACAGAAAATCATGGCAAAACATCTGATGGCATCCAGTTCGCTGACTTTTTTGTCTTCCGCCAGCAATTTGTTATGCAATGTTATATGTGTAATAAATACGGGACAAACTTAACAGGGTCAAATCAGCCTGACCCTGGATGTTTTCGGTTAGTATTGTTGCCATCAAATACATTTTTCTGGTCACAAAATAATGTCTTGGTTCTTGGAAAATACCCATATCTTCATTCAGCAAACCAACATGCAAATGTAATTATGCACACAGAAACATATGGGACAACCCTGAGCTAGAATACCATGAGGTCAACTCTACTACAGGAGACACTTTGAAGTATGAGTCATCAGATTGCTGTGCTTGTGTCAGTCAGTGCATGCGCTCCACTTTGCATTCTAACAAGCCTGTTTATCATCGTAGAAGTTTACCGTAATTTAATCCATTACTTCAGCTGGTATAGAGGGGGTAAATCGATTCTCCCTGCTGTTGCAAAAATGGCACTGAAGAGACCAAAAAATCCCCAGCAATCATCTTCATTATAACGCAATGCCCTTAATACGGCATTGATTAAAGCTCGGTTACACGCGTAACTGTGTGCAAGGCGTGTGGATCATATGTTTGCCCTCTGATGAACGTCGTCATGTGCGCTGATGACCCTCCCCCGGCACCGCTGACATGTTCACATATACACAGATACATAGTTAAACTCTTACACGTGCATTCCTCAGTGCAGGGAACCTAATCCTGATTAGCATTAGCTTTGTATGTGTGTCTTCAGGTGGATGACTTCCTGTAGGGAATGTGAGTCCATAGTTCCCATCTGGATCCATTTGTGCTGCTGGAGAGTGGGAAGTGTCTGCGCTACACACATCCACACATTTATCCATGCACAGGCTCCACACCATAGGCACTAATAGCCTCCACCACTTTGAAACAGCGTAGCCTATATAACACAATGGCATCTGCTCACAGGCTTCACTCAGAGCCACCTCTTGTCCTTGAAACAAGCAGCTATTTTGAACCACACTGAGATTTCCCATGCTCCAACACAAAAATACACATTACCTGGTTATACAGCTTTTAGGCCTGATATCGAGCCACAAAAGCAGCAAACCTGATCCTGTCGTCTGATGTGTCTGTCACTGGGGACGGGTGTGTGTTCCCCCGAGTCCCCACCAGTGTGTGTGACCACTGCTTTTAGACCATCACTGTAATAGTATTAGAGTTTTTATTTAATCTACCAATACAAAGGCCATTTGACTGGCCCAAATCTGTGATAAAGTGCATATTCGAGTGAGGCAATGGAATGGTGTTGTCACGGTAAAATGCCGATGCTAAGGAAAAGTCACTATGATGATAATAAAAATGAAAAATAAAGATTTTCTGACGGTACAATGTACATTTTAACACAAAATTATTGTGGCGTCTTTACCATATTGTCATACTAGTGCAGCTATAGAAGACCATTCTTAAAGAAAGGCTTTTTATGTAAATGAGTGACTGTTTAATTTAAGACAACAAATTCACATTTTGTGCTGTTCCCAGACAAACCTATATAACAATAGTGTCACAGTAAATACTCTTGTACATGCAAATATAAATAAATTATAACTATATAACTATATAAAATGTAAATACATTCAGATAATAGTATTATTAGCAACAACAACAGTAATTACTATTATCATCCCATCATCACCATTGTTATTATATGTACATACACATACATACACACACGCATATGCACGCACACACACACATATATATCAATATATCAACAAATATAAAATACAATCACAAAGACGAACGATTATAAATGTGGATTTACAGAGCTTTTACTTTTTAAGAAAATTTTACAGTTGCCATAAAAAGGTGCTAATATTTATTTTTATATTTGTGTTGGTCATTAAATCATTTCTTGGTATCCTTTTTTTGCCAACAGTGTTCAATAAATTCAGATTTTCAGAGAGGCCAGAGAAAAGGGCAGATGTTGAATGAAAGATGATTTTGGTCAAACCTGGGGTGTAAAAATGGAGTCGTGTTTCCTTTTTGTTCAAGGCACTGCTATCAGCCCCCCACGGGAGTATAAAGGGGGCAGAGAAAATGAAGGATGCATTAGTGTGTGTAGTGGTCAGACTGGAAAGGAATCACAAGGCCTCCTCCTTCTGTAGCCTCGCTGAGTGATGAGGTTAGCAGGATGCGTGGCAAACCCTCTGGGGATTCTTGTGTGAGTCTTTGTGTGCAAATGTCTGTAGAAGTCAATGTGTGGGCCATTTTGAGCACCTGTGGCACACCCAGCCCACGAAGACACCCGCTCTTGGCTGGACACTTACAAATGTCCCTCAATGTCTGCTATGTCTGGCACTTTTAAGCACTCTTGGCTCCAGTTGCGTTAATTATAAAAATCCGGAAATGCAGTTATGCCAGCTGGCTGATGGTGATGACGTTTAACTCATCATGAAGTTAATGTATCACAGGCTACAGTGGTTAATTTGATTAATTGTGACTTATCAATCATAGAAATCGTCAACAACTAATGTAATTATTGTTATCATATCATATCATATCATAATAATTTCATGCACTGTACACATACTAAAATAAGGGAAACACTGGGAAATTGTCTTACCATTATGTCACACTTAGTTAAAATGGCTCAAGTAGATCGTAATTTTATTTTAAGATAATTACTCTTCTATTTGTATATTCTCAATCAAAAGGTCCTCAGTTGTCCTCAGACAAAATTGTATAAAACATCTCAAAGGAGCCTTTGAAATAATGAAATTACTTATTTCATATGTCTGTAAATGCATGTGGGCAGTATATATTAAAATACCAGTTATGCATTTAAAGAGACATTTATGTTTCTGTTGGATTGACAAAATATTGTCTGAATATTGTTATTGAGATACTAACAAACTACCAAGATATACAATAAATAAATGGATAAGTAAATAAATATTGAATAGAAAAAATATTTTTGACAGATAAGTTATGTTTGAAATTACCTTTTAAGGATGAAAAAGTGCGTTTCAAAAGATGAGATTGCTTCAACCTCACAAACAAAAAGGCAGTTTTCTTGTGCATGCTTTTTTTGTACATTTTAAATAATTAACATTGGGGTACTGCTGCTGCAATTTAGCAAAAAATTACTGTAGTGAGCCTGTCAAGATAACACAGAAAAATACTCTTGTAATCTTAAAAAACCCAGATGCCAGAAAGTCAAAGTGCGTACTTTTGCCAAAGCTAATAATATAATTTAGCTGAGTAACTGTTATTATTGAAGATAGTTTCAACAATGTAATAATGGACTAAATGAGGCATTTGGGCAAGTGGGACCTTAGCAATTTGGCCATGCTTGCAGTCTAAAACTCAACTTGATGTGAATTGCACTGTAAAACGAACAACTTAAATAAGACAGAACATTTTTCCAACCAGGGAAGCTATTCTCACAATCAAAGTGTGCATGCCGCTTACCCACACAATATGACAAAGCGTCGTACATCAAGTCATTAATAATTTTCGACAGGTTAGACTAAAGAGCATTGTAATCTTGTGAAAACCAGTCCATGTTTCTGTGTGCTTGCTACATTGTTGTGGTGGCTCCCCAGTGTGTTGTTCCCCCATTAGCGCACTGTACAAGTATCCTCTGGTGTCATGTCTCCCTTTCTGTAGATACACTGCCTTTCTGATCTGTGACAGTCTCATCAATCACTACTTTGTTGTAAGTCATCCCTGGTACATATCACATACAGTGGATAAGGCATATTACTGATACAAGTTCAGCTATTGTTCCGTATTGTCATAAAGGATGTAGGCTACTTGAGGTGAACCAAACAAGCTAGAATACAAACATGCACTTATTGAACTGTTTAAGGTGCGATATCGTACAACTTCATTTTTAACCGTGTTTTATATTATCAACATGGACAAAAGTTGAGTTTTGTTACATTCAAACATTGACAAAATATTTAGGATTACTGAAAAAATTCTAAAAGTGCAAAACACTTGACACTTACCAGTTTATATAGCGTGTTTTTTTTTTTCTTCTGAAGCTTGTTAATGTTTCTATTTGTCTCACTGAAGCTGTTCATGTTCAAATTTCTTCCACTGTACAGTTTAGCAATTTTGTTTAAAGGTCAACTATGTAACTTTTCTTGCCTTGATGAAGCTCTGTGGGAGGACGAAATGCGTTGGTATGATCCTGTACTAACAAAGGACTTACCGTAAAATGCGGGTTATAAGCCGCTACTTTTTTCTCATGATTTCAACCCTGCGGCTTATACAGCGATGCGGCTAATTTAAATATTTTTCCGCGAACAGCCTCTAGGGTAGAGTTTAGATCGGGCTCAAAAATTCAAGTTCACGATTCGACCCGAACCCGCACGGGTACTGTGCGAACCGACTCAGAGTCATTTGCTGCATGATTCGACCGGCCGCACACATGTGTCCGAACCAGTGGGCGAGGCTACCGCGCTCAAATTGAGCCGCCGACTGTAGGCTGCCATGTTTGCAATCTGCTGCTGACCGCTAGGGGCTGGCTGCGGAAGTAGAATTATTCAATGCAAGTCAATGGGGAGTTAGGCGTTTCAAAACCTACTTTAGAGCCTGGCTCAAAATCGGCTTTGGTCTCAAGCGTTAGCTTACGGCTCTGTGACAACGCTGAGGGGGTGAATTTTTTGAACCAGGCTGGTTTAGCCGCTGTGATTTTTTAAAGTTCTTGCATATGTAATGAAGAAGCGGGCTTCTGGCGCCGGAAATGTCAGGCGCAGCCATACACCTACAGTGGCGGTAACTATAGAGCTACGGCGGCAGTGCGTCCAGCAAAGGCGCCCCAAAGTCGCCCTCTCCCCGCCTCCCCACCGAGGGGGGAGTGGTGTGGGCTAACCCGCGGCCATTTTGAATTCTCCATGACTGAGCCGCATTATCATGAATGGGGCTGAGTGACGATCGTCTGTCCACTATTTTTATGTCTATGGTCCGAACCCGAACCGAGCCCGCGCACGTGTAGATGGGGTTATTAAACTAAGTTCCGAGCAGAGGTTTATAGGCAGAATAAGTGAGTACTACATGTTTAGTGTTCTACCTGCACCAGCGGGACGTCTCCTGTACCAGACGGGTCTGTTCCTCCGCTGACACTGGCCCACATGATCTCTCCTCCGCTGCTCTCTTTGTCTCTCTCTCCTCCTGCTCTTTCTCCTCTGTTGTGCTCTCTTTTTCTCTCTCCTCCTCCGTGTAGCAGCCGCGCACTTTCAGGCGTCTTTTCCGACGTAACATATTTTGACCACTTTATTCGAGGATGAGGAGGAAAACACCACAGCACTGGCTGCACGCCGCACTCATTCCCATGGAGCGCATGTTACAAAACACGTGCGCGCCTCTGTCATGTGCGCATGCTCTTCCCGAACCGGCACGGCCCGTCGAACACCCGCGGCTTATAGTCAGGTGCGGCTTATATATGTACAAAGTTGTTTTTCTTTGTAAATATGGCTGGTGCGGCTTATACTCGGGAGCGCTAAATAGTCCGCATTCTACGGTATGTCAGAGTGCCTTAGACCTCCTCTCTTCGCGGTGTAACTTTTCTGGTGGAGAATGTGTCACCTGCTTACTCTATCTTCCCGGACAAGTAGATGATGCCACCAGGGCAAACAACCGATTAAGGCAAGTCAGCGGTCAGGATGCATGTTTTCTGAGCAATAAAATCACCTGCAATTTAATAAATGTAAGCTTGTTCAAATTACTAGCACAAGGATTGCATCTGCTGACACACTGAATGGTGAAAGTGAATGAGTGTATGAATGAAGCTAACACAATGGTTAGCTAGTAGCACTGTGTAACTTTTTACCCAAAAATACTACTTACTGTAAGCGGGTTTGCATCTCCACAAAGCTGACTCGTACTTGGCTTGGAGGCGCCTCCTCCTGCTTGTTTCCATGGAACTGTTGTTCCTTTAGCTACTGTATATTATTCCACAATATGTCATAAAATGTATTTGTATATATTCGGTAGTATGGTTTTAACTTTTTGTTTTTATGGAATTATACAAGTAACTTTCCACCTAAAAGCCCATTCTGAGATTTCTGTAGTATATGTAACATTTTAGTAAAAAAAAAAAGGGATAAAATCAAAGGTTGAAACCTATTTGGCTCCACAGAGAATGCTCCATTTTATGGTTTTAGTTTTCTATTTCCATGCTATTGCTTTAAAATATTACCATTTGAGTTGTTATGTTCAGGGGATGTCATTACTCGGTTGGTACACGACAGGACACACAGGCCCAAGACCTCAGCTTTGTCGCCCGGAAAACTGATCTCCGCAGACGCACTCTATGGCACTCAGAAGCTCTCAGCTCAGACAATAGTCCTTTGGAAGAACCAGAAAGGGTAATTCTAGTAAAGCATGTCTATCTGTCCTGTAGCTTTTCTTTGCTAATGTGGGGACTGAACCAAAAGATGAAAGAATGAATGGAGAAACCAGTATTGACGATAAAGTCGAGGAAAGGAGCAGGGGAAGTACTCCAAAAATAAAGAAAGCATTTAGAGAAGGTTCAAAGGAAGAAGCTAGGAGGAAATCTGTGGAGCAGGAAAAGGACATTGTTGTTCTTGCACTACAATAATGATGAGAAAAAATGCTTGGGATACTCGATGAGGATCTGTGGAACAAGAATACTTTTGCAACAGAACAAAATGCTTTTTGAAACTTAAGCATTTCAAATTGTTGGCTCCTAAACTAAGACATGCTTCACTGTTTTTCAAAATTGTTGAAATCAAGATTGTGTATTTGTTTAATTTCTTGGAGCGCGTGTGTCCTGGTGTGTGGTTCTTACCATGCTGTTGCACCGTGAGGGGTTCAGTGATGTGTGCACAAAACTTAGACTACAGAGACTGGAATGTGCTCTTAAAGAAATAAAAACATGGCAGAAGTACAATCATCACTCAGTGCTTCTCAGACTGTGCATCTGGGACCTACGCATGGCACATAAGCTGCTGACCATTGGTTAGTCTAGTATTTAGTTTGTTTTTTCTAAAGTCGTACTCATAAGATTTTGTTCCACCACCTTGTATTGTGGATTTTTATGTATTCTTCTGGATGTAACATAAACTTAATTTGTTGAATTTTAATTGAATAATGACAGTCATAAAGCTAGATATTTAGTGATGAGCGCCTCTTGTCCAGGAAATGGAAAGTGGTTGCAACTGAAAGACATCTGGTTCTGCCTTGACAACTTCCCAAGAAATTTACAAAAAGGAATGTGAAAAACATAGTCCCCATATGTGAAATAAGTAAGCAAAGCCAATGTGTAGTCAAATGATGTTATGTACTGTATATCTGTGACGATCTTCAAATTTGGAGCAATTGTTCTATTGAGACTCAGTACCGTTCTGTTCAGTGCCTGGTTCTATGTTTGTAACGTATGTACCACAAAGGGGGCGTGCACACTATAAGCCTTTTGCGTTTGACTTCTCTTTTCGCCATTGTTTCTTGTGTTTTGTTATAATGAAGTTTGATATAGTTTTTTTAAGATGGTCAAATAAAAATAAAACTGTAATCTAATTTTAGCCACCTTTTTCTTCTAATGATCATACGCTAAATGACTTTAACCAATCACAGTTAAAGTCTCGTTTTCTCCCAAATAGATGCTTTTACAAGATATCTGTGCTAGAGCAATGCAGATATTACTTTATTACATGCAAAAAAATCAGTTACATGAACTTGTTCTGGTTTTTGTTTAAAAACAGTATAAATCAGGTACAGCCCCTTTAAGATGGCATCATGATTTACATCTTTTTGGCATATCACCCACCTCCAACTGTGAATATTACCTGAATTATCTTTTAAACAATATCAACTTACTAAATTTCCTTGAATCATGTTAAAATAGAAATCAGGATATATTTATTTTCTGTATCACCTACGCGTACACAAGTCAATGCAAAGAAATTATGCAAACATTCCCTGTTCTTGACTCAAAATCTTCACAACACTGCAAGTTATAGAGCGGACACACACATCTCCCCTGTGGAGCGCACAAGCCCCTTGAACATGTTTTCCAACTCGGCTGCATCTTCCTCGGGCCTCTAATAAAACACAGATCAAAGGCAGCTTGGGCAGACCTGTCATCACACCCACCATCGACGTGCCGCCATCGTGACAAAATCTGTATCTTCTATGACTCACTATTCTTCTCTCTACGCTCATTAGCCCTGTATTAGACCGCGGCTAATCATATGTTTTGTTCTCCTGTGTCTGTCGAGGACCACTTACTAGTCTGCCGCTTTGTTGACATCCTGGAACCAGGTGATTTACGCAGAACAAGCTCATTTTGCACATAGTAAACTGCGGGTGGTGTTGGTTGAAGTGCTCCTCAGGAATTTGAACCCATATACGCAAACTTTATCTGGCAGCCCAAGATCAATTAACCTCTTTGTCAGGGAAAGAGAAACACATTGTCTTCGCTCGACTTGAAGACAGCTCATTTTTCAAAGTGCGTAGCTTATGTTAAATCTCACTTACAGTGTCATTTGTCAACATTGTGACTCCTATGAGACACTTTTAACACTTAACTCCTCCTGAGACAATATAGTGACCCTTGTCCACCCCTAAAAGCGCTACATCGCACTGTCAAACCACTGACAAATTTTCTGCGCTAATTTATGGACATGTAGTGTTAACATATCCAGCGATGCAGAGTGTGAGTGCGTTCTTTCGCCTCTCTGTTTTTCTTTGCGTACGAAGAGGCAGCAGCTGGGAGTCATCTCTGTCTTCTTCTCATAGTTAGCCCCCAGTACAGTAATAAGCATGAAACCCAAGCAGCCCGTGTGGATCTGGAGGCTCAAGCTTTAATAAAGGCCAGCTAAAGGAGATGAGCAGGCTTCACTGACTCTCCAAAAACATGCCGTGTTTGTCCAGCACTTGGTTGTCATAAATACACGATCCCCTCCCGCACTTTTATGGAAGAGCAGTGTGAACCTTTGACTGGCTAAACAACGGTCAAGCAGGACATGAAACTCAAGTTGCCAGTAGAGTATTGATTACATTTGATAAATATACTGATGGTTTAATATCTTCCAACTTGGCTCAACCATGCAGCTCTAGTGGCTATTTTGTTTGTATATTTTTTCGTTCTGTATTGGCTAGTAGTGCTGGGCGATATGACAAAAACAGTGAATCACATTTTTTATCTTCATTCTGATCAAGTGCAATTTTTTGTTCAGTTTTGTTTTTGTCTTGTTAAAACAAATTAAAATATCTTTCATTATTAATTTTTCTGAACATAAACAATAAAGACATTTGGCATTTTAACACAAAAAAATAGAAGATTGGCTATCTAGACCCCTTGATTAAAAAGGCCCAAGCTGATAATTGACAATTAGAAATTACAATCTCAATCTAAATTCAAATTTGATCACTTCTGCAGGATTATTGGCTAGCCATTTTTCAAACATCTCAAAAGTGGGTAGAATACTGAAAAACTAATCTTTTATCATTTTATAAGATATTAAAAAACAAAAATCATTTACCTAAATTAATCTATAAGATGATATATTGAATACAGACACAGAGTTTTGTTGTAATTTAACGAGTTCTGGGATTTTGAGTTCTGGGATCTACTCACTAATAGAAATGATCAGGATTGTTTATTTATTTTTTGGTTATTCCTTGGCATACTACAGTGTAATCAATAAGAAAAGACATTCAAAACTCTTATCTTTGCTCGTTGCTCAGACCACTTTGCTTTACAATACCCAGAGTTATGTCAAATCCCCACATTGAAGTATATACATTTTTTATTTCATGATATTTATGCCATTTATCATGTCTTCTCACCAGTAACATGCAAAAGAGGATGTTCAGTGGTCACTAGATGCTTATAAGGGCGGCAGTAGCTCAGTTTGCAGAGATAGTCTTCTGATCTGAAGCGGTTTGAACCCCACTCTTGACATAAACATCCTTGATTGAGCAGTCAGATCCACTGACCCACAGGTTTGCGCTGCAATTCCAGCTTTGTGTGCCTCAAAGGTGGAAAAGCGCTAAGGTACCATAAGATACATACACAATCAGAAATCTCAATTTAAAGTCAGTTAGCCTTAAGCTCAGATGACAGTTTTACACGCTAATTATTATCAAAAATAAAATACTGAAAGATTTACACACTCAGTGACTTTTAACAAGGCTTTGACCTCCCGTAAATGTAGTCGATGGGTTGGTACCAGCTGATACTCTGTGGATTATTCATAACTTGTGTGCTTTGCAGGCTAATGCTAATGGCTATAGGAAAAATACATGAAAACTGCCACCGGAGTCCCTCAGATCATACCAGACTTACTGAGTTGCTAAGGGTTCAATAGCATGTGCATCGAATGGCGCGTCTACTTATTTCCATGTCTATGGGAAAACCTGGCTCGTGCCCCCATCTGGCAGTATGACATAATCACATTCTGGAATCTAAAAGTCACCAATCATTAGTCAGGATAAGACGCAGTTGTTTTTGATGATGTTAAGTTTAGTGGAAGTCATCTACTTAGTTACAATATGCTCCTCCAGGTGTTAAATTGGACATTCTTCTTTGAGATTTTCCTGCAAAATATTAATCATCGCTTCCATCCAATGAGTTCATGATTGCACCTGTGAAAGCGGATTTATTGCCGTAGATTAGCATTTATATTATTCCTTCTGTTTTAATTTACACTGTGCAAACCCTTTGGTGTTACATTTCTGCAGTGCTTTTTTAAATGGCTCTGCTCAGACTTTTATTAGAATCTGATGAGTGATCAAATAAACTTATAAAAACACTGCTCTGTGGGAGTTCTGCCTGTCGCATTACATTTTCAGCAAAAACACGGGCTCTGCAGCAGGCTTGGTCCTTACACTGTGTAATCAAACTGCATCAGGAGGCGTCACTATAATTTATGTACATATGCCATCATTGCTCTTGCTAAAATTCCCCCGCAAACACTGCACGGCTCGTCATGAATCGCACCAAGACTCGATTTCCTGATTGCGTGTTTTGAATGAAAACAAACTGTCAACTTTATCAACAGATCAGTTAATAACACTGAGGATTGTGCTGATTGCAGTGGCCACTCGTGTTGCACATGACGCGATAAAGAACTCACAATGTCTTTTGTCTGCAGGAGATGTCCCTGGTGGGTCCCGAGTCTCCTTCTGAACAAGCGAGGAGGGTTTTCCAGTCATTCGACCCTGAAGGTAATAAAAAGTGTTTCATGCACTGTATTTACCGTATGGCAAACATATGATCATTACTCATTTAATTCACGTTTTTATAGGCCATTATGGTTTATTTGCCTATTAATGGGGCGGCTATACCAAACATGCTACACAGATGTGGTATAATTAATCCAAATATTTCTCCAGCAAAAAAAAATTAAATGTTTCTTTTCACTCTCCACCAGAGGAACCAAGCTCTGTTTCAGTCCTCTCATCTCGACTGTTGTTGTTTTGCTTGGTGAGATCAGCTCCTTAAACAGCTGAATCAACCATCCCTCTTTTTTCTGCTCTTTCTTCATTGTTTTTTCCCGATTTTTTTTCTTGTCACTTCAAGGTGACTGGGGTAAAGGTAAAAAGGAAGTGCACAAAACACAATGACAGCAGAAGGACTAAAGCGAGGGTCAAAGATGTTTATGTAGTCACAGAATGTAGGTCACTGTTGTGCAGTAGTTCCATTTTGGTGAAATATACCATTTTATTTTCGTCATGCCTGGCACCAGGTCATGTCACACCAGTACAATGAACCATTTACTTAACTTTTTTACTATAGTTCATAAATAGTTGTAAGAATATCCCAATATCAAATTTTTGTTTTGACAGTTATTGTGAGAAAAAAAACACAATTGAATGATTATTCACAATCCTTTACTCCATGATGTGTAAAAAAAATCTATCATTCACTTTATCTAATAGTCATATTATTTAGAAATTCCTTAAAAATTAGCATTTTTGACATTGCTCTTGAAATAATGGATCTGGTTCGTCCAATGTAATTACCTTATCCATATCAAATAAATACACTAATAATCACTAATCCTCGAGTATTGACTACGGCCAGTTTCATGAAATCAAACTTTCTGAATGATAGTCATTCAGGAACAATTATTGTAGTTCTAAAATAGTCTTAATAATAATTTTTTTTAGCTCTTACAATTACATTGTTACCTGAGTAATCACGGGTATTGATTTAACTGTATAATCTTGACATCCCTATATGAAGTGATTGTCTTCAATTCTAATCTATTTCACCTGAAGTTCTTACCAAATTTTCTTAAATTCAGAACCATAAGTGCCTGTGTTCTCCTTCCCAGGTAATTTCTTTACACTGGAGCAAGATCCCAGCCACTTATTTCATCTTAATTTAATAATCTGATTCCCATGCCCCATCTCTCCGCTCAAACTACATTTCACATTATGTCTGTACGTGGGTTTTGATGAGGCTAGACTTTATTAAAACACATAAATGTCTTGTTAAATGAACATTCTTCCCTTTAATTAATTTATCAGAGTCTTCTTAGTTATATTAGGTTTTGTATTTACGAGGCACATGCTTGACCTGAAGTGAACATTGATTGAATTAACCCAGATTAGCTGCTCTGGAACCATAACCTCGAGAGTTTATGAGCAGTTTGTTGGACTTGGATGATACTTGCAGTCAGTTTGTCCCCACAAACAACATTATTCATTCTATGGCTCCAATACAAGAATGCATGTTTGTTTACATTGTGTTCTGCTCAAGAGATGTCCAGCTGTTGTTGTCAAGTAGTCCGCAATAAGTTATTACAACCATAAAATTCCTTATGAACAGAGCAAAATTGTTGTTCACTTTTGTTCGTCAATATGTTGCGAATCTGTTCCAAACCATATGGTCCTCCTCCTCCTCACACGCGTCTGGTATTTATTGTATGCTTATTCCCGGAGCGTGTATTGACACACAGTGGAGTACACTCGAGTCGTGTTGTCTAAAAGCACTATAAATCTATCCGCGTCACACATGAAGTCAGCACTAGTCGCAGTGTTGTGGATTCAAGGCGCCAGACGCTCAGAAGTGGATCCCCTCTCTCTCTCCTCCATCCACATGTCTCCAATATCTGCTCATTGTCACTGTTTTGTCTGTGCTGTATTCCCATCTCTGCAGTCTCAGTCACTTGTAACAGCAGATCTAAAGTGCGTTATTTGATAGCATGAAACCTGACTGCATCTACTGCAAGTTAATTCATTCAGGGTATTCCCAAAGTCTTGGAAGATCAGGGTTCGACAGTTTACCAGGGGTTTGAAAGTATGCTTTAAGATTAATCAAGATTAATTACAATCAAATCGAAATTGCAATTATAGTAGACGCAATTAACAAATTGTGAAGGCTGCAATTTTTGAATTGCCATACTTCACTGCACAAACAACAAAATATCCAGTTTGATTCTGGATAAAAATTGTTATCCCTGATGTTTAGATCTGTTCAAACATCTGAAATAACAGTTTGAGTTAATCTTCTCTAAACTTCTCACACTTTTTTGTGTTTTTTTTTAATACTGCAAAAACCGTTATTAGACCTATTTTAATCTTTTTGTCTATTCTCCTGGCCGGGTTTAAATGCGAACTTTTGACAGAATTGTGTTATTTACAATTAACAAATCTAATCACAATACTGGTCAGAAAAAAAGTGTAATTAGATTTTTTTTTCCCAAATCGTGCGGCCCTATTTTACACTTGACCTAGTGAATCCTGCTGAGGTGAGACACTTCGCCCACACTTAACTTAACCCACATTGTGTACTTCTAGGACACACAGGACAAATAGTACTTTCAGCGTATTCAAGATGTTAAAGGAGCCATCACGCAAAATCAACTTTAATGAGCTTTCCCTTATCATAAGCTCACTTGACGTTTATTGTGATTGATTCATGCATGTTTGAGTAATCCTCTAAGCTTGAGGGCCCTAAAGTTGTCAGTTTTTATCCACTTTCCACATCCGGAGTGCTGTACATACTTTAAATTCATACTCCTTGAAGAGAGGAAGAGCCAGCAGCATAGAATCACAGGAAATTGATTGACCATTTCTATTATTAGGTCGTTTTAGATCAAAATTGTGGTTTACAATTACCAAAATGTAACCTCATGAGCTGTGCATTCGACTGTTAATAGAGAGTTAATACTAATGCAACACAGTACAAGTACTGAAGGGTATGAAACTATTTTGTACAATAAGTGGACAATGATTCGTGTTCATTTAGGTTATTGTAGAGCCATGAAACGCCTCGAAAACTCGATCTAATCCAAAATTGCCTTCAAATAACTATCTTTTTTTTTACCTTTTGCCTCTTCTTTCATTTGTGTTTTGTTTGTCCTGAACTGTGAAGCGTCTTTGTGTGTCATGAAAAGCACTAAACAAGTGTTACTGTATCAATAAGTCTGCCTATAGCCTCAAGCTCATTCTCGTTTAATTTAACTGCAGGAGATTTCTGTTTGACTCATTTTGTAAATTTGGCTAGAAATTGATTTTCTGTGATTCAAAACGTATTAAAATGCATTCCATTTCACCTGGAAACATTGGAGATCCCTGGTGGAACACGGTGCATCATGAGTGCATCCCAACAACAGCCCACACAGAGACAAGTGCAAATGAAAGTGAAACAGTATGTGCTCGTCACACACATGGTCCTGTTTCGACTCCACACATTTGGGTGTTTAAGCGCCTCTCGTTCAGGTAAAGCGATCATCATTGCCATGGAATGTAGGTCAGAAGAGACAGGACAAGGTGTGTGTGTTAGTGTAGTGTAGTCCAGATGAGCGGAGTCCCAGGACGTCGACACAGTAAATCCCCCAGATGTTGTGTGGATGTAGGTGAAGGCCGTAGTTTATGTTCTGTGCTCTGTCTGTGCCTTTTCCAGATAACGGTTTCATCCCTGAGTCTCTGCTGGAGGATGTGATGAAAGCACTCGACCTGGTATCCGAGCCAGAGTAGTAAGTTTTCTTTTTTGGGCACACTTTTAGGGATGGGCGATTGATAAAACACCTGCTTTTCCATGGAGATGTCATTGTTTTGTCTGGAATGTTCCACAATATGACATTAAAGGGGACAGATTATGGAAAAACAGCTTTCACCTATTAAAACACTGTTTCCTTATCACTGGCTTACTCAGAGATGTTTTTTTTGATTCATTCATACATGTTTGAGTAATTGTCCTGTGTTTAGGTTGAGTGCTCAGAAATGTATCTCCACCCACTGCTCTGGTTATTCAAAACATTCAGACTCCGTGTCACATATATAAGGTACCAAAATGCCATATAGCCCTTTGGCAAAAGTAAAAACAAGTAAATGATAATCTGCTGCTTGAAACGTCACTCTGAAGAGGCGGGGCTTCACAGTTGTGCAGTTTTGAACAGGAAGTCAGTGAACTTGTTTCTATCATTACGCTGTTTTATATCTATATTACTAGTTTACAATGAGCAAAATGTAAAATATTTATCTACATATATTATACTGTAACACTTAATACCCCCAAAAAGCACAATATGCCTTCTTTAAACATTTATTTATTGTATTTGTATATTATAGGTGTAGGTATAGGTTAAATTATAGGTGTTTTATTGCTCAAAAATACCTTGAAAACATGCATTCTTAAAGTGGGTCAAGTCTGGCCTGGTGATGTTAGCCGTTTGTCTCCATTGAGATATTAAATAAGTTACATAGTGCACCTTTTAGAAACAAAAAGCTTTGTTAAATAAGCAAAAATGTGGCGGTTAATCTCCAAACAAGGCTGCAAAGGTTTTAGTTGTCTCTAAGTTTAATTTTACAATCCATTCAAATGTTTATCTAAAGGTTTTGATTGAGATTCAATAACACATTTTTAATGGATTGACAAAAATATCATCTAATTATTGGTAACAGGACAACCCCGAGAAGATAATTATTTTGTTGCCCACTCCTACTACATACATTTGTGAATTTATGTGTGTGGCACCTGTAGCACGTTTCAAGTTCTAACTCTTAAGTCACGGCCAGGCCAGGTCACCAGCCCCTTGCTCGTGTTTCACTACCACACTGCCATAAAGTAAGACCACTATAAAAGCCCAGGAAGAAACTAAGAACCGAGAAAGCGAGTCTGAAACATGGGCTTAGGGGCAGATCATTAACAGCAGGAAGAAAGAGCGGGAGAGGGAGGAAATCTCTTTAAAGTGCCACTTCACACAGAAGCACTTTCCCATTGGAGGAACGCTCAACCCTCCGAGTGCAAAAGACCAGTCTGCAGACCCCAGATGGGCAAAGCATCACAACAAGGACAATCCCACCACAAACAGATTAATGCAATACCACACAGCATGAACTTAAAAGCTTTCAGCATGAGAAAAAACTGTTACCGCGCAAAACATGATCCACTGAATGAAACGGTACAAGGGGTCAGAAGTGTCTTTAGGTGTTGTAAATGGAAGATAGGGCTGCGAGATTAATCATAATCAAAAGAGAAATGTGAACGTGAACTGTCGAAATAACAAAATATTCCTCCCCTACTGGGTTTTAAAATTCATTCAGTTGTTAATGCTCTTGGTTGCGTTTGAAATGTGCATCACAAACTAAATCTTGAATTTTATAAAACGCAACTCTTATCACAACTGCAATATCCATCTGAAAAATTGCAATTAAAGATTTTGTCAAACTGAGTTATTATACTGATATATTATATTGCTGTCTAATTCTACTAAATTTGGCCGTGATATTCTTTGCAATTGCATTTACTATTAACAAGAAGCAGTGTTTCCCATTTATAGACAAGACTACGCTGAACCCCCTTAGAACAACAATCTGAGTAATGAAATGTATCTTTAATCAGTCATTTTTGATCAGTAGACTCAAATTTAGCTCCATTTAAAAAAAAAAAAGATTCAATAATGATTGCATGTGCCACGGTAATCTTGTGTAAAAATGCTCCATGTTTTCTTGTTATAAAGGACCACAGTCTAATATCAGCTGACTTTACCGACTAAAGGAAATCTTGGTGTTTCCCTGGCATGAACAGCACGCTCATGTCCACTCTAATATTTATTACAGTCATATGCAGTCACATTGTGCCTGCAGCACGGACAAACCTCAAATAACTAATTTCTACATAATTTTCTACTTTGTATGCCACGAAAGCCCTGGATCTCGTCTGATAAAATGAGTAAGCTGAGAGATTGTCGCACTTTCACCTCTCTGTCTTGGCATGAACCAGGCAGCTCTCTGCAACACCTTAAAAGGACAATCTGATCTGCCTATTTTTTATCACATGAATAATAATAATAATACTGATCCAACGTGCAGGAATGTCTGACTGAGGTATATTTAGTTGTACCACAGTATTCTTAAAACATGCACTCACACTTCCAAATAATGCTTTACAGGTCCAGACTGAGTGATGAGATGTTTTAATCTTGAGATAGTTCTACTGCGAGGCCAAAACATTTTTCATCTGTTATTTAATTCTTTTCACATTTCGTTAAAAATTCCTGTACCTGATTTTGAACTATGACTGAGGAACATTTTAGCTTGAACTGTTAGCTCCGCCCTCTTCAAGTGTATATGACAGGTTAGACTACAAATTGAACTAAAATGTAGTTAACATGATTATATTTCAAACTTTCCTAAACATTTTACCTTTTGTCCCCAGTTTGACAGTTTTTGTTAAGTTGTACTTCCTGGTTGGACTTGATGATGACATAAGTAGAGGTAATTCCATGACTGTTACCTAGCAACCAGACTGTAAACAAGGCTAAAATCCAAATAATTTACCCAATAATTAGGAATTGACAATACATAACACCTGATAACACCTTTTTGTTGGCAAAAAAAATGTTGTTGGTTGTTAGTTGCGTGCAAACTGTCCCTGTATTTTCAATGGCAAGTCGCTTTTTGATGACATCACAGTGATTCTCCACACTTGTGTTCTTCTTAAAGACAATAAATTAGATGTATTTACCTTGTTGACGTGTTTGAGCTGCTCAACTGCGAACCATCAGAACTGTCACCAGCGTTGGTGATGTGTCACTTTCCTTCCTGAGGAGATGTTACGTCTCCTAATTTATTGTTTTTAAGAAGAGTGCAAGTGTGGATATAGCTAAAGAAGACATAATGAATGTTGTTGGAGTAAACAGAGCGATTCTGTTTTAGAGCTCAGCACTGCTTCCTGTGATTTTAACTTTTATTTTTCAAAATTTCTTCACAATTTGTAACTTCATAGATGTTAAACTATAAGAAATATCCACCAAACTAAGTAATAATTAGAAAAACTGTCCTGTAGACTTTAACCTTGGCTTTTACTCTAATGTTGAACCGTGACATGATAAACAGCTGTTTGGGTCACAGGCCGTTATTTCCACATAGTTCTCATCTAGCAATGTGTTTGATTGGACAAAAAACATTGTCTTCCAGATGGTGGTTCTCATCATGAAATCCTTCTGTCTCACTTTATTTCACTAATGGGTGCCTTTAATTGGAACAAATCTTAATAATCATTAGCAGGGTCATCCTTAAAAACACAGTTATTTGTAACAATTTTCAATATTTCAAAATTTGTCTGTGTAATTCCTCAGTGGTCCAGGCTACATATCAAAAGAAAATTAAATTCTGTCAAGTTTTAAGAGTGAATTCTGTCAACATCTAAGGTTTACGCACTTTACACTGGTGATTCTTATTCTCTTTGCAATTTTAAGGGTTGCTTTCCCATAGTTAGAAATGTTGGTGTAAATTAGTGATCCAGGTAGGTTACAAAGCAAAAGAAAGGTGTGATTAAATTAAAACTTTTGTCCAGTTGTCAGGATTCAGTTTTCTAAATCTAAAATTTGATTAATTGCACAACTCTACATTTAGTCCATCTAACTGAGCATTTAAAACATTGTTTCTGTGTAACCTCAACACAGTTTTAATACTAAGCCCAGACTGAAAAGGCTTATGTGCACCTCCATTTTATGTTCAAAATACAGAAGACTTCTTCTATTTATTGAAATGTATACTGTCTGGCTCTTTTCAGCGTCAATTTGGTGAAGACGAAGTTGGATCCAGAAAGTTTGGGTGTAATTCTTCTGGGACCATTTCTGCTGGAGTTCTTCCCTGATCAGGTATGTGTTAAAGTGACAGCCAGTTTGACAAACGCCACAATTATAACAGACACTTGGGTTTAAACGCTCTCTAACAACAGTTTCCAGAGTCTTCGTGAAGCACTCTTTTAGTAAATCAAAGGTTTTTATGCCAAAACACATTCCTGTGGTGTCTCATGTGAAATCTTTGTGTGTGAGATCGCAGTTTTATGATCACTTTTGTCTAGAAGTGTACACAGAATAGTAAGACACCTTTTATGAGGCAGTGCTTACAGAGAGAGAGAGAAAGGGAATGATACAGACTGAGAGAGAAAGGGCAGAGAGATAGAGACGGGGGAACAGTGTTAAAGTGATCAGGGCTTTAGGGACAGAGCAGAGGAACGAGCCTTGAGCCGCAAAGAAATTATACTACCATTAGCCAACTGGACACACACACAGCCACACGGAGTGAGCGAGGGTTTGGGTTTCACATAAAGGCGTATAAACTTAGACAGGCCACGCTCTCAGACAATACACTATTAGCATTCTGCACCTCTGGTGCGCCAAACCTACGGGAGGTGTTTAAGTTCTGTGTCATTGTCAGGACATTTCTGTCCTGAGCCGGCTGTTTTGTGGTTTTTCAGGGATTTTGGTTTTCTCTACGTTCAAAGTCTGTCATGTAAATGTGAGCAATATTGACAATACTGCAAAAAAATAATTTATAGATGAATTAAAATTTTCCAGAAAATGAATCTAAATTTCAGATGTTTTGACGAGTTAAGACTATTTATTTGATGGAACTAGATTATTTTACTGTATTAAAACACGTCAGAAACAGTTTGAAACATTATTTCTTACTTCAAGCCAAATTATCTGCCAATAGGTTAAAATAATTACCCCACTGGCAGCTTTATTTTCTGATTTTAAGCTAAATCTCATGATCAGTCAGAAATACCTTGAAACCAGTGAAATAGTTTGCAGCACATATGCAACTCAATCTCATAGAGTCAAAACTACTCCAATCCAGATTATTTTAAAATGGGCTGGATATATATGTTTTGCTGTGAAGAATGTGAATATTCTATTGCATTTTTCCTGATAAAGATGGTCAGATCATAAAATGTGCCTGTAAATGTCTGGGATAATATTAAGCTAATTTTCAAAAAGTTACTGAACTGTAAAATTAAATACAGAAATATCTTTTTATATTCTTGTTTGGAAGATGTCTCTACAAGGTCTCGTTCTTCATTTTCACCAACTTTTTGATAGTTTCCTTACTAAAGATGATTTACTCGAATGTTCTGATTTTGCATTCCTTTAAAACAGCAATTTTATGTTTTATTGTAGAGCATGAATCACCCTCCCCTACCTCAGACATAAACACTGTCACATACATTTAAATTTCACGGGGGATTTACCCTGAAGCTTTGGTCACAGGCAGAAACCTCCCGTCGGGTTTCCATGTACTTTCAGTGTTGGTCTTACCTCCATCTATGTTAAGAAAAACCTGTTCTAAAGCTTTACAACAACATGCATGTTTTTCACTCTCCGACCGCGTCTGTTTCAGGATTCAGGAATCCCAGACTCATTTCCCGTCTACCACTACAATGGGCTCAAACAGTCCAACCACAACGAGAGGGTAAGGACCAGGGATTTTCACGTTTTTTACTTTAACTAATGGTGGATTTTTTTGGTTATCCCTGTGTTTCGTCCTAATATTTCCAGTCTGCTCCTGCCATCGCTCATGCACAGGCGCACACATGCTCCTCCAGAATAAACAGTAGCTATTACAAGCCTAATAGCTCGTCCATCCATCCAAAAACCCTGGCTTAGCCTCCTGTTTGTCCACCGTTTCAGCTCAGGGGCCAGTGTCAGCAGCCTCACTGTGATGAATGACCCAGCGCAGGTCATTAGGAGAGCTCAGTGTGATGGAGAAATGTCACATGGCCCGTACTCAGGAATATCAAGTTCTTCTTTGTGCTGCCTGAAACTTATAAATAGATAAGTATCAGTATAAGTAGTATAAGACAGATTTATTATTTATCTATTTTAATAGTTATTTTGTTAATTTAATTGTCATATAGGCCATGACGGTATACAGTGACCTTCCAAGTCCTATATCACGCATTTTGGGAACTTTTTAAACTTCTTTGGAAATTGCTGACATTTTAGTTTAAGTTAAAATACCAGTAGAGGGCACTGTAGATAAATCGGCATCGGAGGGTACGTTGCCGCGTAACATAAGGTTGGAACACCTCCACTACCATAAGATCTGTGACACACTACATGCCACTGCGATGCAAGCACTGCCAGCTGTATTTTAACATCAGCAGTATCCACAACCTCCGTTAAGACTCGGTTATGACTCGACTTGAAATAACTGTTCTTAAAATGCCTGTAATATGACAGGAAAAGACTTAAAGGACACATTCTGCTACTGTGTTTTTGAGCTTTTAACCATGTTCTAACAATGTTCTGTCATCAAAAACATACCTGAAGTTGCATTACCAGTTTGAAAATCCTCTCCCTTCCAAGCGTCAAAAACACTTCGCTCAATCTGGGACGTTTGTTCAGATCATCTACGTCGCTTACCCGGGAATCTTCTGCTGTTTTAAGTCCTCGAATGATCTCCAGACTCATTCTGAGCGTTTCTTCCGTTTACTGCTCGTACTAGATTGATAATAGCCTGTCGCACATTCTCTTAAAGAGATAACATGACTAAATTGTGTATAGCGCTTGGCACCATCTACTGGCTGGATGGACTCAGTAAGTGTCATTGCAGACAGCTGAGAAAAATTATACATATATTTGTTTATATATTATATTTTTACAAAACATGAAAAGAACTCAAGAGCAAGTTTAAAGGCTCATAACAATACAAAAAAAAGCATAATATTTTTCCTTTAAAAGAGGAAAAAAGTTGGGGGGTTTTCCCATACCAAATCACACCTCCAACTATGACTATAACATAGCATCTGCTGGGGCATTAAAAAGTTGTTTTTTTATGATTGTATGACTATAACAACATTGTAAGGTAAGATCAGAAAAATTGTAACATGCTGGAATGAGACTTAAACCGGTTGATTATTTATTAAAATAGTCATTTGATAAGTTGTTACAGCTCTGAACGCCTCTAGGTGCCAAGTGGAAAACATGCGAGTGCCTACACGGTCATGATGGCATTTCCATTCCCATAGTTTGAAATGGGAAAAGCAGACACACTCTTAGCTGGTATGTGTTTGTGAGTGTCTGCTCCGTGCCTCGCTGCAGGACCCCTCAGAGTCCAGGCCGGAAAACAGATTAATAGAGTTGAAGCCTGTCAAAGCCTGCGGAAAGTGCTGAAGTTTGTGTGTTTCTTTAACTATACAAACTGTGCATTAACACTCTCTGCATTAACTCTGCTCTCAGGTGGAGTACGTGGAGGGGACCACTGTGGTGCTAGGGTTCGAGGACCCCATGGTTCGGACAGATGACACTCCGGTGAAGCGCTGCCTACAGACCAAGTGGCCCTACATCGAGCTGCTGTGGACCACCGACCGATCCCCGTCTCTCAACTGAACCAGCACTGACTCTGTGCACAGTGACTGCAAAAGTCCAGCACATTACAAAGACTGGAAGCTCACAAAAATGTTAATAAAGACACAACTGTACACAAGACATTCATGGATAAAACATTATCGCTCCTTCACTCGCACATTCCACTGAAAATCTCACTTTTACCATTCCACTGTCACTTAATCGTCACAAAGGATGTTAACGAACCACCTATTTCAAAACTCACTGCTCATAGGTTGTGTTCATGTTGCGTTCGACATTCCATAGAGAAGATCATTCAAATTAAAGGGGTGGCAGCTTGGTAACAATGTCTATGGAAGTGTCAAAATACAACCATCTTGACTTGGTTTATGATAAAACTACATGAAAAACTGGCATAAAATTCAACATCTTCTCTGTCAGCACAAACACTATTGTGTCAAAGAGTATTGTTCAATAGAGGTTATGCATTGACATTCTTTAATTAAAAAAACGCTCCTCAACATTCTGAATGTACAGCACGACCGATATGTGCTTCTTTGCCTCATTTTGGCCCGTGGAGCTTTTGTTTTGCTCCAATTAACTTTATATGGCTAAATGGAAATTCAAAGTAACTTTTCTGTTGTTGCTCAGGTAGCTTAGCTAGCTAGCTTGCTGTGCAAATAGCAGTTGGAGATATAGGACACTTCAGCTGTAGCACAACAATTAATTTCCTCAACATACTGACTCAAACATCTTATTTAAGGAGGCAAAGGTGTCGAGTTCAACTGTGTGTGATCCCAAAGTCTGTATCAGTGATAAAATTCAGCGTAGCTACAGTGTTCCTGTTGTTTATCTGGTTTTCTACAACTTATTATTATGTTCTTTTAGATGTCAGGCACAAACTAAATACTAAGCAGACCTTTATAACTGTTATCAGGCTGTAGCAGCTCTTCCACATTTTAGTTTTGTTTTACGCTTCTCTAGGAGGAAAAGTAATAACTTATCATTGACTCTCATGCATTTTTGCCACTCACTGCTATAATTCAGAATGTTGTGATGTCATTTGCATAACCTCGATTGTATAGGTCTGATTTTATGCAGGTGGAAGAACAGAGAACATGTTTCAATGTGTTTGTGGACCCAACAACTTTTTTGAATATAATTGATTGAACTAATAATTGACAATTAAATATTTGTAGATTTAGAAATATATTTTAAAAACGGTTAACTGAAATTTTATCATCAAATTCTCATGAACCCAACCTATTGTCAAAACATCTGCTACATTAAGTGATAGACAGTTGCCTGGTATTTTGAGGTTTATGCATGTCGTGGATATCGGGCTTATTTCACCACAGGACTGTTCAAGGGAAAACTTACCAAAGCCTCTCACATTTGGGACCGTCATAAAGTGAACCGTTTACAGCGTTCGGGACCAGCCCACACGCACACCGCCGCAGCCTGGACATTCTTCAGTGTTCCTCAGCCAGATGGAGAGGTGCTAGTCCACACCCGGATGTTGGCTGAGTGGTTATGTATTTATTATCACTCTTAGAAGGCTCTGTAATAAATACTTTTTGGTTTGACTGATGCGCGTTGTTTGGTCGTTTTGTGCCCTAGTTTTGAGCTCTTCCGTGCCCCTTGCTTCTTAAATTTCACGTCTTTGACACCTCGAGTTTTGGGGGTGTCTAAGGTCTGTCTGGGGCAAGTCAAAGCTAAATCACAAGTGATGCTTCAGCGTTTCTAAAACTCAAAGACACTAAATCTTGAAGAGATATTTGTTCTGGGTAACTCAAACCTACAAAAATAGATAGAAAACACAAATATCACAGAAAAAATGAGATCGAAGCAAAAAAGCAGTGAGTGATTATTTTGTAAAAGTTTCATTATGCAGACCTTCTAGTGGAGACTCTGCTACCTGTTTTTAGTATAAGTGTCATTGCTTTTACTGAAATCTTCCACGGTATGTCTCCATGGCGATGGATAGGTTTAATGGCAAACAGGTGGCGCCATCAGGCCAAGTTGCTGGTCATATCTATGGAGAGGCGAGCCCACTTTCAGTAGGAATGCATTTTTTTAAAGGTGTTTTTAAGAAATAAAAACATCTGTAATTTAGAACCGCAAGATTAGTCGCAATTTGACACAATTAGCAAAGCGAAAAGGCTGCAATTTTTGAAGTACCATCATTTCCTTCACAAACGACAAAATACCCTGTCTTTTTCTGCATAAAAACTGCTAAACCAGTAGTTTAGCTCTGTGCAAACAAGTTTCTTAAATACATGTGATTCAGTTTAAATGCCATATTTTAGACTTTTGTCAAATCTCCTGGACGTGTTTAAAAGATTAACTTTGAGCAGAATCCTGTTAATAAAACACAAATCCCAAATCTAATCACAATTCTTGAAAACAAAGCCTTCCCCAAATTGTGCAGCCTTAAATTTGAATTAATGCTAAATAAAACATTAATAAGTTATGACATTTCAATGGCAATAAGAAGGTATCCCCACTGTAAAGTTACATAGTGCACCTCAAATTTTAGTCTGCAGTCTGTACTGAATATCCATCAGCAGCAGTAGTGGATTTTGAATGTACTTGCTTTGGGCCACTTGACTTTTCTTTTTACTGTTTGCCCCTGCAGACATGTTTGGATTGTCTTTATCCATGACTTCTTTGTATTAAATAGCAAAACAAAACAAAAAAAGGGCAACACACTCTGACTCTCTGAACCATCCAGTGAACATATAGGCTCACACAATGAATGGACTTTTGAACGGTCGACTTTGATTTAAAAGCACTCCACATTGTTTAAATATTTAGCACTGATTTCTATGCCCTGGCCTCGTCTGTGTCCATACTGTATGGACTTATTGTGGAATTGGCTGGGGACTGTGTTTTTAATGGATCCCTCTAATGGATCAAGGATGTGGGCCTAATCTGGCATAACAGTCCACGGTACAGTCTCATTATGAGTTTGTAAAAGGGATGGAGGCTGCACTGTGTAAAAGCAGCGCTGCGTTGTGTCTTACAGTGGTGTGCGCTTTAATCAATGCGGAAAGACCTGCTGTAAATCTGCAGATCTGAAAACACTGGGTGACTTACAAGCGCGTAACCTGAACAGTATGCGACTTAATGTGTGTATTTGGAAGAAACTGGATATCTGTGAGAAATTTATCTGATTTAGGACAGTGAGAAAAATGATTATGAGCAGAAATTACATGCTAATCTCCATATGAACACTGCCTGCTCTTGTATTCTTCAGTGAGTCAGTGTAGCTATGACCAGTGCTTTATTTGTAAAGCCATTAGTGCAAACCAGAGGGTAGTTTTATGTTGTATTTTGTTTTTAGAAAAAATATGTGCTGATTAACAATCCCCCAGCAAAGATAGTCCTGACTATCACAAAGCTCTGGAGAAGAGTCCCCGCTGGTCCTGAAGAGACGCCCCATTGAAGGATGGGTCAAATGCAGAGGATAAATAAAGTGTACCCTTAACCTTAAACATAACTCCCTGGGGGTGCCACAAAGGCCCTTGATCAGCCCCAGTATTTGAGCATTTTGTGTTGTTACGCTTTGAATATGAACTACTAAGACTTAACTATTATTTGTAAGCACAGTGCTCTGTCATGTTTTTAGCTCCTATCAACATTTTCACATGAATGTTCAGGCCCAGTACTAAAGTTTGCACCCATATACGCCACTGCTAACTCTGGTACATTTATGCGTTTTATGTTATTAATGTGCATTGTCCATTCTCAAATTGGCTAAATAAATAAATGAGAGGAGGAGGAATGTCCCCTCTTGTTCCCCCAGATTAACTGGCTCCATCCAAAGCTCTTTAACCCTTCCACTCCATCATGTCTCTTGACTCCTCTGTATTTTCATCTGTTCATTGGATTTAGGTAAAATCCACTGAAGAGGAACAGACCAGTTTTACTTGGACCTTTTATGAAACGGCAGAGAAGCAATAAAAGATCATTCAAAATATGAATGGAAAGATGAGTGAAGAACAGAGGGGGGGAACTTTTCCATCTGGCAAATCAGGTCTGTTTCATGACTTATTATTATCAATTATTTTCACCAAAATTCAAATAAGTCTGCTATTTTATTCACCACAAATGCAAAACATAAATCTTTAGATAAGCTACAGTGTCCAAAACTGTCTTAAAAAGCAATAACAAGTCTTCATGTCCTCTGCGAACTCTGCACGTTAACCAATAAAAAATGTTTTGTCACTGAACAACAACACGTATTATTGAATGATAGTCCTTCTGTTGGTTAAATGTACCAAGATCTTGATACATTGTGGATCCAGGATCATATCACGTGACGCGCAAAACGAGGGAAACTCATCATGAAGCCTCCGAAATGGGAGTCCAAAACATGCACGCAAAGTTGCAGTTTCACCGGGCACTCGTTCAAAAATGTGGATTTAGAAGCCTCTCGTGACCCGGTTGTCACGTCTTCATCGCGTAGGATATTATTTTCAACGTAAACGACGTGTGTTACTTCTGAAAGTTTCGAGGGAAATCGTTTGGTGTCGATTGAAACGGTAAACTGGGCCAAACTGCTTCAGAGATTTCCCCCTCTCGACCGACATAACAATTAGTGACATAATTACACGTAATTATTCACGAGGGAAGGAGGCAGTGGTTTAATAGGGGAAGGAACTAATCTTAGACGAGATTTAGTGAAGATTTAGTGAGTAATATTGTAAATCATGCACCAATATATGTATTATTAATTTGGTTGTAGGGTTAATATGCCACAGTGCAACCAAAATCAAAGTTAGATATTAAACATCTTTCTGACTCTTGATTAAAATTGTGTTGGTTGATGGTTTGATGTTTCTGCTCTAATTCTGACACATTCTATTTTTATTTCACATGTTTGGGATCGTTGCCAAAAGAGTTCCAGAAACTCCGTCTGCGCCATAAAAGGAGCCGTGACGCGCCAAACTCATTGCGCGCTCAGATGTGGTTTGTGCCTGCGCTTGTGTGTGTATGTGTATATGTGTGTGTGTATGAGAGAGAGAGGGGGTAAAGTTTTGTGCAGAGGGCGGGGGCGAGGCTGTGTCTAGGCTCTGGACAGACCTGGTGCCGCGACCGGTTCAAGGAGGCTGTCAGAAAGCAGCAGGCTACGGTTCAGGGGAAGCGCACCCACAGCAGCGACGCACGGGTTGGGATAGAACTACCTCACCTGCGCGGAAGAGGAGGAGGACACTGTCATCCACTACTTTTTTCTTTGGAAATAGTCTGCAGAAAGCTGGAGATGGAGTGCACGCTGGACTTTATTCCCTCTGCTCGGATGTTTATTCTCGGATTGTTTGCGGTGCTCTGTCCGGCGCCAAACGCGGTGTGGAGTTTTAACCTTTACGCACAGCATCCAAGCGTTTACAAGGGACCCGATGGAAGTTACTTTGGTTATTCTGTGGACTTCTATCAACCTACTACGGACAGCAACACGTGAGTACCGACTTAGAATAACAGTTTCACCCCTGGCGTCCCATTCAAACTTATATAGCTGCACAGAACGCATATACTGTAAATACAAGCACGTTCATTTGTCAGTTCCATCTTGTTGTAGCCAACTTTTGAGTCTCCATCATTTCAATTTAAGCTATTCCTCTGCTTGGGGCATATCCTGGCATGGGGCAAAGCAAGCATGGACCACTCAGATTTCCACAGCACACAATCAGAATGATAAAACAGCAGGAAAGTGATCTGAGGCTCCAGTGCGCACACATGTTATGAGTGGACTGTATATGAGAATGTATGGCTTGCATACGACTTCTGCATGCTTTTTTCTTTTCTTTTCCCGCAATTAGGGTGAGCGTGCTGGTGGGGGCTCCCAAGGCAAACACATCCCAGCCGGGGATAGTGGAGGCAGGGGCTGTGTACTACTGCCCTTGGCCTGGACTGACTGACAGCTGCAGACAGATACCTTTTGACAATGCAAGTGAGTAGTGTAACGTTTTAATTCACCATTTTTGACTAAATTCTTGTCATCTTTTTGTGAAAGTCACTTGTCCTGCTTTGGTCCACGTTTTGTCCTGTTGTAGATAGGGGTTTGCTAAAAGATCAAAATATTGATATATATTTTTATGCTAAATGTGGTGATACTGTATTGATATTGTGGGCTGCTGTATCAATATATTATATTTTTGGTATATTTTACTAAATTATTTTTGACAGATCTACAATTTTGCCAGTTTTTATGATTTAAGTGGTTGAATTTCAGAAGAATATCAATCTATTCATTGGTTTCTGCTACATTTTAAGAACTTTTTACCATTGCAAAACTATACTATTCTGTTTTAAATTGTTAATTGCTTTACTGTTAAGTCATTTTTCTGTTAAGTTCTAACTTCTCATTATTCTGAAACCTCTGAGTCATGTATCTTGTGTCGGATCAAATTGTAACAAACCCGTGATTCCCAGCTGTAGTTGCAGACGTGGTTTGGTCCTGTTTAAGTCCTGGTTAAGTTCCAGTTTAGTCCCAGTTTTGATCAGGTGTTGTGCGTAAGAATGAACAGGGATTTGAATACTCAGATGATTTTTTTTTTACACTGGATGTCCTTCCTCGTGCTCCTCTCTCCAAATACCTGGGCTTGGCGCTGACACAAATGGTCTCTTGTGAACACTCGCATCTTTTTATATTGGGAAACCTTTGTTCTTCGATCACCTGGATGTAATAATTTAGCAACGGATTTGTGAGTTTTTGACTGGTTTATTGGAAAAACAGTCATATAATTTTATAAGTTTACGCTGGGTTTTGGTCTATAAACTCTAAAGATGGACCATGCCCAAAATGTCTGCATGGCATGTCCGTGTATATACAGTTAGTAGAAGTATATGTTAAGTTGGCAGGCAAAATTATTGAGATAAAGCATATGGGGCTCTTTAACTTCATCTCATAAAAAGGTGCTTAGTTTTGTGTTGATTACATCTGTCTATTTATTATCATCAGTGTCTCTCACGCACTCTTTTCCATGTAAGCGTGTGCATGAGAGAGAGAGAGCGAGAGAGAGAGTGAGCCAGAGAGAGAGAGAGAGAGAGAGAGTGGAGCCATGGTGAGACCAGAGGGGGGGTAACTGTATGCACATGGGAATTTAGTCCCCTTTAGAACAAAAAAGGGTAAGGTCTGCTTTATATTAGATGCTGCAAACGCATCTGTATCTCTTTTTCTTTTGTAAGGATGTCAGAATATCAAATGTTACGATTATCGTGAGGAAAAACATCACGATTTTACGATTACTCACATTTATTGGCACTTTGACCAAACATGACTGCAACTCTTATTTTGTCAGCTTTTTGAGTTTTTTTCTGATTGAGAAAGTAATGAAATTGTCACAAAAACAACCAGATAAAAAAAGAAGTAGACATTGAACTGAAATAACTCGTTGCTGCCTCACAATTATTATTATTTTTGTTCTTATGGTTATATTGTGATCTTGCTCTTCTCCATCCTTCCATTTTTGTTGGGTAGGAGTCCGCAACCTGTTTGTCTCCAAGGAGATATTGTTGCTTTTCCTCAAATGTTGCACACTTTGGCATTAAACTTACCCATCTTGCATTTATTCTATTAGAGGCGTTTTTATTGCCTTCAAAAGACAACCATTCTGAACCACGAAGATGGACGCCACTCCACAGATCTGTCTTACAACTTGGGCTGGTAGTATCACCTGTTTACCTCCATGGACATAGTTTTGCGTATTGCCTGACTGTGGATCTTTTCAGGCAAAGCAATGACATCTCCATGGAGACAAGCAGCTAACGGACCCCATCAGATCAGTTAAAAAGTGCACATTTAAGATTCAGAGTTTTTATGCCCCACAATATGTTGTCTCTTTGTTGTTGATGAAAGTGTCGTAGCTCTCTGATGTGAATGTCGGTAGCTGCAAGGCTTCTGCCAAGGAAACATATTGGCCACATATTGTCAGTAAACATCCATAAATCAGATACGTGTAGCATAGCAGGAACAGGTTTCAGATGTTGAATTTGCATTAGCAGCAGACTTTAGTGACAACAGTAGCCAGCAACTATTTGAAACATCTAAGTCAAGATGTTCAGTATTTCCATATATTTTCTTTGGAGTTGTATCTTAAAGTTGCAGTGACAATTTCATCTTCATCTTCTTTTATGTGCACACAATAATTTGCAAACCCGACCGTTTATCAAGGTTTTAGAACGACAAAAAGCATGCACTGGTTTGTGAATCCTTGTGGTTGACTTTGTGCTACAATATGTTTTATTTTAGCCATCTGTTTGTGTCCATGGAGATGTTATTGCTTCACCTGGAATGTTCCACAGTAAGGCATTAAACTTATCTCCATGGAGTCAGTCGGGTGACGCTACCAGGCCAAGTTATAAGTCACAGAAAGAATGCTTTTCAGAATGTTTGTTTATCATTAAAACACCTGATTGAATACATTTGAGAAACGTACTTGTAATGCCATACTGTGGAACATTACAGGCAAAGCATCTCCATGGAGACAAGGAGGGGGCAGACATTCCACCTTAATAGTTACATAATGAATCTTTAAAATTGAATCTATAGCAGCAAAGTAAATGTGATATCAACTTTATTTTTAACTTTGGCCAGCTTCTCTTTTCCTTTTTACATTTACATTCTCGATGAAAAGTGCTTGGCCTAAATTGGCGGTTTAGTGGACCAAAGACTAAACAACAATGTCTAAATAAGTGCAAATGGAAAGCGTGGGTAGGTGCAGGATGATTGATGATAGTGGCCACATTGGTTTTGTCTACAGTTTCACAGAGTCATTAAAACAGGTAGATGCATTCATTGTAGTAAAACGTGCAGGACTGGTGACCATCTGCGCGTACTGTAGGGCCTCTGCTGCATGTGTCAGCTTCACGTGGGTCCAATTATGCGAGCTCGCGTACCTGAGGGGTACATGGTCACGGTGACGTTAGGCAGAAGCCATGCCAGTCTGAGCCGCTGGGGGGAGGGGGAGGGGCTCCAACAGTCACACCTCCACAGGGGGCAGTTTGACAAGCATCATTAGAGAGAGAGCTGCAGTTTGCATTGTACAGACTGACCTAGTTGATATTATTACACTTTTTCAACACATTATCAACCAAATATAGGTTGAAATATGTTGAGTGAAAGCTTCTAGATAGAACATTTACAAATTATTATATTTTTTGTATTTAATAATTCCACTGTGTTTTTATAAAAACATCCTACGTGTTTTCAATGTGTTTTAGTGGAATCCAAACAATAACTACATTTATCGTAGAAAATATTTCAAAGTAGTCATCAGGTTAAATCATCACAACAAATATTTCAACTTCCATCTGAAAGACTTCATATGGCTCTGAGCTAAATCGGCCCTGCCGTCTCTTTGTTTAACTGTTAAACCTGTTTTTAAAAACATTGTCCAGATGACTACTTTTCAAACTTTTTCTACAATGGGTAACTTCTGGGTGAATGATTACGATTATCAAAATACAATGGATGAAGTGACTTGCTCACAACAGCAGAATGCATTGTTTATTGGAAGTGGGGCTTAAACCACCAGCTTTTCATTTTGTGACAGAATAATCAATGGAGTTATTGAAGCTCTAATCAAAGTAAAAAAAATTGCTAGCTTTGTTTAATTGGATTATTTGTTTGTTTTTTGCATTTACATTCCACAATTTCCTCCTTGATCAGGATAGAAACTCCTTTTACAACTCTCCAGTTTACATTAATCCACATTTATCCACAGACAGAGGATGTGTTGTGTGACTTTTTTGACAACACTGAACACAATTTGGAAGATGACAAAAACTAATTCTTCACTCTGGAGGTAAATTGTTTTTGAGATATTTTAGTTCAGGAATTGATTGCAAATCAAGTGAAGTTTTACTTTGAAAATCAATAGAAAGAGCCTTTACAGGTGCACGGTGGCAGACCAGCTAGACCTCCTGCCTCTCAATAAGGAGATCGTGGGTTTGAATCCTGGACCAGACCAACATCACACCATCTCAGGGTGGAGTCTGCGTGTTCTCCCTGTGTTACTGTGGGTTCTCTCTGGGTTCTCCTCCTCCCACCGTCCAAACAAATGCATGTGTGTAGGACAATTGGCAACTCTAAATTTCCCATAGAGAGTGAATGGTTGTCTGTCCTTGTCCATGTCTCTGTGTCAGCTGCGACGAGTTGGCCACTGTCCAGGGTGTACCCCGCCTAAGGCCCAAAGTCACTGGGATAGGCTCCAGTCACCTGCGACCCCAAACGGGAACAAGTGGTAGAAAATGAATGAGTGAAAGAAAGAGCACATCTCTACTTTGAGCTAAAGCAAAAACTCCTAAGTAATGATATCAAAATCTTCCATTGACATGTCCAAACTCCATGATTACACACATTACCACAATGATTAACTTTGTTCCTACAAGTCCATCAGGAAGTCTGTGCATTTGTGCAAATTAAGTGTTTATTGCTGAAAGCTCGGTGTAGCACTTACACCATCCGTCCGGGATTTAAAGACACTGGAAAAACTCTCCAACAAAGTGAAGACAGTGAAACAGGCCAAACATGACACTTTATTGTGGAGTGTTGGGGGATATGGCCGTCATGTGTGCGTTAGATGCTGGAAAGGTTTAGGGCTCCAGGCTCTTTCAGGTTTAATGTTGTTCGATTTTATGAGAAAGTTCCAAAACTCGTATCCCCAACAAATGCCTGTCTCTGGGGGGCATATGTTGTTTTGATGTTTGTTGCACACAGGCCTCTTTTAAGATGTTTCTGCCTTATCGGGGACAAATGTTTTCCATCTAAACTGCTCTGTCTGCTCCAGGCCACAGTCAATATCAGCTTTTATAGGCTCTATTATGAAATGTCTTTTGCTCTGGTCTCGTTTCATTGTGCTCGTTTCCTCTCTGTGTGTCTGCAGATAACCGAATGATAAAGGTAAATGGCACTCGGGAGCCACTGGAATTCAAGTCGCATCAGTGGTTTGGGGCTTCGGTCAGGACACACAGAGAGAAAGTAGTGGTGAGTACGTCTGAATATCATTTCACAGTTATTCTAGGTCACAATTAAAATGCTATTGTCTTCTCTGTATTGTCTTCAAGAGGTAACTTTTTCTGAAAGTTCACACAATCAGAGCATAATTGTTATCTGGATTATACTGACTCTAAAACACACACAAAAAGACCTTTTATATAACAAGGACAGCGACATTTTTAAATCAAAATGTCAAAAAATAATAAACAATTTCATATTTTCATCAACAATACACTTTATTTGTAAATATTTCTATATCTAAATCTATCTTCCACAGTATGCTTTTGTCTGAGGAGGTTTTGTGACGTCAGTCTTTGGATTGGTGGACGAGCGCTCTAACCAATCCTGTCTTCTTGTGTCTTGATTTATTGTGATATCAATAACATTTCAGCATCAACAACAATTCAGTATTTGCGTCAATTAATCCTAGTTTATCTGTATTTTAGTTGTACCTTATTCTGTAGTGAAGAGTGATATAGTAGTGAAGTTAAATTAGCTATAGTTTTGCACGTTTTCATTAGGACTGCAACGATTAATTGACTAATTATAACTACTTCACTCTAAAAAATAATCACAGTTGCAGTTTGATCATCATAATCGTTATCTGGACTATACAGACTCTAAAATTCATATGAAAAGACCTTTAGATAACAACGACAATGGCATTATTACATCAAAAGAATAAACAATTGCTGATTTTCATTAATAATACACTTTATTTGTAAATATTTTCCATCTAGAAGGCTTCAGTCAGCCTATTCCAACCTTTATTCAACTCTCAATGTACAATAAATAATCGTTTGACTAGTCGACTATTCGAAAAAATAATCGCTGAAGAGTCACCTACTAGAATAAATGTTAGTTTTAGGCCTTGTTTTCATGAATCAAAGTCGAGAAAAGAACAACAAGCATTATTTTGATTATCACATTCATGTTTTTGTCAAATTACACATACAAACCATGTTCAAAGCTGCCTTGTTTTCTGTGTTTGTCTGTGTCCAGGCGTGTGCCCCTCTGTACCACTGGCGCACGGTGAAGATGAGCGGGGAGCAGGACCCGGTCGGGACGTGTTATGTGGCGGTCCAGAACTTCAGCGCCTACGCAGAGTACTCGCCCTGCAGAACCAGTCAGTCTCCGTCTGCACCGTCTCAAATTCACTGCCCCCTTTCCTCTGTCCTCATCTGCAAATACCATCTCTGAGCCTGAATTATGCAACACACCTACCTAAGCTCCATAACCTATTCACACAAAAGAGTGCAGTCATAGCTCATCGAAACTCATATGTAGTCACAATTTATAATCACTCATAGTTTATTCTTTGATTCTATACAACTTCCCTTTTCATAAACTTTTCTTCTTCGTCAAAAAAGAAAATGTCCCACGGTGAAAATAAAAACTATACTTGATAAATATTTATATAGATTAGGGCTGCAACTAATAATGATTTTACTAATCGGTTCATTTAGAAATTATTCTTTTGATTAATCAGTTTAGAATTTGAAAGGCTTGTGAAATGAATGTGAGATTTTTACTAAATTAGATCATAGTGAAGCTGATGTGAACCATCTGAGGACATCATGGTGTATGTAGTTACAATCGAAAGAGCGTTTTAATAAAAATTACAAAACGCACACATTACCTGTGTTCTCTCTGAGTCTGAAACCTCTTTTCTCAGCACATGGCATGTTTTGGAGTCTGTTTATAGACCAGTTGATGATTATTCTATTGCTAAAGTAGTTAACAATTAGTTCAATAACCGGTAAGTTGTGACTAATCGATCAACTTGTTGCAGCCCTAATATAAATAATATTGTTGTATGTCAGAATCAGAAAGGTTTTTTTTGCCATTGTCAAAATTCACAAACTAGGAACTGGTAAGGTGCAACACATAACCATGAATAGTAACAATAGAAAGGTAAAATGAATAGACAATACTAAAATAAGATAAAATAAGGGCATGCATGCTCTCATTCATTGAACAGTCATTTTTATTTTTAACATTTTTTTTTCAATATTTAGGGTTAGATTTTCTACTTGGAGGCTAAATTGGGCATTAAAGGTGTTCTATGTAACTTTTCTGATGGGAGCATGTTTTCTTATCTCCATCGAAATGTTATTTCTTTGCTTGAAATGTTCCACAGTACGGCATTAAACTTGTCAACCTTGCCTTCGTTCAGTTACAGTTGTTTTTTATTCCTCAAAAATACATTGAAAAACATGGATTCTTACTGTGAGATCTGAACAGTGACTCAGCACGGTGTCTCCATGTTGTTGTGTTTAATGACACACTGTGGAACATAATAACATCTCTATGGAGACAATCGCGTGGAGGACCCTCTACCAGAAAACTTACACATACTGGAGCCTTAATTCTTGCATTTAATTTGGTTAATTACTGCTTCATGCACATCCCAGCTCTTCTTCTTGTTTTGCTCTTGTGACTCCAACAAAGTCCATTTTGTTACTCAATTAAGTAATTAGTAACAGGACATTTATAATTTACAGTCTTCTTACACTTACTTAACATTCACAAATTAACTTTTAACCTCAATCAGAATCAGTTTCAAATCATATTGAACTTCAAATTCGTATTACATTGAAAAAGGTCGCAGTACAAGACATTTGTGAATCGTGCTAAAGAAATTGATTGACTAAAGACATGCCCTGCTGATTGATCGGTCAACTAAAAAGGACAGTGGCATAAAAAGCTCTCAAAACTTTCCAGCGTCTCTATCTGTCCCAGTGTCTGCTCTGACAGGACCACAGCCACACAGGAGGTCATGCAAAAACAACTATAGATACAAAATAGTACCAAGAAACAGTGTCTTAATTTGGAAAAACGCAGATTAAGTTCACGTTCACTCCATACTTTATATATTTCTGATGTTATTTATAGAAATACTTAATCTAAATAAAAAAAACAGCGATAAATTGACTAAACGACTAAAGGCTGACAGCCCTATTTGTGAATTTAAAGTAAGGCTGCAACTAAGGATTATTTTACTAATTGATCAGTCTAGCTCTTATTCTTTTGATTAATCAATCAGTTGTTCAGCATTCAAAATATTACATTTTTACAAAATTTCACCCAAATGAAGCTAAAGTAGTGCTGCCTGAGGACGTCCCCAGGGAGTACATCTACAGACAAAATAGTTTTCCAATCAAAAACACAAAATATACATATCCTGTGTCTTTTTGATGAAAACATCTTTTCACAGCGCATGGCACGTTTTGAAGTTTGTGTATAACCCACATAAAATCTATTGCGAGTAATTGATATCCGATTTGTTTCAGCTCTAATTTAAAGTTAACTACTAAAATTTCTGTAACTGGTACAGCTTTTATTACTGATTTTTACTTTGCTATTTCTACTCTTTACTTTAAACATTTCAAACTTGTTTTTATTCACACAGAGTTTGAAAGGGTCGACCAAATAATTTACCTTCCCTCCACGCTGTTTACAATGGAAATGGATTTTATAAGCGTCAGATCATAAACTGTTCGACTGTTTTTATTTTAGTTGGCGTTCATTTTGCGTTTCACTGCCCGGTGTCATGCGTTGCCATGGCAGCTGTGGGATAATTTGTCCGTCTGACACTTTATCTTTCCCCCTCTGTGGTCCTCTTCATGTTGTCATCAGTCCCATAAAGAGGACTCCTTTTCTCTCTCTGATTTTTATCTTTCCCCGACCTCTTTCACCCCTCGCACTGATACGGGGATTCCACCAAAAGTGCGATAACGGGAAAATGTGCGTTATCAAGTGACACATCATAAACTGCACTTCAAAAGACAGTGAAGTCTGAAGTTTAAACTATCGTCCACTTTGTGCCAAAAATCCCCTACTGTTCAAATATACTCACTCCAGACATTATAAAAGTGTTTATGTGGACTAATCAAGACGAGAGTAATTGAGTTGTAAACTGTTGTAAATTGTTCTCGAGGGGCAAGTTGCCACGGTAACATGTTTTGAACTGCGATATAAACCATAACTGCAACAATTATCACATTAAGTTATATTATTATGACTAAATAATGTCACCCTTTTATGACACTGATAGTAATATGATAAAGAATAATAATCCTTTAGTTCTGGGCCATTTATTGTTCATGGTTTATTAAGGGTGGGCAAAAAGTCATCACAATAACAATATTACAGCAATATTTTAGCAATGGATCAAGAATGTTGGTGGATGTCTAAGTTGTCACACAAAACATGAATGGATTATAAAATTAACCACAAAATTGCAGAAATAGCTCTTTGTACTGTGTTTCTTTTTGAGGTCATTTTAACAGTTTTAATTATAGACAATACGCTTGATATTCCAATTTTGCATTCTTCCAAAACAACAATTAATTTTTCCATTTATCTCCCAGTCCTACCTCAATGATATGTCATGATTTGCGTTCGGGGTCATGTGAAATTTGGGATAATCACATGAATCAACAGATATGTGTTAAAACAAGTCTTTAAACGTATTAGTTGAGGTTTAATTGTCAGACGAATGGGAAATGACTTTAAAATTAATCATAAAAGTGCAGAAATATCACCATATATCCGTGTTTGTTATATATCTTATACGTTTAAATATATCAACATTTTCTACGATAAACAATACTCTCAATATTCAAATTTTGCACATCCTCAAATCCAAATGTATGATATTATCTACATTTCGATAGATAGCCCACTACTAAAACCTAGATAAAATAGTTCCCTACTGGTACAAATAACAGGTACATGCAAAAATGAAAAAACAAAAACGTCACACATGTTGAACCGTAAGACATTTTTATAATGGTTGATACAGGACTGCTGAAGGGCACTGTTCTTCTTTACAAATCTTAACACAGGCATTACCACATTTATGATCTTTTATTGTGAAAATCGCGGTTAAATCTACAGAGAATACATGCTCCGGCCCCTAACTGTGTTTATGTATGCATATATGGAGTCACGCATCATTAAGCTTCACCTCAGGCCGGCTCTCAGACAGCACCAGAGACCAATCCATTGTTTGTAAAGAGCTCGTACAGTTAGATGAAGTCACTTAAACAGAAACATACCTCTCTACATTTGGTGTAAAGCGTGTTTTGTTAGGTGTCAAAGACAATTGGGAGATTAAAGTTAATGCGAAACACACTTTAAGTTTTAGAGGTCATTAGGAATGTTTTAATCTTGCTTTTGAACTGCTTTTCATTACAATTTTATGATGCTTTTACTGGAAATTACATGTTACAAATATTTAACGTCTCAGTCTTGATTGGTGAAATGGGTCTTGCCTGTGATTGGTTGGTTGTTGTTTCAGCAGAAGCATCAGTCATCGTCTAAAGCACTGTTTATCCCTCCGCATTTGACACTTGCCCAAACAGAGGCCTACATTTTACATCAAAACAAATCAGAAGAACAGTGTTTTAGGTAATGCAGTTAAGATGTAATGCTTCGAAGTAAGAGCAGTTATTAAGTTAAAACTGTGCAAGAAGAACATGCATTTTTTTTTTTACTGAAAAGCTTTACTGTATGTTTGATCAAGAGGTTCTCATGCAGCATGTTTATTAGTGGCTCTCCTTTCTGAAAGAGTATTGTGAATCAACTAGAGATGTACTGTACTGTGCTTGGGTTTTGTCACAATACTAAAATGTCAAGCTTCATTTTGACACAAAAAATAGCTCTATACCAATTTCAAAATCACAATGATAATAAAAAGGCTATTTTATTGACAATAGACAATTATTATCAACACAAAATAAAAGTATGTTTAAATTTACGTTTGAAATTTGATCTTAAACTAATTCTGAGAAAGCTCATTTCAAGATAATTTGAAATCTGTTCAGGAAAGGTAATTTTTTTTTCTAGTTTGTGATTTATTTTATAATTTTTACTTCAAATGAGTATCTAGTTTTGATACTTTATACAAAAACAAAAAACAGGACAAGACCAAAAAGAGCACATGGGACGAAAAATAAATTAGGACAGAAGACAACCAAAGAAAAGTAAACGTCTCATTTGGTCCACGGTCTGTCAAATTTGTCCATTTTAAAATTAAATCAGAATGGGATTTGTTTCCATTTTCCGTATGTCAACAACTCTAGTATCAACTGACCGTTTTTAGACGCCATTTTGAGCACTTTTCCCCCATTAAACTGTTGAATCTATTGTTTTGAATTGTTAATTGCAATTGGCAACTGTGCTCATTTACTCTCAAACCATACTTAGTCTAAATAAATAAATAATAGATGAGACTTTTGCTGAAATTGTCTTGTGTATCAACATTTTGCTGTGATTTTTTTGTGTTTACAGATGACCCAGATCCAGAGGGACAAGGCTTCTGCCAGGCCGGCTTCAGCGTGGACTTCACAAAGGTAAACATCGAACGAACCCTCTGACAAATCCACGTTTCCCGAAAGGACCACAGCGCACACATGTCCCTTCTTAAGTGCGAACACAGTCCTCCCTTTTGAGATTTATGAAGCGGCTCGAGATGACGGAGCGTTTGTCCCTCGAGACGCTCCACTCCTGACGTGACCCGACGGCTGAAAACACAATAGAGCGGGACACATCCACGTGCGCGCATTCTTTCACTGTACGCTCTCACCTTTGACCTCTGATCTTCAAATCCAGCTTTACCCCCGTGTACAGGAAACTGTCCTTCTGCCGGACGGTAACGAGTGTGGGTCTAAACACGCACCTACGCACACTTCACACAAGATTCATAGCGTTAAATGACAAATAAGCGGACAAGAAATGTACCTCATCCATTTGCTCACCCCACCTCTTCTATGTTTAAGGCTATTTATCATTTTTGTTTACGTTTCAGATTTATTCTGTGAGGTCAATGTTTAGTTTGTTAGGTTTTTCTTGTTCATAAAATAATCTGAAAACCCTCTCTTACGCATTATTTCGGCTTTTTATCCACTTTTTTGACATATTTCTTGATTTCCAGCTTAAAGTAATGTGTTGTATTTGAAAAACTAGTAATTTTCCTTTTTTGCGGGCAAACACACCGCCAAGCATCTTAATGTTGGCAATTTGAACATGAAAATAAGTATTTATACCCTGAGATTAATTGGTACTTTGCTGTTTCTAAGATACCCAAAATGTACTTACTTGCGTACGTACTTAATTACTTTCCTACTTACTTACTTAATGAATTACTTGCTTAATTACTTACTTACTTAATTCCTTATTTACTAACTTACTTAATTACTTACTTAATTCACATTATTCCAGAAGTTGTCGTGGGCACCGCCATCTTGTTTCAGTTGTAGTTGACATGGGGCTGACAAGCTCAACAGAAAATAAGTAAATCTGACTTTTTGTTGCTCGTGTACATTCAACATTTTACACAAATCATTCTACTTTATATAACATTTTGGTGGCGAGACCTTTCCCTCATCGCCATGAGCTTTAATGGAGTTCTGAAGTTACTTGTTGTTTTTCTTCCTCTCTTTGTCCATTTTTGTTTGTGTTCTGTACTTCATAAAACCAATAAAAGACTATAACATTTAAATAAGAAATAAATACATAATCTGGTTCACTTTAAAAAACATGTTTGAGTCCTCGATTTTCACCTGATGACATCACAGATTGAACCAAGGTATTTTGAGAAGGAGACAGCTTAAACATGGACGAATTCTCAAGCATGAATTAATGTGCAACCTCATTTGTGTTTTAGATTAGACACAGGAAACAGTATTGTACGACTGCAAAGAGATCAGAAATGTAAATTTAGCTTTATATAGGACCTTTACGTTTTGTAAAAGGCATCAAATCAATCAATAACTTTAACTTATTATTTATTTCAGGAAGGAACGCTGGTGGTTGGAGGACCTGGGAGCTTTTACTGGCAAGGTACTGACATTAAACTCATATCTGCTATACTGTCGTAGTGACTTCATTGTTGGAAAATGTTCAAATACAAGACGCGTGACACAGTTTCCAGTTCAAAGCATGATAAAGTGGTAGGAGAAGTTACGTTTTAAGAGGCCCCCAGCTTTGGTCTTGACTTCGTACTTTGTTCCCTGAGTAACAGTGAAGCAGGAAGCGAGTGTTTGGGCTCGGTAATGAACTGATCAGGGGGTAATGGAGTGGAGAGGAACTACCCCTTTGCCCCTGTACGATAAAGCACAGACAGAGGGGCATGGAAAGACTCTGAGAAAGTTTCCGAAAGCGCACATGGTGGCACATGTACAGGTAAAGCAAACAGAAAAGACAATGCAGGCAGCGTGGATGGATTGAGATTTTGAAGCAGGTTAGCCGAGTCAGAGATCAAAAGTTGAAGAGGTACGTTTAAGATAAAGACTGTAAGATGGATGTGCTGTCTGATAAAAATAGGCAGCTCAGGTGGTTTGCTGTTTTGCGTCGGACTGGACTGAGCATGTAGGCATGGCGAGGATTCAGCTGTTGGAGACAAGCCTTCTGACTCCCCCTGTGTGAGGTGTGAGGGCAGACGCAGCTGGGTTCACTTGGAAACAGTTTTCAGTCAGTTTAAAGAAAATACTTGTGCCATGATTGAAATGTGTGCTAATCTCTGCCAGCTCGTTAGTTAAAAGATGTAAGGTTGTGCTGCTGTGAAGGCTGCAAGATTCATCATAAACTGAAATGGTCACAATTAGCAAATAGCAAGATATACAGTAGGGCTGGGACAATATGTTGTTTTGCAATATATCATCACACGGTCTTGTATTGTACTGTTTTAGAAACATGTATCGTAATGCTTTTATAACATGTTTATTATAAAGCTGCAGTGACATGAATTCTGATGGAGAGAATTTACTACTGATTTGACAAACACAATGACAAATGATGGTGAAATAATGATAAATGGACTTGTGTGTGTTTGTTTTACATGTACATGCGTTTGTGACTATGTTACAGACAAAGCCAGTGTAGCGTCAGCATTGTTAATATGAGTTTTGGTGATGATTGATTAAAAAGGGAATTAAACTTCTGTTAGAACCACAGCCATTAATGGCATTTGCATTTTTACAAATGCCAGACTAATTTACAGTCAGTTTAGAAACATTTGTGTGTATCATATTTAAATTCATTCAGGAGAAGGATTGCACTTCCTAATAATGAACCATTATACTTCGTAATAAAATTCAACTTTGATTTTTTTTTCCTTTTTTCATTTATTATGGGTAAAGTATTGCAATAATTATTAATATTGAATCGCAATATATTGTATATCAGAATATATGGAAAGTGCAATCATATTGTATCAGGCCCTATGTATCGTACAACAGCGTAGATAGGTAAATGCGTTATTGATCCCGAATTAAATTTAAAACCATGCTCAGAAACATTTTCACTATGTTTTCAGTTGCCTTTTTATCTCATCACAAAAATATACAAAGTGTTCTGTCTCAGTGGGATCATAGTGTGTGTAAAACGGGGTAATGTACTTTTGAATCTCCACAACAGTTCAGAAATGCATGATTCTTGTAGTACTTCACTACTGCAACTGAAAAAAAATCACAATTTAATTTCCCAAAATTGTTCAAACTCTGTTCATATCCACAGATTGAGTCAAACATGGCTTTATTCATCCAATTAAAACATAGCCCTTAGGTGGAATTTGAGGTGAAACTACAAAACAGACCAAAGAAGATTACATTCAAAGATGGCAGAAGTGATGCCGCTTCTTCCACTGTGCATAAAGCCAGACTCCAGATGTTACTGAAGCTGTTATTTCAATTCTGTCAGATGTTTGCTATACTTCTCACAAAGACCATATTGTGTCCTGAGGAGTTCGAACACAAAGGGCCAGGATAAACTTTATTTGACTTTGAACATAATGATGCTTGTTTGTCGGGCCGAGCAGCATAAGATCAAGAGCATACGTACATCCTAAACTAATAATAGAGATCCTGTGTTGCTTTTATGTTATTTTGCTAAAATGTCGCCAACTTTACCAACCAGACTGTCTAAATGAAGATGGGTCTGTCTGGGCTTGTAATTTGCAATAATTCTATCTTCCAGGGATTGGTGAAAGGGCTCTGTCATTTGCCAATTTCCAGTTAGTCAATCTTGGCAGTTCCAGAAAGTTATGTTAGGAATACAATTACATAATGATTGACTGTAGAGCTGCAACAGTTAATCAGATTAGTTGTAGTGACTAATCATGACTATAAAAAATAATCATAGATGTATTTTGATTATCGTACTCGTTATCTGGACTATACAGACTCTAAAACACGCACAAAAAGACCTGTTTATAACAAAAAGCCTTCAGTCAATATATTTCAACCTTTATTTGGTTAAAAATGTAAAGAAAAAGTCTCAACAGAAATAAAAAGTTTGACTAGCCGACTAATTGGAAAATGAATCACTGACTTGAGCTGCGAGATTAAATCATAATTTGAATGGTTACAATTACCAAATCGCAAAGACTGCAATTATTAAAGTGACATTATCTTTTGTGCAAACAACAAATTGTCCTGCCTTATTCTTTCTAAAAGCTGCTAACCTCTAAACCAGTGGTTCTTAAACTTTTTCAGTCGCGACCCCAAAAATAACAATAGTTCACATTCGTGACCCCCAAACACAAAAAATAGGCGACACGCAAAGTGATAAATTAGCCTTATATCTAATGTTTGACTTTATTTTGAGAATATAGACCTAGAAAAATGACTTTAATAGGCCAGCAAATAGGAATCTACATTCACCACTGCATTTGAAGGTGTCAAGCCTTGTTTAAAGACTATTGTATCAGTTTTTCCCCATCATCTGGGGACCCCTGGAAATCATTTTGCAACCCCATTTTGGGTCCCGACCCCTAGTTTGAGAACCACTGCTCTAAACTGTAGTTTAGACTTCAGAAACATCTTTTGAAATGATTTGATTAATTTAGTAGTTCATGTTTTAGTCTCCTCTCAAATTTGAGAAGAAAATTTTACAAAGAAGGCATTAATCGCAAATCTAATGACAGTCGCAATGCTTGTCTGGATATCGCAATTATGTATTTTGCCAAAATTGTTCAATTCTATTGTTGACTAGTCGACTACTAAAATACAGTAATCGTTACTTGTAGATTAGATAGGACTGTCTGATGAATGTTCCACTAGTTGCTTAAACACACTGTTCTACTTATCTATCGTTTTCTTGTCCTTGTTGTAACTAATTTGAGACGTGTTGCTCCGCTAAATAGAAAAATGAATGAAAGAAAAGACAGTTTAATGAGATTTGTGAGTCCTTCCATTGTGTTTTAATTACATTTTGCACAACATCTCATCTCTAGCACATGTTTAGAGGAGTAAAGTGCCCCAGACAGTCTCATGTACGTTTAGGTCTCAATGCCCCCCTTTAAACACTTCCCTGAATGTTTAAAAAGCATTCCGGCTGGACTTTACAAGCTCCAGTGTGCAACAATTATCTGTATCCTCCAGTGGGAATCTTCTTGGGAAATCCCCTACATCTTGTTATCGCACAATGAAAAATAGATTCAAATTAGACAAAGCTTTGAGCGATGCATTCGCAGTAACACTCTGGGACAGTGGCTCTCATTTATCAGATGCAGCCCTCGTTTGGTGATCTATTATTGCAGAGATAACTCACGACTCGGAGTTGTAGACAAGAGCAGAGTTTGGGGCAGAGTTGAGTTTGGGTTAAGAGGGCGCGTTTCCCTCCCTGTCCGTCCACACATGCACATAAAGGAGAATTTATCGAAGGTTGAGGCAGTTCGCTGATAAAATCATTTGTTTGTTTGACCCCCCGTGCAACAGCAGAGGATTACTTTTGTTTGTGTGTCAGCGTGAGGGCGCACCTATAATTCACAGAGCTCTCTGCAAAGGACGCGGATATTTACTTTGGTGTATTTTTCCAGTTATTCCTCTGGTAACGATGTGTTTTAGTTTTCCTCTGGGAGAAATTGGACACGCTGTTGGGCACTTGCATGTTCGAACAGGATATGTTGATATGCCTAGATTTTATGGCTACTGCTGGGGCTGAGTACCACTAAAAAGTACTACTATGGTACCAACATTTTGATATTTTTTTGATTTTTAAAATTTTTTTTATCGGTTTTTATTTCAGCAAATGCCGATATTTTGTTTGGGCCTAAAGAATACACATAAAGCTTTATTTGAACACATTAGCACAAAGAAAATATTGGACTAAACATGAATTACATTGCTCTCTTATCGACTAACCTGTTTTTATAACAAATTGGATGACTTTTTAGGTAAATTCAAATAGATTATGAGGGGAAAATTGTCTCTACATTTTGGTGTTTATTGGCCATTGGTTCCTATTGATTCTGAACTATCGGTATCAAATCTATCATACAAAAGTTAAAAAAAACATATTGGTCGATCTCTACCAACAATAATAGTTAAAGGGGACATATTATGCAAAATAGATTTCATTGAACTTTTAACCTTTTTACAACAGTGTTTCCTCATCATGATTTTGCTCAAGAGTTGTATTTTGATTGGTTCATGCATGTTTGAATAATCCAGTATTTTATTGCAACTGAAGCTCGAGTGCTCAGAAAATTTCTGCTTTCACCTACCCCCTATCCCCGCCCACATCCCTGGACTTAATTGTGATTATTTGAAAAATTAAGATCAATTATGACTCTGAGGGACACATGTATGCTTCTAAAATAGCCACTTTTCAAAAATAAAAACAATCCACTGCTTGTTACAATGAAATGTCACTATGAGAAGGCGGGGCTTATCAGTTCTGCAGTTTTCAACAGGAAGTTAATGGACTTGTCTGTGTTACTAAATCAGTATTGCAGTTTACAATGAACACAATGTAAAATGGTGATCTACTTGTGTTATAGTTGAATACTAAGTATCTGAAAAAACATAATATACTGTATCTTCTTTCTGTAGAGATACCTTATGATGCTTTTCATGTCCTCAGCTTGAACTATAGAAAGTAAACATGTGTCATCAAATCAAATCAAGTCAAATCAATTTATTTTTCTAATGCCCAAAATCACAACAACAGTTGCCTCGATGGGCCACAGGTAAAAGCAGTTCAGATAACTGTCCCAGAATGCCCCTGTCCTTTGACCCTCCTTCGCGGCGAGGAAAAACTACAAAAAACCCCATGGGAAAAAGTAGAAACCTCGGGGAGAACCACAGTGAAGGAGAGATCCTACTCCCACGGACGGACAGACTGCAGATGAACTAGGACTGACGCATCCACTTGGACTGTGGAGCCAGAACCACTCAAGAGGGAGGCTGTGAAAGAGTTCCTCCAGGAGGACGAGGAACAGTCCACCCAGTGTAGAGAAAGCTCCTCCAGCAGTCATCACAGATTAATAAAAAAAAGCATACTTTTCTTTAAGCAAATATTAGGCTGTTCAAGAATTTACTGTATACACATTATTATTCTGTCAGTCTAGATGATGATTATTGCAGGACAGTAGGTTCGAAAAAATAATAAAGTTCATGTACCTGTAGCAAAAATAATCAAACTGCATTCAGCTCAAGTTGTAACCAAGTCATTTGTTAAGTGTTAATTGAGGAACTTAGAAGAAAAACAAACAAAAAGACAATTGTAGTCCTGCGTAGTCTATTTATAAGTGTCTTGGGAAACTGTGTACCAGAGCAGTCATTGTCCGTGTCCAGATGTGGCTCATGTTTGTTTGCTCGCTCTATATCTTGTGCTCAGGTCAGGTGATGACAGCAGGGATAGCAGAGATACTGAACGGATACTCGCTGAAGGCAGTGCTCAGACGAGTGCCAGGAGAAAAGTCCACTCGATCTGCAGAAGACTTCCACGACGACAGCTATCTGGGTAATTTGCATTTACCAGATACAGACTTGTGACTAGGGCTGCACAAAATATCGCAAAAGTATCAGTATTTTGATATTTACCAACGCAACAAATTAAATATATCGCAGTAACACCAAAGTCCTCCATCTGACTGTTTTTAAAATGACAATGTCAAAAACGATTGTATTCATAATGTTCTGTTTTCAGATTAATTCAGCCTTGATTTAGTCTTGGTTTTGTTTCTCTTAAGTTTTAATTTGAGTTTGACTAATACATTGAGACAACCATTGAGACAAACATTTAATTTAATTTTGTTTGTAGGGATCTCAAGATAAATTGATCGATAATTGTGCTTATTTAGGTCACAATATAATCATAAGGACAAAGAAATGAAAAACATGTACAATAAGCTCCTTCTAAATCTTAGTGAACCTTTCCCAGTTAAAAATGTATTGTCATGTTTATGTCAATTTAGCTATTTAAGTTTCTTCTCAGAAAAACATCACACTAGACTTTTATAGTGTATATATAGTATAGTATATTTGTGTTTTTCTTTCATTATTACAGTCGATCCCAGGCTCACGTAACCTCCTTCTTGCACCTTTAGGTTACTCCGTGGCAGTCGGAGAATTCACAGGAGACTCAATACAAGGTGAGAAGACATAACCACCGCTCTCCAGTCTTTGTTCGAGCCGGGACGAGGACAGAGGGTGAACATCTGGGGTCCCGAGTTCAGACTTAGGCTTGCGCGCTGTAATGAAAACCATCTCTGTCGGGTGGGGTCACGACCTTAAAGGGACAGCACATCAGAAGCGACTGATAAAGGAAGTTCCTGTCCTGCTTTTGTAATGACAATGATTAGTGGCGGACTCCACGGCTTCTCTAGGTCTAGTCGAGTCTGTAGACATGAAATATTAGGTGATAAAAAACACATCCGCACCAAAAAACATTACATGCAGGTGGACAGGGGTGGTATTGAGTTCGCTTTTGATTGGAGAAACCCAAGATCATGCAAATGGGCCAAAATGACACAAATAAAAGACAGATTATTGCATTTTAGCTACACTTTATGCACGCTGGTGAGTTGCCAGTTTAGTCTGGTGTGTTTTGATTCCAATCTTCGAGCGCTTTCGGGCCTGAGCTCTGAAGTCCAATGAAAAGCATGTGTGACAAGCCATCAGTTTTCAGTACCACAAATGAAACACATAAGCACTTTTAACAAAACACTGTTCTTTTATTTAAAATACAGAATACCAAAACAAAATGTGTTCCTACCACAGTCACGCTGCCCGCAGTTTCAACCGTTTTTATTGCTTCCTCGTCAAGCTCAAGTTGTTGCTCATTCTACTCTTTTCACATTTGTTTAATTTGACTCAAGCCTTACTTGAGTTTCTAACTTACAAACGTTTCATAAAAATAGTCAACTGGACAAAGCTTTAAGTTGCAGACTAGAAGCTAAACGTATTTTATCGATGAATCACAACTAATTGATTACTGAAACAAAAGTCAAGTCATTTAGTAATTGAATAATCATTATCTGGACTACATAACTAATTAATCAAACAAACAATCACCAGGTAAATCAATTAGCAAAATATCCATTAGTTGCAACCCTACTGAAGATGTTTTAACTTCCATCCGAGAGCTTTTGACAATTCTTAAAGCTCACAGGTGCGGGTGCTAGGGATGATTCAGGTAAGTACTACAAAAAATTATAATCGTTAGAATAGGCAGCAATAAAGAGTAATTTCTGTTCAATCTACACTCCACAGTAGCAATAAATATCCCTAAAATACCTTTTATCTGGGTGTTTATGCGACATTATCATTACTTTTTCATTCTGAAACATTTGCTAAGAATGATGAGTCTTTAGACTAGACTTAGGTTTACTGTTGTTTGGTCATAGTGCCAAAAATTGTAAAATTGTGATGTTCCTTCTCACAATAATCGTTAAACTAAAATTTGATATTGTGACATTGCTACTGGTGACTTAATTCACGCTGCAAAGACAAGTGTTTGCACTAAAACTATCTTGTGAAGTCATTTCCTGC